>JANUWF010002174.1:267500-867500 GCA_026120185.1 Voacanga thouarsii
CATATCAAATTAACAATTCAACCGCTATATTTTATAAAATCACTAAAGAACATATTTTGATAAAATTTAAAGGTAATTAGTTATGTTTTGCCACAGAATCTAGCTTAATCTCTGTAAAAATACTGAAAACCTAACACATTTAGAAATATATGCATATCAAATTAACAATTCAATCGTTAGGTGTGATAAAATCACTAAAAATAGTATTATGACAAAATTTAGAGGTAATCAAATATGTTTTTCCATAGAATCTAGCTTAATCTCTGTAAAAAAAATTAAAAAAAAACCTAACATATTTAGAAATATAAGCGTATCAAATTAACGATTCAACCGTTAGATTTGATAAAATTACTAAAAAAAGTATTGTGACCAAATTTAAAGTTAACCGGATGTGTTTTACCATCGAATTTAGCATAATCTCAATAAAAATGCTCAAAACCTAACGCATTTAGAAAGATAGGCATATTAAATTAGCGATCCAACCATTAGATTTTATAAAATCTCTAGAAAAATATATTATGACAAAATTTAAAGGTAATCAGATATGTTTTGCCACAAAATCTAGCGAAATCTCTGTAAAAGTCTTGAAAACCTAGCATATTTAGAAACATATGCCTATCAAATTAATGATCAAACTGTTATATTTGATTAAATCACTAAAAAAAATTATATATTTTTTAAAATTTTAAAAATTAATATTTAAAAAATATATAATAATTATATTAAATTTTCTATGGAACAACGCTATTCCATATAATAAATTATTTTGTACATTCACAAAATTTTAAAAATATATATGATGTTAATTGTATCATTATTTTTATTAAATGATATAATATACGTATAGATCAATTAGAAAAAACGTATATATATATATATATATATATATAGAGAGAGAGAGAGATACATATACATATATATTATATTTCTAATATATATGTATATTTATACACACACACACACACACACACAAACACATACAAATATGTACATATATATAAATACATATAACACGAATACAAATATATATATATATATATATGTGTATGTATCCACACACACACATGCCAACGACGACAACAACAAGAACAATAAGATATATTTATATATATGACAAAATGTTCGAAATCTAGCCCATTTACAAATATAGGAATATTAAATTAACAATCCAACTATTAGATTTGATAAAATCGCTTAAAAAAAGTTTTATAACCAAATTTTAAGGTAATCGAATACATTTTAGCACAGAATCTAGCATAATCTTTAGAAAAATACAGAAACCTAACACATTTAGAAAGCTAGGCATATTAAATTAAGGATCTAACCATTTGATTTGATAAAATCACTAAAAAAATATTAACACAAAATTTAAAGGTAATTGGATATGTTTTGTCACTTAATCTTGTATAATCTCTATAGAAATGCTCGAAACCTAACCCATTTACAAAGATAGGCATATCAAATTAATGATCCAACTATTAGTTCGATAAAATCATTAAAAAAAAGTTTTATGACCAAATTTTAAAGTAATCGAATAGGTTTTGGCACAAATCTAGCATAATCTCTATAAAAATACAAAAAACCTAATACATTTAGAAAGATAGGCATATCAAATTAATGATCTAACTGTTAGATTTGATAAAATTACTATAAAAAGCATTAGGACCAAATTTAAAGGTAATTGGATATGTTTTGCCACTTAATCTAGTATAATGTAATACCCCACCTTTTTATCTTTGACTAACTACTATTTGTAATATGATGAGAATTTGTATCAATAGCCAAAACAAAAGTTGATCGGTGTAATGAAACGAATATTTTGATATGATAATATTTGGTCGGGGCTTGGATGTAATTATTGAATTTGTTCTACCCGTAACTGAAATCTTTGAAAGGCTGATTTATTAATAAAATAAGAATTTGAGGGGGTACTCTATGAAAACAAATTGATCAGTGCGATGAAACACATGTTGTGGTGTGAATTATGCTATCTGGGTCACCGGGGCCATTTTTGTCATTTTAACCTCGCCCGTGGCTTTGATCCCATTTTTGTCATTCAAACTAAGAATGAATTGAAGCATTTAGCTGTTACCAATAGATTCAGTAGAATTTTTGGAGTTGAATGGTGAAATAAAATATTTTTCCGTTTCGGACCCGATTTTAGTCATTTTAGAGAAAAAAAAATAGAAAATCGTGGTTAAAAACGGTGTGTGTGGCGTTTAGTGATTGGTAGCCCATGAACATGTGTCAATTTAAGAGAGGTTGTATGAAGAATTCATGTAAGACACATGGAATTAAATATTATGAAAATAAATAAAGAATGATATGTATTTTTGTGATTGGAACACATCATTTGTGCGGCCAATCACTTAAGGTCTTGTGCAATCTAATTGGCCAATATTTTGACCATGAAGAAGTGGTTGAGTGGCTAAAAAGAAGCTAGAAAATTGGCAGCCATACAAGAGAAAATAAGAAGAAAATTTGAGGGATAAAATTTAGTAAAATAGTGTGTAAAGTTGTGACTGGAACACACCTACATGGAATCCACCATACAAGCAATTGAATTAAAAATTTCTTGGCCTAATTTGAGGAGGCTATTATAACAGCCAGAATTTTGGCCAGCCTTGAAGAAGGAAAAAACAAGAGAAAACAAGGAAAGAAAAGCTAGAGAAAAATAGGGAGAAAAACAAAAAAGAGAGAGAAAGAAAGAAGTGTGTGTGTGTTCTTGGTGTTCTTAGAGAAAAATCACTTCAAATAGCCTCAAACACAAGGTAAAATCCTATGCTTCTAGAATTAAAGTTGTAGATTTCATTATGGTGATCATTATGATATCAATTTTAACATGAAAACATGATTTTCATGTCTAGATTTTGGATTAAAGCTAGGGTTTGTAAACTTTGTGTGTGAACCTTGTAAATACCTATGTGTTCTATGTATGTCGGCTTCCTAGAAGCCCTATGGATATTGTTTAGTATAAGGAAGAACTGAATATTTATGGTAGTTTGAAGGATGGCTTTTGGTTGATAAGATGATGACTAACGTATAATAGAAATGGAAGTTACTTGGTTGGAATAATGAATGATACTAGCTTTTGTTTTGAAGAAGTGAATTTGTGCTGAATAAGTGTGACACTTGTGAGCTATTGGAATCTGAAAATCACAAAATTAAAGATTATTTGAAGGAAAATTGAGTGAATTAATGGTTCCAATGTGTTAAAGGCTAAAGGAAAACAAAGGAAAGCTTCAATAGTAGGTTTGAGGCATAACTACTGGGGCTGTTTTTGCCCAGTAGCATGTTATAGGAACTAGTAATCTAAAAAATGCCTATACATAATTAAATTTAAGAGTCTTATGGTCGATTTAGTATGTCACAGAGCCAAATCTGAATTGTGGATTGAAAGTTATGTGCAAATACAAAATGATGGGGCAAACCAATGAAATTTCAAAAAAGTAGTCTGAAAATGGATGAATTTAAGGATGATTAATTATGTAATTTTGGATGAAATTAAGGGAAAATATGAAGAGAATCCTTTGTGTATGAAGGGAGAAAGGTTGTGGAAAAAGGAATACGAAAGAATTGATTAAATGACAAAAAAATGACGTAAACGAAAGTTGAATATTTTCCTTAATTGTTGGCCTTGACGGCTAAATATCGGCTAGACAGCGGGCACGTCGGCTATATGTTGGCTAATCATCGGCTATTTTTCGGCCAAATACGATTTGACCCGAAAACGATATTTGGTGTAGGTTTATCAGTAAATGGCCAACGAAACGTTGAAAATGGTAGAAATGTTGATTAAAAGGCCGTGAATGGAAAAAAGCTGGTTCGGACACGAGGTGAGTCCCTTTGATTTCTAAAACCGTTTGAAAGCTAGTGTGCTTTACTTTTCTATCAAATGCTACGTTTTATACACTTTTGGAAATCCCTGAACATATGTAAGGTATATCTGAGCAAGATTTATTCTTATGCCTCTTTGGGCTCGAATGAACTTTATATTTAGCTTAGAAACCTTAATGAATTATTAAAGAATGAATTTGTGAATTTAGTCCCTTTTGGATTAAAAACTGGGGATTTTCGAAAAATGGTAAATTTTGGAATCGAGTATTCATAAATTGACTGGAATGCCCTTATTGGAACATTTTAGGAAAACATGTTTGGAAACTTTGAATTAAATCTTCTTTTGGGATTAGAATTCTAGATTTCTTGAAATGAGTTCCTTTTGGAATCAGTTATTTGGAAAATGATCTAAATGTCCTTATTGGAATGTTTTATGAAAACCTTTGGAATTAGGTATTCAGTAAATGACCGAAATATCCTTATTGGAACACTTGTGAACATTTTTTAAATCGGGTAAAGGTAAAATGACAAATTCTTTTAGAACCGGGCATAGGTAAAATGATCCGAATGCCCTTGGAAATGACTTTTGTGACGGAGTATGGGCAGAATGACCCGGATAGTCTTGGAAACTTGTTTTGATGTGTGAAAAGAACTTTTTAACCTATTTTGACTGGTTTTGGAAAATGATCTCTCGTGATGAGATTAACTTTTGGAAAACGACATTTTGATCCCGAAAATTATTTTATTGGCCTGATGTGCTTAGGACACGAGGTAAAAGCTACTATTTGTCATACTATGAGAATTTGTATCAATAGCCAGAACAAAAATTGATCAGTGTAATGAGAAAAATATTTTGGTATGCTAATATTTGGTCGGGACCTAGATGTAATTATTTCATTTGTTATACCCGTACCTTAAATCTTAGAAAGGATACTATTATTAATAAAATAAGAATTTGAGGGGAACACTGAGAAGATAAGTTGATCAGTGCAATGAAACACACGTTCTGGTGTGAATTATGCTATCCAGGTCATCGGGGGTATTTTCGTCATTTTGACCTCGCCTGCGGCTTTGACTGCAAATTTGACGAAACTAAGAAGGAATTGAAGGATATAAGTGTTACCAATGGATTTAGTAGAATTTTTTGAGTTGAATGGTGAAATAAAATATCTTTCCGTTTTGGACCTGATTTTAGTTATTTTTTAGGGAAAAAAAAAAGGAAATCAATGTTTAAAACGGTGTGTGTGGTGTTTTGTGATTGTAGCCCACGAACATGTGTCAATTTAATAGAGGTTGCATGAGGAATTCATGCAAGACACATGGAATTAAAGAATTATAAAAATAAATAAAGAACGATGTGTATTTTTGTGATTGGAACACATCATTTGTGGGGCCAATCACTTAAGGTCTTGTGCAATCTAATTGGCCAATATTTAGACCATGAAGAAGTAGTTGAGTAGTGAAAAATAGCCAGAGAATCGGCAGCCATACAAGAGAAAAGAAGAAGAAAATTTGAGGGAGAAAATTTAGTAAAATGGTGTAAAGTTGTGATTGGAACACACCTATATGGAATCCACCATACAAGCAGTTGAACTAAAAATTTCTTGGCCAAAATTTGATGAGAAATGGCAGTTAGGAGGCTGTTATAACAGCCAGAATTTTGTCCAGCCTTGAAGAAGGAAAAAACAATAGAAAACAAGGAAAGAAAAGATAGAGAAAATTAGGGAGAAAAAGAAAAATGAGAGAGAAAGAATGAAGTGTTTGTGTTCTTGGAGCAAAATCACTTCAAATAGCCTCAAACACAAGGTAAAATCCTATGCTTCAAGAATTAAAGTTGTAGATTTCATTATGCTGATCATTATGATATCAATTTTAATATGAAAACATAATTTTCATGTCTTGGTTTTGGATTAAAGTTAGGGTTTGTAAACTTTGTGTGTGAACCTTATATATACCTATGTATTCTATGTATGTCGGCTGCCTAGAAGCCTTATGGATATTATTTTGTGTAAGGAAGATCTGAATATTTATAGTAGTTTGAAGGATTACTTTTGGTTGATGACATGATGACCAAAGTAGAATAAAAATGGAAGTTACTTGGTTGGAACAATGAATGATACTAGCTTTTGTTTTGAAGAAGTGAATTTGTGCTGAATTAGTATGACTCTTGTGAGCTATTGGAATATGGAAATCATAGAATTAATGATGATTTGAAGGAAAATTGAGTGAATTAATGGTTCCAAGGTGTTAAAGGCTAAAGGAAAACAAAGGAAAGTATGAATAGTAGGTTTGAGGCAAAACTATTAAAGCTGTTTTTGCCCAGTAGCCTGTCACGGGAACCAGAAATCAAAAAAAGGCCTACACAAAATTAAAGTTAATAGTCTTATGTCGATTTAGTATATCATAGAGCCAAATCAGAGTTGTGGATTGAAAGTTATGTGTAAAACAAAATGATGTGGCAAACTAGTGAAATTTCAAAAAAGTAGTCCGAAAATGGATGAATTTAAGGATGATTAATTGTATGTTTTTGGATGAAATTAAGGGAAAGTATGACGAGAATCCTTTGTATATGAAGAGAGAAAGGTTGTGAAAAAAAGAAAATGAAAGAATTGATCAAATGACGAAAAAACGACGTGGATGAAAGTTGAATGTTTTCCTTAACCGTCGGCTAAACGTCGGTTTGACGTCGGGCACGTCGGTTAGATGTCGGCTATTTTTTGGCCAAACACGATTTAACCCGAAAATGATATTCGGTATAGGTTTATCGGTAAACGGCCAATGGAACGTTGAAAATGGTAGAAATGGTGATTAAATGGCCGTGAATGGAAAAAGTTGCTTCGGACACGAGGTGAGTCCCTTTGATTTCTAAAACCGTTTGAAAGCTAGTGTGCTTTACTTTTCCATCAAATGCTATGTTTTATACCCTTTTGGAAATCCCTAAATATATGTAAGGTATATCTGAGCAAGATTTATTCTTATGCCTCTTTGGGCTCAAATGAACTTCATATTTGGCTTAGAAACCTTAATGGATTATTAAAGAATGAATTTGTGAATTTAGTCCCTTTTGGATTAAAAACTGGGGATTTTCGAAAAATGGTAAATTTTGGAATCGTGTATTCATAAATTAACTGGAATGCCCTTATTGGAACATTTTAGAAAAATATGTTTGGAAACTTTGAATTAAATCCTCTTTAGGCATTAGAATTCTAGATTTCTTGAAGTGAGTTCCTTTTAGAATCGGTTATTTGGAAAATGATCTAAATGTCCTTATTGGAATGTTTTATACAAGCTTTTGGAATCGGGAATTTGGTAAATGACTGAAATATTCTTATTGGAACTTTTTTGAACACTTTTCAAATCAGGTAAGTGTAAAATGATCCGAATACCCTCGAAAAGTCTTTTGGAACTGGGCATGGGTAAAATGACCCGAATGCCCTTGGAAATTGCTTTTGTGACAGAGTACGGGTAGAATGACCCAGATAGTCTTGGAAACTTGTTTTGATGTGTGAAAAGAACTCTTTAACCTGTTTGGACATGGTTTTATTAAATGATCTCTCGTGATGAGAGTGACTTTTGGAAAATGACATTTTCATCTCGAAAATTATTTTACTGGCCTGATATGCCTATGGAAATTATTAATTGACTTGCGAGTCAGTGGGGTCAAATTCTAGAAAATAATATTTTGCCCTAACATTTTTTTTCTTGATATGGAAAAATAGTTTCCTGATGTGCTCAAGTACGAGCCTTTTTTTGGATTTGTAAACATGGTGAACAATATGAATCTTGAATTCTTGATTTCTCGAACTTGACAATCTTTGAATATTGGGCATATGCACTAAGTTGAATACTTGGTGTAAGCACTAACTTGAATACTTGGCGTAAGCACTAACTTACTTGGCATATGCACTAACTTGAATACTCGGCGTAAGCACTAACCTGGCGTATGCACTAACTCGAATACTTGGCGTATGCACTAACTTGAACACTTGGCTTAAGCACTAACTTGAATACTTGGCGTATACACAAACTCCAATACTTGGTGTAAGCACAAACTCCAATACTTGGTGTAAGCACTAACTTACTTGGCGTATGTACTAATTTGAATACTTAGCATAAGCACCAAATTGATTACTTGGCGTAAGCACTAACTTGATTCCTGGTAATATGTTGCGGTGTACCTCCCGTCAATGCACGGTTGAGTTCTATCGGCTGCAGTCTAAGCATAATGATACGTGGTACCGAAGGTAAATCCTTGTGAGCTTTGCATACAGGCTGACCTTTTATTGAAGGAATGCCAGTGATGTGGAAAACGGGGCAATGATTTGATATTGAAATATTGTTTTCCAAAAATGATTGAGTTTTGAATAAACTCTTCTTTAAAGAGTTTTGGAATTGTTTTCATTGAACAAACGAAATGCTTTCCCCGTAAAAGTTTTATGTACTCTATCTCTTTACTAAAGCACTAGCACACACGAGACTCACTATGTGATTTTCACTCACACGCATATTATCTCTTTTGAAAAATTTAGGATCAGAGATGCAACGGAAGCGCGGTGGACTCCCAGAGGCTCATGTTACATCTTGAACCTATTATACATGTGCATGTATGCATCAGAAGCCAAATTCTTATATTTTTCTATGTTGGGAAAAAATTTCCGCTTCCCTTTTAAGTAAAGTTTGTTATAAAGATCCCTTATCGAAGCAATCAGATGGGGCAACATCCCACCAAGTTATAGCCCACTACGTCATGGAAATATGGGGTGTTACATATAATCTCTATAAAAATACTCGATACCTAACACATTTATAAAGATAGACATAGCAAATTAAAGATCTAACCGTTAGATTTGATAAAATCACTAAAAAAAGTTTTATGACCAAAAGGTAAGGTAATCGAATATGTTGTGGCATAGATCTAGCATAATCTCTTTAAAAATACAGAAACTTAACACATTTAGAAAGATATGCATATCAAAATAGCGTTCCAACTGTTAGATTTAATTAAATCACTAAAAAAAGTATTATGACCAAATTTAAAGGTAATTGGGTATGTTTTGTCACTTAATCTAGCGTAATCTCTATAAAAATGCTCGAAACCTTACTCATTTACAAATATAGACAAATAAAATTAACGATCCAATTGTTAGATTTGTTACAATTACTAAAAAAAAAAATATACAACCAATTTTGAAGGTAATTGGATATATTTTACCTCCTAATCTGGCATAATCAATATAAATATACCCAAACCTAACGTATTTATAAGGATAGACATATCAAATTAACTGTGTACCATTAGATTTATTGAATTTGCTAAAAAAAATATACTATGACCAAATTTGAATGTAATCGGACATGTTTTTCTATATAATCTAGCTTAATTTCTATAAATCAAACCAAAATATAATGTATTTATAAATATTTAAAAATTTAGGGACTAATTTATAAAATTTTTGGGATTATATTTTAAATATTCTAAAATTTAATGACCAATTTTATTAATTTTGGTTATCATTTTATAATTTTACAAAATTTAAGGAGCAGTTTGTAAAATTTAGGGTCATATTTTATATATTTAAAAAGTTAGGGACCAATTTATAATTTTTTTCGAGTTATATTATAAATATTTTAAAATTTAGGGATCAATTTACAATTTTTTGAGGTAATTTTGTAATTATACAAAATTTAAAGATCACTTTAGCTAGGAAATAAAAAAATTTTTGCCGAAAGTCTTAATCAATAGCGACAAAAAATTTAAAAATTTTTGTCACTAAGGAAAATTTTTCTTAACTAAAGGGTACTTTTATTGATAAAACTTTGGCTAGAAAAAAAAAATTTGTCGCCAATGTATCATTTTCTTATATTGTTTTCTAAGCTAAGGGTGTTTAATCACCACAAATTAATTTTTCTTCTAGATAATGATCTAGAAGATAATTACATCGATGGCATGGCCATTTCTTCTCATTTCCTAGCGATAAACTGTGCACTACAACCTCTAACTTGGGCTGGTCAATCATAGTACGTGTCCCAAGTATTAATTACGTCATTCCATTAGATTTAGACCCTTGTGGAATCTCCATCCTATAAGGGTTCACTCCCAAGGGTGACACGAGGAGATTCACGATCTCTAATGAGGATCTTGATGGAAGCCGTGGGGCTGTTAGAACCTTTCCCACTTAGTCTTTTAAAATGAAGGGTTTTCTAGAAAAATAACATTTTCAAAATTTCCATCAAATTTTCTCTTAACTCAAAATAAAATATCTAAACCCATAAAATCTCTATGTCAAGGCTAATATTCTTTGAGAGATTTTTCCATGGATTAATTTTATTTCAGTTAAAAACTTAATAATTTAAAAAATTTCCCTCAAAACTTTCTTGAGACTTTGGTTTCTAGTTTATAATAAAAATTGACCAAAAATGTTTTAAATAAATATAATTAAATTTTGGTTTCCATTAACTCACAAAATATCTAAATCCATTTATTCTCTATGTTAAGGATACAATACCTTTGAGAGAGAAAACTAGGATTAATTTTGTTTTTAGTTAATAAACCTTTTTATTAAAAAAAAAATTTCCCTTGTCAATTTATTTTGAAGACTTTGGTCATGAAAAATGTTTACTTAGGAATAACCAAAAAGGAAAAAACATGCTAGAAAAACTGCAAACATTTTTTCATGCTTTTTCTATCCTTTAAAATCCTACGTGACCAAATAAATAGATTAAACATATTAATTAAATTAATTAATGGCATTGTTTAATCCTAATCCCATTACTACTATTTGCATGCAAAAAAAATCTAAAAATATTAAATTGCAAAATAGTAACTTTGCATGGTATGGAGCCCAAAAATAAATAAAAATTACATAAGAAAATAGCTTTGCAGAAAACCAGGATAAAATTGGACTGGCCGTCGAGGAAGGGCCAAATCGCGGCCCAGTCAAAAGACCAAGCCGTGGCCGGCTTGGCTTTAGGCCACGACAGGTTTGATGACCCGAGTTGCAGCCGACTTGGATCTCCCAAATCGCACCTGCTTTGCACCAAGCTGTGGCCGGCTTGGTGCTCAAGCCACGACACGCTTAAGGCCAAGCTGTGGTCGGTTTCTTTCTGAATCCTCCATCTTCTCCTTCATTTTTCTTCTATTTTTCTTCATTTTTCTTTTGTCTAGACGACGCACCAGGCATGATGCATTTACAGAAACTCAAGATCTCTCAATCTCTCTATAAAAACAACTGCCTATGCCATTTCAAATTAAGCTTACACAACATAACTGTGAAAGCCATTAAAGTACATCGCTCCTATGTCTTAACCGCGACACATGTAGTGAATCTATCCCATACTAGAAACATGAAGGATCTTATACAAAAACCACACCAAATATTTTTAGTTTTTTTAAAGCCTAAGCATGCTTCTATGTTAGGCAAAATTGTTGGCTTTGATACCACTTCAAGGTGGATCGAGCAAATGTAGAGCGCACAGACAACACAAAAGTAAAAAAAAAATTGCATAGAGGAAGGCTTTTGAAATCATTATACCTCTATGACTTCTGATTTGTTTTGCTTGCTTTGGTTGAATAGACGTCGTTGCCTCGACTACTGGGGTCTAGATGACTACCTCGGTTGAATGTCCCACAAGCCGATGGCTTCTTTTTGCCATGAACACTTTACTATTTGGTTAACAGAATATGACCACAACCTATTCCTACTTTGCATAAGCACTAACTTGAATATTTGGCATGTGAACTGACTTGAATACTTGGCATAAGTGTAATATGTGGCATAAACACTAACTTGACTACTTGGCTTAATTACTGACTTGATTATTTGTCATAAGTACCGACTATGCTTGAATATCTGAACACTCGAATACTTGAATATTTGAATAAGAATATCTTGTACTAGAATTCCTAAATACTTTAATCCACATGTTTTCACTTGAAATCCTTGAATACTTGATTTGAGAATGTTTTCATACGAGAATTTCTAAATTATCTTATTCATGTTGAGATTACTCTTCATGAGATCTTTTCAATTGAAAACATTAGCACACACGAGACTCACTGAGCTTTAGGGATTAAAAGCACAACGGAAGCATAGTGGACTCCTAGAGGCTCATGCTATATTTTAAACATGTTATACCCTCAAGTATATGTATCAAAAGTCAGATTCTATATACTTTATTACATTGAATGAAACTAATTGTTGAAAAAATTTCATTGTATATTAGATGAAGTTGTTATAAAGACCCCTTGTCTGGGCAACTGGATGAGACGACATCCCATAAAGTTACAGCCCACTACGTTATGGAAATATGGGGTGTTATAATTGTTATACTCAAAGTTAATACGTGGATACTTGTTACATGAACAAGTATATTAGATAACCTAACTAGCGATAATCATATAGATTATTATTTAGCACCAGTGATAAAATATTTTTATAGCAAATGTGCAAGTATTTTTAGACTCGAATACTTTTTTTATGAGAGTTGTACTTTGATTCTAATTTTTTGGAGTTTTATTAGGACTGCGTATGGGATGAATATTGAATACAATGTAAAATAAACGAAAGTAGTTGAGATGGTTAATAAAAGATTGATAACTTTTACTAGTAGGGGTGTATATCTCACAGCCACTTACAGGGAATCATTACTCAAGAAGTCATTAGGCAAGGCAACCATGTGTTAGAAAGAGTTCCAAATGATACACATGTTAAATAATGGATTTTGGAATAAGTATAAATTAATTTGGGCTAGAATTAATTATATTGTAGAGGGAGTTGAAACTAATTCCATACTCTAAACCGAATGAGATATAATATGATAAAGGGAGTTTATTACACTGATATTTTTCTATTGAAAGGTTTATGTTGAGAATCTCCTGAATATTAATTTATTAATTAAAGAATTAATATATTATTTCTAATTAGAATTAATATGTTAATTCTAATTATCAAAGATTGCTAATTTTATAGTGATTAGAATTAGTTCATATTTTGCTACCATTAGATTGGGAAACCTAATAAGTCACACAAATTATAGGAATTGGTACTCCAGATATTACATGATAATATTAAGGGGTTAATTTGCAAGAAGAAATAATTATATGCGAGAATTATAACTTTTGGGGTTAAATTGTAATTATTGAGGCCTTGTGGGTTTAATTACAATTAAAGAATCCCAAGTCCATATAACAAGGAAAATGAGTTTTGTTATTTTCCAAAATGTTTGGGAAACTAATAAAAAAACACGTTTCTGTGTTTAGTTCTTTCCAAAGGCTGTTCATGCATATATCTATACATATGAACGTACAGGAGCTGCTATTGATTTTAGAAAAACTGCGAACACTAAAGCTCCTTTTTCCGTCGTTTGTCTTCACAAATTAATTCCCTACAGCCACTAATAAAAATAATCTGCAAGAATAAAAAATTGTGCCTGTACTTGAATACAATTACTTGTGTGGATACTGCTGCAGAAATTCTTATTCTTGGAATTTAGGGGCATAAGGCTTGGACAATTTCAGAGGAATTTCATGGATAAAAAAGTTTTAAAGCTATCATATTGAGGTAATGAATTTTTCTCCTCTCTCTTGGCCAGTTTCATTACATACGAGTGATCCTGTTGCATGGATTTCGTTTTAATTTCTTCTATGAATTATTAGATATTACATTATCGAAATCTAACAATAGTATCAAAGCGATCTCGTATGCATTTTATAGGTCTTGTATATGTTTTGAAATTGTTTTAGGAATGCATTCAGATTATAAAATTATTTTAGTAGGTTAAAGCTATACTTCGCATGCAAGCACAGAATTTGTTCTAGTATTTGCTCATGAAACTTTATCTTGGTTTTGAAATTCTTTTAAGCCTGTTTCATTTCCTGAAAAACAAACGAAGTTTTGATTTCTTGACAATTTGTTTTCAAAAGTGTTTAGTTTTTCCACCTACACGCAATTACTGAAATTTGTTTCAGAAATCCTTGTACGGTGCAGTACTCTTGGTTCGCAGATTAGTTTTGACATTGATCAAAATATTAAAATTAATGTAGATTATTTTGATTCTGTGACTTCAATTGATCAAAATCTATTTTCTGAAAGATCAATTTGTAGATTGGATCGAAAAACTATAAGAAATCAGCGAAATAAAAAAACAAATTTTTTTGCCCAAGGCGGTGGCTGGTTTCATGAAGCCGGTGAGGCAAGGAATTCGGTGCAAGGGGAACATTTAACACTAAAATTGGTTATAAATCCTTATAAAACAACTGTTGTGCCAATTCATTTATATAGGAAAATGTATTTTTCTCGCCAAATATAGTAGACTATGGGGAAAGAGCGAGGTATTGCTACCACTCCATCTAGCGTGACTAAAAAATTACATTGAGGCTATTAGATTTTTGGAGGCCAGTCAAAATAGGCTTTGTACATAGAAGCATATTCGAGTAAAACATGACTATTCTTTCTATAGCCAATATGTTTGAACAAGATAATCAGGATGTTTTACCCTTGGTGTCCTTTGTAGCATTCCTTCGTTTTTATACCATAGCAGTTCCTTTGTCAAGGCGCCTCTTTAGCTCGCTGTGTTACATCCCAGTTTGGAATTGTTTTTATTACTTCTGGACTTCGAAGAAGTGCAGAAATTCCTCAGTAAATGTCCATGCGGTTGCTTTATGCCACAAGAAGACGTCAATTTCCATCTCAAGGAAATTCTATTCTATTAAAAGTCTTACAACCTAAATATTCTTGTATAATCAAAAGCAGATGTTCAGGAAAGTGAATGAGGAATTGCGAAATCTACAATTTTTTTGTAAAATCTTAACTAACTTGATTTCATAATTTTTTTTCCTCCAAGTATAAGAACTGCTACTTAGAGGTCACATATTTCTAGATATATTCCTTTGGCAGATGGCAGATGATAGTAAAGTAGATTTATGATCTGATTTGGAACACATCTAAAGGTAGGTGAAGAAGTAGAAGATGGGGAACGAAGGGGTTCAAGAGAGTGAATCTCTCTCGCAAAATATTCTTCAATACTAGTATTAAAATATAGAGTTTATAAATAATTATAGAGACAATTACTTAGCAATGAAGCAAGTTGCGATTACTTTTTGAAAACATCACTTCCCTAGATAATTTTTGAAATATGATTGCTTTTGTGTTTTCTTCGACACAAGTTGTATTTTGGTCCTTGCTTCAAGAACCTTAGTGGTAAATTGCAAAAAATCGACAGCTGGAGAAGACTTCACCTTGGAGTATTAAGTTATAAAAAGAAGATAATGATAAAGAAATTGGTAGACAATACCCTTCCAAAAATTGTAACTAAGGATATAAGTGAATGGAATATTTTAGAAGCATATATTCTAGAGCAAGAATGGTTTTCTGGTACTGCTCAGGGTCATGAAAAACAAACTAAAAAGCTTCATGGCTCAAAGATGTTCACACTATCAGTAGCAGAACAATATATTTACTAATACTAGAACCCAAAATAATGAGAAAGTAGAAGATTGTCCTATTCTTTACCTTCCCTTCCTTAATGCCCTAAGATCTGGTGTCAAAAATCAAGCAAAATTTTGCTAACATATATGCATCATCAATATCTGAAGGATCTTTTTTAACCACTCTTATTGTATCTTTCAATGTTGACATTCCAATAGGAGACATAAGACAAGGATCCATAAAGCTACTGAAATGTTTGAAAAGTAAGTTAACAATGTACAATTTTAAGAGCTTGATGCGAGATTTTTATTGTAGAAAATATTAACAACAAATTACACAATCAACCAAGCTTTAATTAAAATTCCAACCGCTAAAACCACACATAAGTGTAAGTATACCCATTGTATAGTATAATGAATCATAAGCATCGAATCCATAAGAACTTAGGCTCCTACCTTACTTTACCCAAATCTTTATTGTTTAGCCAATGACTAAAAAGAAAAATAAATAAAGATAAAAATATATATAACTCGGGGATACAATTTCATGTTACTAGATAATTATCTTGAAAACACAAGATTGAATCAATTAGTATTCATCACAATCAATTGTCGTCTTAGGATCATGAAGGAATATAAAGTAGAATCCAATTGTTTCCCAAGTCATGAATCTACTTAGATAAATTCCACTTCTTTTCCCAATCCATGAAATTACTATCTTTTGACTAAATTAACAAATTTACCAATCAAGCTAACATAACCAAAACATGCGTTAAGCTTAATTCCTTATAAACATGAAATTAGCTAATAACCCTTTGCTCGAGGTGAAATCAACTAATCTTCGATTACTTTAGTCTTATAATTTTAGCCTCATCGCCCAAGTCCATTAAGATTTAATAAATACGAAATCAATGTAATAAACTCCTAACATTGTTTTTTCAAGTCAATTAGAAGAACTCGCATCAATAACCAATGATAACAAGTAATCAAATACCAAAGATAACAATAGATTGATCAAAAATTGCAATTAACTCAAAATTATAATCTCCAAAATCATATCCAATTACAATCAAAATATAAAGCACATCATTGTTAAAGAAAAGTAAACAAAGGATAAAAGATAAAACTCATAGACAAGCTCTTCTTCTTCTCTTGAAAATCTCCTTTGAACAATGCTTCTTTGAGTGGTAAATGAGTAGTTAGCTCGGATCCTTCAAATCTCACATTTCTGTTGTGTTTTTCTTATATTTATAAGCCTCTTTGATACCAAAATTTGTTGCTTGAGAAATCTCCGAGTAGAATTCAAAAAATACCAAAATCTTTTAAAAAATATAAAATTCGCGTACAACCGTCTCTTTGCAGAGTGGACCTGGCACTGAGTCTACTCTGTTCTTCTCTATTTTTGCTGTTCAACCAAAATGGAACCAGTTCCTGGTCCCTTAGTTGGGCCTGGCACCAGGAATGTTCTAGAAATTTCATATTTTTTCTCTAAATCAACTCAAATCTACACAAACTTGTCAATGGCCCTTTAACAAGCAAAATGTCAAATAGGAAGGAATTTGTCTAGTTATTATAACAAAAGTATCTCAAAACAACCTCAAATAGCTGGTAAGATAATGATGCTTTTAGCCCTTATCACATACCCCCACACTTGAACATTTGTTTGTCCTTAAGCAAACAAGATTTAAAACACTAAACATTTAGAACAAGACAAAATAATTTACCAAATTTTTCCTTAGCAAATTCATCCATAATGAAGACATAACCTTCTACCAATCTTAAATATAAACTTGTCATTCATTTAACCTTTTTCAAAGCCTTGTAAACTCTTGTATTAAATTAAACAATCTGAAGGCCATGAAAGTTAAGTTAAACAAGCTTATATCTGGTACAAGAAAATCATCCTACTACTTAAGAAAAAAATAAATAACATAAATCAAACAACTCAAGTCATTTAACTAATTCAAGTATTATAAACTAACATTTACACAACTCAAGTTAGTGAAACAAGGAAACACTCCACTCTTTATTTATTTATTTTTTCAATAACTTAGGGAATTGATAGCCTCAAGTGCATGAATTTCTCTTCACACACCATATTGGCCCCCATATAGTCATCATTTATCATTTTTTTAGTATTTTTTTTCTTTATTCTTTCTTTCCCTTCTTGCCTTCGGGATAGCCTCAAGAGTGCGTGATGCTTCTTTATTTCTTCTCTTTCACTTACCGTATTGTCCCCCTTTTTAGCAAAAGGTCTCTTTTTTTTTTTTTTTCTCAAAAGATGAAAGCAAAATTTTTCAACTCACATTCTTTCCTTTTCACTCATTTTTTTTTTTTTAATTTTCTCACATTCCTTATTCACAACTCAAAGTCAAGCAAACTTTAAATCCATAATACAAGAATTAATCAACAACTCTTCCCATACTTCATCACATCATCCATATTCAAACTCAAGGAATAAAACAAACCTCGAATACCAAATATAATGAAGGTTAACTTAAATTCTCAAGACTTAGCAAAATTCAACTTAATACATTGCTTTAATTTTTAATAGAAATCAAACTATAATGAATGACAAATCCATATCCAAAGTTAGTAAGAAAATCATCACTCCATTATAGATAAATAAGCTTAATTTAGCTCCAAAATCTTCACACTTGCAAATTTTCAAAATTTTCAATGTTTCAACAAAATTTTTTGATACCAAGAGAACACCAAGATCATACAAAGAAAACACCAAGGTCATTGATAAAAACTTGGACAATGAATATTACTAAACTACTCCCCTACACTTAAACTGTACAATGTCCTCATTGGCAAAAAATTAACATAATAAAGCATCTCCAAAAGGACCAAATCTAATAGAGAGGTAGAAAGTTTAAGTAATACTTCCCAAGTGCAATAAAGTTCTAATAAATATTAAAACATGGAATACATAGAAGAGCTTGTCCAAGAAGACTTTATTCTGACCTACAAAAAAAAAAAAAAAACAAACATAAATAAAAGTACAAAGAAAATAAGAAAAGAAAGACACACTTAAATAAAAGAAAATAAACTAAAAATCTAAAGAAAGCAAATAAAGACACGACTCACCCACCCACACTTAAGATGGAAAATATATTCCTTATTACTAGGGGAAATAACACCTAACAAATCTAAGCATGAAACAAAGATACAAACTCTTTCCACTCATCATGCTTCCTCATCAAACCTTTGAAAAAGAAATTATGCTCATTCAAAAAGGTAAGGATGATAAAAGTAGAAATAAGAGAGGTTTTTAAAAAATAGATGGTTCATGGAGAATATTAGTTGCAATGAGTATACATGCAGTACCCCCTTTTTACAATACTCTTTTAGACATGCAAATTAAGTCTCCAATACAAAGATATAAATTATGTCTAAAAAGTGTGTAAACATGAGAATCACCACTTAGCACTTTGAAAGATTTGTCACAATTGAAATTCCCCTTAAAACTTAGTATGTGAGTTTTCAAAGATAGGATCAAAAAATTCTTGTTTTTCAATGCTTATACAAATACCAAGTTGCCTCCCTAAAATTGGGGTGAAGGGTAGATTTTGTCAACATCCTCCAAGGGTTTCGTATAATGTATCAGTGAAAGATCTAACTTCTTAAGACATGTTAAATTTCATTCATCATCATTTGGACCACTGTCCTCCAAGAATAGAGAGGAACCTAAGAAATCATGTGACAAAGAGAAATTAGAAATATTAGCACATAGAGTATAATCAAATACCTCACTTTCTACATTGGGCAATTGTTCCTCATATCCTCTCTTATCTCCTTGGGGATTCTCTTGTTTGACTGTATGGTCATTTATGGCATCTTCAACCAACTTGGCTAGTTGTGTTCTTATAGAGCTCATTCGTTGGGATGCTTCTTCATGCCACCTAAGGGACGTGTTTGTGTTGGCAACAAAGGATTGGATTGAAGCTTCAAGTGACATCTTACTAAAAGCATTAATCCGAGCTTGCAACCCTGCCAACGTGTCATCATTATAGCGCATTTGATATTGTGCCCATGAATAATTGTCCATAATGATGTTTTGAATCTCGTACTCAAAGAAAAACAAAAATCAAATCGAAAATAAAAATAAAAATAAACAAGAATAATAGAGCAATAAAGAAAAGAAAAATACATAAATTAGAAATAGTTACAGACTACCTAACATACAAAAGTTAGTCATTTATACAAATACAACAAAGGCTAAATCAACAAGACTCGAGTGTTCCAATAGTGCCCATCCCCGGCAACGGCGCCAAAAACTTGATGCGTGTTTTTTAGTGTAGAAAATATTACCAATCAATTATACAATCAATCAAGATTTAATTAAAATGTCACTAAAACCGCACATACGGGCAAGTATACCCAACGTATAGTATAGGGAATAGCAAGTATCGAATCCATAAGAACTTATGCTCCTACCTTACTTTACCCAAATCTTTATTTTTTAGCCAATAAAATAAGAAGAGATTAAAAAGAAAAATAAATAAATATAAAAATATATATAACTCATGGATGCAATTTCATATAACTAGATAATTATCTTGAAAACACAAAATTAAATCAATTAGCATTCATTACAATCAATTGTCATCTTGGCATCATGAAGAAATACAAAGTAAAATTCAATTGTTTCCTAATAGGGGCTAAAATCACCATTATTTTACTAGTTATTTGAGGGTGTTTTGCGATACTTTTGTTATAATAACTAGGTATATTTCTTCCTATTTGCCATTTGCTTTTAAAAAGTGTTTTTGACAAATTTGTACATATTTGAGTTAAATTCGAGCAAAAAGTGAATAATTCTATAATGCACCTGGTGCCAAGTCTGACAAGTGGACCAGGTGTCGGGTCCATTTTGTCAGACCAGTGAAAATAGTGCAAAAACCTAGAGAAAGAACAGATTACACCTGGCGCCAAGTGGGTCGAAGGTACCCAGCGCTAGGCCCTCTCCGGAAGGCAAAAATCCTGTGCACGAATTTAGAAATTTTCCAAAGATTTCGGTATTTTCTAATTCCTACTCGACCAAGATTCCTCCAACAACGAATTTAGCATCAAAGAGGCCTATAAAAGCAAGAGAAAACACAAGAGAATGGAAAAATAGGGGGATAAAGGTGGATCAAAGAGCATAAATTTCAATCACTCATTAAAGGAGGAATTCACCCAATCACGGAGGATTGTTTAAGAGAGTCTTCAAATGAGAGGAAAGAGGCTTGTCTATGAGTGCTTTCTTTTATCTTTGTCTTCTATTCCTTAAATAATGATGTATTCAATGTTTTTATTATAATTTAACATTATTTTGGTATTCATAATTTTGTGTTAATTTGGTTACTTGATCAATTCTTTATCATCTTTGGTTTTTGATTACTTGTTATCATTGGTTATTGATGCGAGTTCTTCTAATTGACTTGACAAACGATGTTAGCTATTTCGTTGCATTAATTTCATATTTGTTAAATATTAATGGACTTGAACGACGAAGTTAATATTATAGGACTAAGTGATCAAAGATTAAGTTGATTTCGCCTTGACAAAGAGTTATTAGCTAATTTCATGCTTATAAGGAATTGAGCTTAATGCATGTTTTGGTTATGTTAGCTTGATTGACAAATCTGTTAATATTAATCAAAAGATAGTAATTCCATGGATTGACAAACGAAGTAGAATTTATCTAAGTAGATTCATGACTTAAGAAACAGTTGAATTTTACTTGATATTCCTTCATGATGCCAAGATGATTATTATTTGAGAGAATTGCTAGTCGGTTCATTATCATGTTTTCTATGATAATTGTCTAAATTGTATATTCCTATATCCTTTAGTTTTATATATTTCCTTTTTTTTCTTTTTCTTATTTTCTCATTTTATTTGGGTCGGTTAGACAATGAATAAAAAGTGATTTGTGTGTACTTGTTCCTTTGATGATCAATACTCGTTAATTCTCTATACTATGCTTGCGATGAGCATACTTGCTTGTATATGTATTTTGGGATTAATATTTTAATTAAAATTTGACTAAGGGATGTATTTAAATTTGATGATTTTTATACACCCAAATTTACGCATCAAGTTTTTGGCGCCGTTGCCGGGGAACAATATCATGAAAGCTTGGATTTTATTGATTTAACCATATTTATGTCTATATGTATATATGTTCTTTTTGTAAATGGGTGTTTTATCTTATTTTTTGTAACATTGTGTGACTTAATTGACAAGCTTACTTCATGTTGCACTGTAAATACCACTAACTTCTGTATTTAGATAATTTGTGAATGCGTGTGTTTTTCTTTTCTTTAATTTTCTATTATTTGTTTTTCCCTTTATTTTTTATTTTTTTGTATTTTATTTTGGTTTGGACTAAAAATTTTCATTTGAGACAAAGAAGATGACAAATTTGTGCTAAGTTATACTTACTCATTAGAGGCTTTGTTTCTATTGTCAATCACAGATTGCATTTTCTGTTGATGTTTTGGTTTGGCACAAATGTGGTGATTCAATATTGGGGGCTTCACTGCTACATATTATTACTTTAATATAATTGAAAATTATATGTTAGGGTTTTCCTAATGCCATGCTTATCTATTTTGCTAGGGGTCCTATAGATATTTGCTACTTTTTAAAAGCATTTATTTTACCAAGATATCAATGGCAATAAGATTTTAATTTTTCATTTTAAAAGATTATGTTTTACCAAATGCATTTTTTTACATCCTGCTCCTCCTCTGTGCATGATGATATAGTGGCTAAATTTTTAACTTATAGGAATACAATTCTTGATAATTGTATGACCTCAGTAAAAAAATATGTTGATCGTGTAACATTAGTGGACGCGTATCATGACCCACCCACAAACTTAACTTATAGTCATGCACATGTTTTAGTAATTCTCAATTCATACTTTATATTTGATGCATCTTATATATATTAACTTTGCCTCTTTTTTACTATCTCTAACACCAATAATTCTCAATCCCAATCTATTGCCTAGCTAGAGTTCCTTGGTGTTGGGTTGCTTGCTCTTTCTAGATTTCATCTTCTTCACTCCTTGTTAACTTTTTTTTAAATTGGTTTCTTTTCCAACATTTTTAGCTGGAGTAGGAAATCAAGCACTTCTATTAAGCCCTTAAAGTTATAGGAGTAAAGCCTAAAGAAAGACTTGTACTTTTTTAGTGGCTGATAACTCATGTAGATGGCTTGTAGTGTTTTCTTCTACTTAAGTGGCTGAAAGAGGACCTGTAATACATGCAATCAATTATTTTTTTTTTTTAAAGTGATGATTCACTTTAAGGCACTAAATTTAAGTTTAATTAGTACTCATTTTGCAAAAGAATCAACTGTTCCCTCCCTTCCCCCTCTTTGCTATCCATTTTTATCTTTCCAAGCATATTCCTCTCTCTCTCTCCCCCTCACACTCTCTCTCTAATTTTAATTCAAATATGCAATATGATGACCTCTTTGGTTTCTATTTTACTTTGAAAATATATAGTCTGTTTGCTCTTTTTAGATTCTGATTTTTAAAACATAAAACCTTTATAAATGTTAATAGCTTTGTATTGTTCTATTAAGTGATTAGTTATATGCAAAGTGTAGTTTAATCCATCAAATAAAGAAAAATTTCTTTGGATATATGCAAAACCTATTATCAACTCTAAAATTGTAATTGTATAGCAGTAAAGATATTCTGTAGCATTAATTGCTAAAGTACATATTTGAGCATGAGATTCGAATCTATAACCTGGTTCATGTGTACCTATTTGGTTCAGATTCCATTTTGATGCTTTCTTTTACCCAAAAATGTTGCAAATTTAAAAAGCATAATGTACACAGTTCAGAAGAGTTTAGGGAGAAGCCAAAATTTATTTGGTTAATAATATTCGGGTGTTTAAATCCCGGGAATATTATTTTTCTCAAAATAATTATTTTTAGTTTCATGACTCTTGGCTTTCTGTGTGGAAAAATAAAATAAAAGAAAAGGGAAAAAATAAAAAAAAAATTTCCAAAGTCTTTTGGCTCTCTGTCTCTCTCGTGCCTTTTCTCCTTCTGGCTTTTAGTTTTGTTTTGCACTATGAAACCAAAGGAAGCCAACCGAGAGGAAAAGGTGAGCTGAAAAAACGGATCTTCTTCTCTATCCCTTTCTGTGCTCACCAACAATGGAATAGGCTGTAGAATATTTTGAGAATTGAAAAGCTTAGCATTAAGGATTCACCGGAGGAGAACCTGAAGAAAGGAACACAGTGTACTGGAGCTTCATCCATGGGAAGAAGGAAGCTGGTTTTTTGTGTTTCAATCAACTCATCTTCAATCTTCAAGGTTTAAGGCTCCAAGAGGCATGTGTTTCAAGCCTTCATGCTGCTGCCATGCTTTGTTTATATGTTAATTCCTCCATTTTTCTGTCCACCGTGCATGCCCTGTAATGTTTCAAATCCTTCAAGTGGTATCAGAGCATTGAATTTGATTGACTTAGGGAGCATGTTAGTTAATAAAAATAGAGAAGAACATTGTTTGGAGCTTGAACATGTGATCCTTCGCTGTTTATGGTATGGGATGTGCTTTCTGTAAGCTTCATAGGCTTATTGTAAATGTTTAGATTTGATGATTTTGATTGTGTAAACCCAAGTTAAATGGGTATAGGCGGTTGTTGTTTTGGTTTAGATGAGTTTTTGTAATGAAAAATGTCCAAAGAAGCCAAAAGGAGCAATCTGTGAAGAAAAATGTAGAAACAGAATGCAGGAAATCATCGTGGAGAAGAAGATACTATTCCGAAGCCACCGACACTGTGGCCGAGCCGCGTCCAATTTTGTGTCTGGAGCCGTCTGGCTATCTGCTACGAGCTGAGCCAATTGCTGTTGCAATTGAGCCAATTGTTGTTGCAATTGAGCCGATTTCAATTGCAGAAATGCAATTCAATTTGCGCGGGTTGCAGCATGGGTCGGGCGGCATCATTCGGGTCTATGCACGGATCCTTCGTGGGCGCAGGTTGAAGCTGTGCACGATCCGGTGTGGCTGGTGCACCGCGGGCGCGGTGGACCGCAGGCCAAATGGGCACGAATTCGGTGCGGCGGGTGCACGTGGGCCGCCAGCCTAATTTTTGCATTTTTTAAAAAAATAATTTAATTTGGGTCCCATACCAGACAAAGTTAATATTTTTGCAATAGTTTATATTCTTGAAATATATTTTCATGAAAAATATTGATAAAGGATTTTAGGATTAAACAAGATCATTAATTAATTAATTAATGTGTTTAATTCTATGATTTTGGCATTTAGGTTCAAAAATAGAAAAGCATGAAAACGTTTACTATTTTCTGGCATGCTATTTATTTTGTATACCTATGTGCGCAGTATCTCAAAGACCAAAGTCTTTGGGAATATTTATACAAGGAAAAACTTTTTTCTTGGAAAAAATTAAATGGTTGTTTTAACTTGAACAAAAATTAATCCTTAGATATTTTCTTAAAGGATTTAATCCTTGACATAGAAAATATATTGGATTTAGATATTTTTTGTAAGTTAAAATAGAAAGCCATTTTATTTTATTTTGCACAAGAAAATTTGTTTTGTTAAATAAAATTGAGACCAAAGTCTCGAGAAAAGTTTTAATTGGAAAATTTTTGAAATCATTAAGTTTTAACTGAAATAAAATTAGTCCATGAAAAAAAAAACTCTCAAAGGATATAATCCTTGACATAGAGATTTTAATGGACTTGGATATTTTATTTCTACGTTAAGAAAAAACTTAATGGAAATTTCAAGGGCTATTTTTCCAAAAAACTTTATTTTAAAAGACTAAGTGGGAGATTGGTTCCAACGACCCCACGGCTTCCATCATGATCCTCATTAGAGATCGTGGGTCCCCTCGCGTCACCCTGGGAGTGAACTCGTATAGGATAGGGATACCACAAGGATCTAGATCTAATGGAAGGATGTAATTAATAACCCAAGACATGTACTATAATCGGCCAGTCAACGTTGTAGGTTATAGTGCGAGGAATGTCTATAGGAAATAAGAGGAAGCGGCCATCCCACGATGGAGTTATCCTCTAGATCATTACCTAGAAGGGAAATTAATTTGTGGTGGTTAATACACTTAGCTTAGGGAACTATTAACCTTCTAAAGAAGCTATGTCAATTTTCCTAAGAGCCAAATTAATTTCAGTGCATAAATTTATTTTCACAAACTAAATCCTTTCTTTTATTTTTTGATTTTTCAGAAATGGTGGGAGGTTCTTTTAGTCCTTTGGCCTTATTCTCCGTGAGAATAAGTTAACGGGACTAGACTATGTGGACTGGAAGAGGAACCTGGACATAATACTCACAATCGAGGAGTATAAGAATGTCCTTTACAAAACCTGTCCTGTGATCGGGGAAGGTTCCACTGACGAAGAGCGAGAGGCTGAGAAGGCATGGAAGAAGGCTAATGAAATGGCACGTTGCTATATGCTAGCCTCCATGCCTAATGTGCTCCAGTCTCAACACGAGCACATGGCTTCTGCTTATGACATTAGTCATTCATTGGCCACTATGTTCACGGATAAGAACCGGTCCGCGAGGTAGGAGGCTCTTCGAATTATAATAAACACTAAGATAGTTGGGGGAGCATCAATCAGGGAGCATATGCTCAAGATGATTGCTGCTTTCGAGGAGGCAGAAATCTTAGGGGCTATCATTGACCCTAAGAGCCAAGTGGACATGGTTCTTAAGTCTCTACCAGGTTCCTTTACTTAGTTCAAATTAAACTACAATATGAATAAGTTAAATATAAGTTTGACGGAGTTGATGAAGGAACTCCAAATGGAAGAGAAGGTCATGAAGCAACAATCAAAGGCCATGATTTTTAAGGCTTCTTCCTCAAGAACTGGGTCTAAGCCTAGAAAGTTCAAAAGGAAGAAGGGACACGCAGCAGCCCAGCCCAAGACCCAGCCCAACGATAAACCAAAGAGCAAGTGCTTCAAATGTGGGAAGAAGGGACACTGGAAAAAGGAGTGTCCAGATCTTCAAGCTAAGAAAAACATCATAGGTAATGTTTACTATCTAGAGTCTATATCAATGGTTTGATCAATTTCCACTTGGATTGTTGATTCAGGAGTCACTGATCATATCTGTAACTCCTTGTAGGGTTTAGAAAGATAAGAAGACTCAAGAAGGGCAAACATGGATTATGCGTAGGAAATGGAGCACAAGTCTGGGCCCTTGCAGTCGGAGAGTTGGGTCTTATTTTTATTGTAATAAGAAAGTGGTTTTAATAGATATTTTATATGTACCTAGTTTTTATCAGAATTTGATTTTAGTTGCAAAACTAATAAATCAAGGATATTTTGTATCTTTTCATTCTGGTATTTCTATTAGTAGAGATGGAGAAATATTATGTACTGGACAAATGTAAGAAAATCTATTCTATTTAAACCCTATTAACAATCAATCAAATAACGCTCAATTTGAACCTTTAAGTAAGAGGAGAAAGACCAATATCAATGACTCATATCTTTGGCATCTGAGGTTGAGTCACATCAACTCAACCAGGATTCAGAGGCTAATCCATGATGGGCCTTTGGGCTCATTGAGATTGGAAAATTGGCCTTAGTGTGAATCTTGCTTGATGGGAAAGATGACCAGAAGGTCTTTTATCCCAAAGGCGGATAGGGCCAATGAGGTACTAAGTCTTGTTCACACTGAAGTGTGTGGTCCCTTGTCTACACCAGCTAGAGGAGATTTTGAATACTTCATCACTTTCACAGATGATTGTACGAGGTTTGGTTATATTTACCTGATGAGACACAAGTCTGACTCTTTTGATAAGTTCAAGGAGTTTATGGCTGAAGTGGAGCGTCAGACAGGTAAATTAATCAAGATCTTACGATCAGATTTGATCGTGGTGGAGAGTACCTCTTAGGTGAATTCAAGAACTACATGGTACATCATAGGATAATATCCCAACTCTCTGTGCCGGGAACACCCCAACAGAATGGAGTAGCTGAGAGAAGGAACATGACATTGATAGAAATGGTCAAAAGCATGATGTCTCATGCTACTCTTCCAGTATCTTTTTGGGGATATGCCCTAGAAATAGCAGCATATATTCTGAACTTGGTGCCTTCCAAGTCAGTACCTAGGACTCCCTATGAGATGTGGACTGAACGTAAGCCAAGTCTGAATCATCTCTGGATATGGGGTTGTCCAACTTATATACTGATTAAGAGAAACAAGTTAGAACCAAGATCAAATTATGCTATTTTGTTGGGTATCCAAAAGGAACAAATAGTGGTTACTTTTATCATCCTAAGGAGCAGAAGGTACTGGTTAGTACCAATGCTAGATACTTAGAAGATTATCAAAGTACTTCCATGAAAGGTTCAACTAGGTTGGAACTCGAGAAGAAGTTATCTTCGGAAGTAACTTCTTCTGACCCGATTATGTAACAAGAAGAGGCACAGTCTTAAGAGCCTGTGCAAATGGTGTCTCGTCGTAGTGGGAGAGTGTCTAGGGTTCTAGAAAGATGGTATGGAGAAGTTTTTGAGCTGGTCTCTAACCATCAAGAACAAGACCCCACTAGATACGAGGAGGTAATTGCTGATGCCGATGCAAATCTATGGCATGAATCAATGAAAGCCGGGATTGAGTGTATGTACTTCAATCTGGTTTGGGATTTTGTAACTTCACCTGAAGGGATAAAACCCATTGGGTGTAAGTGGGTGTACAAGAGAAAAAGGGGAGCGGATGGGAAGGTGGAAACCTTCAAAGCTAGGCTTGTGGCAAAAGAGTATACTCAGAAAGAAGGGATCGATTATGAGGAAACATTTTCCCCAGTAGCCATGCTTAAGTCCATTGTATCCTCCTTACCATTGCATGTCATTATGACTACGAAATATGGTAAATGGATATCAAGACGACATTTTTGAATGGCCATCTTAGCGAAGACATCTATATGTCCCAATCGGAAGGTTTTATTGCTGAAGGTCAAGAACATATGGTTTGCAAGCTTAAGAAGTCCATTTATAGACTTAAGCAAGCATCGAGAGCACAGAAGATTCGTTTTGATGAGACTGTAAAATCTTATGATTTTATTCAAAATGAGGATGAACTATGCGTGTACAAGAAACTTGAGGGGTTTAATGCGGTTTTGCTTGTCTTGTATGTGGATGACATTTTATTCATTGAAAATGATGTAGGGTCATTGTCATCTATAAAGGTTTGGCTATCTAGTCAATTCAGTATGATGGATTTGGGAGAAGCCAGCTACATTCTTGGGATTAGACTTCTTAGAAATAAGAAGCAGAGAATGTTAGGATTATCCCAAGTCGCATACATTGACAAGATGCTGGCCAAGTACAGCATGGACTCATGCAATGGAGCTCTGATCCCTTGCAGACGTGGGTTGTCACTTTCTTTAAGGGACTGTCCTACGTCTCAAGATGAAATGGTCAGAATGAGTAGGATTCCCTACGCTTTGGCTATGGGAAGTCTCATGTTCGCCATGCTGTGTACTAGGCCAGATATCTGTTTTGCCGTAGGCTTAGTTAGCAAATATCAGTCAAACCCTGGGGAGGTTCACTGGCAAGCTGTAAAGCATATTCTTAAGTACCTCAAAAGAACCTTGGAACCACAATGAGGGGTAGCATATGGAGAGATAGTACTACCTGATTCGGGATTTCATCTAAAGACGGGAAGTCGTGGTGGTCCAGATTGCCTCTGAGAATAATCTAGCAGAGCCATTCACCAAGACTTTGGCTGGAAAAGTCTTCAAGAGACACTTAGACGCCATTGGGGTGGGCACCTATGGACTTACGTAGTCTTAGAATGCAAGTGAGAGATTGTTGGAATGTATGCCCTCTTAGACTAGTTTTCTGGTGTAAATATCGAATATTTTAATAAAAGAATTTATTTTTCAGAAATTGTTTGTGAATTTATTTTCTTTATTTATGCACAATCGTTTGGAATAGACCCATTATGTTTAAATAAGTGATCCATGTGAATGGAAGTCTTTCACAATAAGGTATGGATCATGGGTTATTTAAACACATAAACATTTGTTCTTAACCGATTGATGAGAACAGGAATCTCTTCATGTTTAGGTTATTATGTTATGAATTCCAAATGGAGAATGGCTTACCTATAGCCAGTGAGTAGTCCACTCACTTCATGACATAAACGTATTTCGAATACATAGAACATGACCAATAGTAGTGGTTTCTAAATGTACTATATGGTAGAAACCTAGACTACTACCGCTATAGCATGGACTAATACTCTACGACTTGAGTATGAGTTGGTGGTCTGGCGAAGCTGAAAGCATATACTTTGATATGCTATAGTTGAGGTTCTATCGTAGGGCCAATATACTTGCATGTTGGGTATGTGTGACTAGTTAGTTAAGACAGCCTTGTATGAGATGGTTTCTACACTATATCGCCCCTTGTGGTTGTCTAAATGATCTAAATATCCAGGGACCTTGGGAAACATGACTTGGATGTTTACTTTATGGTAGCTCCCTTGGAAAGCGGAAACACTCCAGGAAGTCGTGGATCATTGGACTAGAAGCCTAAGAATGGTAGATGTCTTTTAGAGGGGTGTTAGTACACTTCTTCCTCTCTAAATGTACGGCGCTATGTAGAGGGATATTTTAGTCATTTCACCTGTAGGTTGAAGACTTTGCTAATGTAACAGTGTCCTTGGGGTTAATATTTCCTTATGGTGATATTAGGAAATATTTAAAATGCAAAATACAACTATTTATATAGTAGGGGTATTTTGGTCATTTTAGTAGCCAAGACGATGTGTCTTTTTGGTCCTCGGAATAACCCGTAAGTCCTAATTAATTTTTGGGTCGAGGAATTGATTTCAGTTGAGAGGGTTTTATTTTATTCAGGAAGTCTAATTTATTATTGGATTGGAGTAAAATAAATGGAGAGAAATTTATTATCTAGTTTAATTGGTTAATTAATTATTCAGGGCCTAGGTCCAGTTTGAATAATTTGAAAATTAACCGGGACTTAAACTAGAGGAAAATAATTAACACATAAATATTTATTGGGTTATTTATTTATTTAATCCTAAGAAATAAATAATTAAAGTTTAATTATTTTTTGTTCATTTGTGTTCATTAATTATTTATTGAGTTATTTATTTAATTCCAAGAAAAATAATTAATGTTTATTATTTTGGTCTTTTCGAGTCCAAGAAAAATAATAAATATTATTTTGGCCCAATTGCCTGGACCATAGGATTTTTCCGAACACAGTTCAGAAGAGTTTAGGGTGAAGCCAAAATTTATTTTGTTAATAATATTCGAGTGTTTAAATCTTGGGAATATTATTTTTCTCAAAATAATTATTTTTGGTTTCATGACTCTTGGCTTTCTGTGTGGAAAAATAAAATAAAAAAAGGAAAAAAAATTTAAAAAATTTTCCAAAGTCTTTTGGCTCTCTGTCTCTCTCGTGCCTTTTCTCCTTCTGGCTTTTTGTTTTGTTTTGCATTATGAAGCCAAAGGAAGTCAACCGAGGGGAATAGGTGAGCTGAAAAAACGGATCTTCTTCTCTATCCCTTTCTGTGCTCACCAACAATGGAATAGGTAGCAGAATATTCTGAGAATTGAAAAGCTTAGCATTAAGGATTCACCGGAGGAGAACCTAAAGAAAGGAAGACAGTGCACTGGAGCTTCATCCACGGGAAGAAGGAAGCTGGTTTTTTGTGCTTCAATCAACTCATCTTCAATCTTCAAGGTTGAAGGCTCCAAGAGGTATGTGTTTCAAGCCTCGATGCTGCTGCCATGCTCTGTTTATATGTTAATTCCTCCATTTTTCTGCCCACCGTGCATGCTCTATAATGTTTCAAATCCTTCAATGTCATTCCAAAGCGTCATGACGTCAAAAACATCTCTATGGCCCTATTGTCATGACACTTTTTCACGTCAGAAAAGCCCCTTTTTTCTTAAAGTGGCTTTTATTTTCTTAAGGTATGCCCCAAGGTTGTCAAGGAACATGCTTTTTTGTGAAGAAATTCCAACATCTTGTAGCATTTTGAGGATTTAATGACTTGGAGGATATCTCTTTTTTTCTTCCTTTTTTGTCTTTTTAGTTCGTTGGCTATGCTTTCATGTGATATTTTAGGCCATTGAGGACAATGTCCAATTTAAGTATAGGGAAGGTATTAGTGTTATGCTTGCCATTGCCAGGAGTTTTCTTTAAGTGAGTTGTGACATTGAATTTGATTATTTTGGAGCTAATTTTTTCTCTTTTTACTAATATGGAATTGCTTTTTTTTTTTTTTGCATAAGAATTTGGTTTAATGGTTATTTAGTTGAGTTGAGTTTATGTAAACTTGTATAATTAGAATGATATAGGTAAGTCTTGAAAATTTAAGTTAACATTGTTTATTTTGTAGTAATTGAAGAATTCTTTTTCTTATGATTTATGGTTAAAGGATTAATGTGATGCAGTATAAGTATAAGTTATTAATTAGTTTGTATTTCATGATTTTCTATTTATCCTAATTTTGAGTTTAAGTAAAAAAGGGCCAGAGGTGAGGTTAAGTGAAAAAATATACATAAAGGGATGTATGTGCCCATTCTGGCAAGAAAAGATATGTGTTTAAAAAAATATATGTAGAAAGGGATATATGTGCCTATTCTAGCAAAAGTGAGGTATTTGAAAAAAAAAAAAAATGAGATTGTGAGATGTGAGTGGAAAAAAAAAAATAAGTGAAGAATAAAGGGGGCTAATATAGTGAGTGAAGAGAAATCCATTTACTTGAGGCTATAAATTCCCAAGAAAAAAGATGGTGAGAATATCCCTAGGTTGCTACTTAAGTTACAGAAGTTGGGAGTTATAAAATATGAGTTGATTTAATAACTTTGACTTATATTAGTTACATTATCTGGTTGGCTAGGATTATAAGAATAGGTGACTTTTGATGAATTAGAGTGAACTTGTTTAACTCGACTTTGATAGCCTTAGTTATGTCTATCTATGTAAATAAATTTGCATAAGTTTGGCTTGATTGAGTAAGTTATGATATAGATTCTTAAGTAGGAAGAAGGATAATATCTTTGTTATATTAGACATTGACTATTTTCTCTAAAAGTTGTTGCTTGTTGATGTTTTTAAAGGCCTTGTTTACTTGAGGACAAGCAAAGTCTCAAGTATGAGTGAATGTGTTAGGTTCAAAATGTACCAATAATTCCTTAATCATTTGAGATGGAGTTGAATGGTTTTGACCATATACTTCTCTATTTTGAAATATTTTGATTGAAATTTGTTGTGGAAAGGTTTTGATTGAAATGTATACATTATGCTTTTTAAATCTACAACATTTTTGGGTGAAAGAAAGCATCAAAATGGAATCTGAACCAAATAGGTACACATGAACCAGGTTATAGATTCAAATCTCATGCTCAAATATGTACTTTAGCAATTAATGCAACAGAATATCTTTACTGCTATACAATTACAATTTTAGAGTTGATAATAGGTTTTGCATATGTCCAAAGAAATTTTTCTTGATTTGATGGATTAAACTACACTTTGCATTTCACTAATTACTTAATAGAATAATACAAAGCTATTAACATTTATAAAGGTTTTATGTTGTAAAAATTAGAATCTAAAAGGAGCAAACATACTATATATTTTCAAAGTAAAATAGAAACTAAAGAGGTCATCATATTGCATATTTTAATTAAAAATAGAGAGATAGTGTGAGGGAGAAAGAGAGGAATATGCTTGGAAAGATAAAAATGGATATCAAAGAGGGGGAAGGGAGGGAACATTTGATTCTTTTTCCAAAGTTGGGGCAAATATGGTTTTAGAAGGAGCTTTAGGGTTTGAGTAAAACTGCTCCTTGATTTTCAAAAAATTTATTTGCCTGAAATGATAAAGGAGATATTCCTCAATTGCCTTTGCAGAACTGAGTGTCCACTCACTCTACATTTGGCTTGCCATAGTAATTATTTTGCATCAAACAGGTTTTATGCAGAAGATTACCTGATCCTTAGCTTGAGATAAAATAAAGGTCTCCAGCAGCTGACCTAACCCCGCCTGAGGTAAATATAAGCCATAATTAAACTCAAGCCAAAATTCACTTTCACAAATAAACCTAACTCAACTTACTACAATCATGACTCTAGTGTCCCAAGCTTTAAGGCCAGATAATACAAAAAGGGTTTACAAGATAAGTCTAGTTTGATATTAAAAAAATTAGGGTTTTGGAAAATAGGTACTAATAAATTGAAGGTTTAAATCTTGCAATAAATAGTTAGAATTTATTTGACGAAGGGTCCTAGGACCTAGGTGGAATTATTTAAAATAATAATCTATAAATAATTAATTGTTAGAAAATAATTGGTAACTAAAATTAGTTGTAAGTAAATTTTAATGGTTTTGATTGAAAGATAATAAATAAATTTTAATAGTAGTTTTGAATATAAGACTTACAAAATTAATATTTTACTTATTATGAATATTTAAATAAAAGGCTTTATTATTATTTTCTAAATATTTCTTTTATTTAATATCTATATATTTTTATTTCTCAAATAAAAGCTATCATTTATTTGACTAAAATATCATTATTTTATATAAGAGTCTAAATCCACCTTTTCCTAGGGTTTTCGAAATTTACTAGAAGGAATTTTAGTATTAATCATTTTATTGATGAAATAAAATTAACTTGAGGACAACAAGGTCATGATTATAATTTCTATTGCTAACCATAATCATGAGCATACACTCTACACCAATTAACAAAACATCCAAATCATGAATAAAGGTATAGATCTAAATTTAACAAGACATGATCCAAACTCTACTAACATAGCCATCATTATGGCCTTAACAAGAATACATGAACATAAACCCTATTCACCAAAGGTGACATAATCTCTAACATGCTTATTCAATCATACTACTCATGACATGAAGAGAATGCAACAAAACCCTAAAAACCATAAAATCCAACCAAGACAATCAACTCATGCATCAATCCTGTCTCCATCATATACACACATTTATTCATGCTTCAATCTCAACTCCATCACAACAACACATGCTCGAGCCCAAATCATAATCCATCTCCTTCCAATATCATCCTAGAGACATGAATCTAGAATTCAAAGAGAAGGTTGAAGAGGCTTACTTGATGGATGACTACCTTGGAGTAGTTTTGAAGGAATCCTTACTCTTAGGAGACTTGATCCGCTAAGAGAGAAGAATGAGATATGGCCATGGTTGAAGTAACCATTTGGTCAAGAGAGAGAGAGAGAGAGAGAGAGAGAGAGAGAGAGAGGAAAAGAGAAAAGGAGAGTTCATTAGTATATATACACATATATCCATTAGGAGTTGAAGATGAGTGAAGATGGAGATGATTGATCTTGCTTACCTTGAAGGTGTTCTTGAGCCTTCATGAAAATTCTAGTTTTTGATCCAAAAGAGAGACTTTGATTTCGGTGTTTGATGTTAAAAATTGCAGAAGTGGTTACAAGGGGTTGAGTAGGTGTGATCTGGAGTTTTTAGAGAAGATTAGAGAGGTTTGAAGTGGTCTTAGGCGTGAGAATGCCAGTAGGTGTTCTTGGTGTTCTTGGTTTGGAGAGAATGGAGAGAATTTGGTTGAAGCTGGCCGAAATTTTGTGGGAATAGGGTGGCCGAATTGTTTGAGAGGGTTTTGGCAATTGAATTTTCTGGTTTGAGAGGAAAAGGAAAGCTGGTTGTTTGAAATCCAAAAAGAATATTTTAGAGAATCAATTTTGGAAACAAAATATGGTAAGAAGATCTTGGTTAATGGAGAGCTTTTGGAAGCTTCAATGGCCGGCTGTTTGTCTGTGAATTTTACTGAGATGAATGATGGTTGAAGGAGCTTTAGAGTGGCCAAAAATATGATGTATAAGAGTGAAGGAACTTTCTGGTTGTTTGAGGTTTATTTCATGGAAGGTTGCTGAAATAAATTACTGAAATTTTGGGCTTCAATTAATGATTTGATTGGAGTGATTGATGGAGATATTTTAGGACAGCCATGGGACTGGTTTTCGGGCAGAATGCTGGGGAAGATGATGAAGTTCAGTTCATGGGTGTTCAGGGTGAGTTTGTATAGAAAAATAGGTTGAGTTTCGGATAAGGGTGAAGGGGAAACAAGTTGGAAATTCTGATCAGGTTTTTCGCAAGCTTGCTGGAATTTCTGGGCAGATTTTTCTGCCATATTTCAGTCAGCTTGCAGAAGGTTTGAAGGGCCATTGGAGGGTTCTTTAAGGCTGGTTTCGAGCCTTCTTTATGGAGGAAAAACAAGGTTGAATTGTTGGTTAAAAGGTGGAAGAACACCTGGGTTTTTCGGACTACTTTGCTGCGAAAGCTGTCCAGAAATTTTTCTGGTTTGCACAGCCTTTGTGCAGTTCGGCTTTGGCCTTATAATTTCAGACTTCAAGCTGGTCAAGATGGCTATTTTTCTGGTAGTATTTGGGAGGGAAAGATGGCTGAAATTTTCGACCATGGGACTAATCAAGAAGCTGGAAAAATTTTCAGATTACTATATGAAGGAGATGAACACACTTAGGTTGGAGTTTGGAGGTTCAACCATGGAGATTAATTCTCTTGGGATCCTTCCATAACTCTCCCCAATTTTAGTCATCAAGATATCCATTCATAGCCATTTTTTAAAACTAAACCTCACAGAACCTTGCTGGAATTTTCTGAAAACAAAATAGCTTAGACAAATTAATCAACTTAATTGATTAAGAATTAAGGGAAACTAGATATCAAAAAGGGTATGAATCCCTTGGAAATTTTTGTAGGGCACAAGAGTAGGATTAGAACATTCCTATTATATCTCCCCTAGGACAACACTCCTACTCCTCCCTAAGGCATGCAAGGCCGAAATATAGCTTACCTAACAAAACTAAAATTTAATCTTGCTAAAACTCAAATGATGGAATTTGAACTCAAGACCTCAAGGATTAATTCCAAAGTTCTAACCACTAAACCACAACAACTCTTGTTCTTATTTTCTTTTTCAAATATTTTTCCTAATTAATCCTCAAGCTATCTCCCTATTTCCTCCTCATGCAAAATTACCATTTTGCCCTTCTTACTCAATAAACAAAAATAAGTTATCTAGGCTTCAAATCATATATCCAAAGCTCATAAAATCATATAAAAATATATTTATACATGCGAGAAAATATGATATACATCTCGACCCTATTACTCTGGGGTTGGTTTTAGCTAGGGTTTCACATCCTCCCCTCCTTAGGAGAATTTCGTCCCGAAATTTTGGCATACCTCCATTTCAGATTGGGATACTTCCGCTTTACCCACTCTTCTGATTCCCATGTGGCATCTCGTGTGCCATGATGCTCCCACTAAACTTTTACCATCGGTATCTGCTTCTTTCGAAGATTCTTGATACTGCGGTCCAATATTCGCACGGGCTTCTCCACATAGCTTAGATTGGGTTACAACACCAACGGTTCATTATACAGAACATGACCGGGATCAGCATTGTACTGCTTCAGCTGTGACACATGAAACACATTATGAATTCCCATCAGTCTATCTGGCAAGTCCAATCGGTATGCTACCGGTCTAATCCTTTCCTTTATCGGGAATGGCCCTAAATACCTCGGATTCAGCTTCTCATCTTTCAGATGCTTCAAGATTCCCCTATTCGGCGTCAATCTTAGAAATACACTGTCTCCTACTTGAAACTCTAACTCTCTCCACCGGTTGTCCGCATAGCTCTTCTGTCGGCTCTGAGCTGCCTTCAACCTCTCCCTGATCAACTTTACTTTATTCAACATCTCCTGGACACAGACTTCCTCGGATTTTCTTACATGACCATCTTCTGACCAACTCCAGTACAGCGGTACTTGACACTTGCGTCCATACAAAGCCTCATACGAAGCCAGCCCAATTGAAGCTTGATAACTATTATTATATGACAGCTCCGCATACGGCACACACTCGATCCACTTGTCTCCGAAATCCAGAACACAGGCTCTCAGCATATCTTCCAATATCTGTATAACTCTTTCTGATTGTCCATCGGTTTGCGGATGCACTGTTGTACTAAACTTTAGACTCGACCCCATCGATTCTTGAATCTTGCCCTACAATGAAGACGTAAACCTTGGGTCTCGGTCAGACGCAATACTTGAAGGCACTCCATGCAGACGAACTATTTCGCGCACATAGGTCTGAGCCAACTTCTCTATAGAGTCTCTTACATTCACTGGTATGAAATGAGCCAACTTGGTCAGTTGATCCACCACTACCCATACGGCGTCCTCCTGGGTCCTTGACGTGGGAAGTCCGGTGACAAAATCCATTGTCACCTCTTCCCACTTCCATTCCGGTACTGGTAATGGTGGCAATAGTCCTGCTGACTTCTTGTGTTTTTCTTTGACCTTTTGACAGGTGAGACATGTCGAGACATACTTAACCACATCCCGCTTCAGTCCAGGCCACCAATAGACCCTCTTCAGATCTTGGTATATTTTAACTTCCCTTGGATGAATGAAGTACTTGCTTTTGTGCGCCTCTTCCAAAATTTTGTCCTTCAATTGCTGCTCTCCAAGTACACACAACCGATCTCTGAAATACACTACTCCCGCCTCGTCTTGCCAGAATTCACTGCCTTGCCGTTTAAGCTCCTTGTCCTTGAAAAGCTAAAATTGTGCGTTACTTTGCTAAGCTTTCATGATTTCCCGTCTTAGATCTGGTACCAATTTCAGGTTGCTAACAATAATTATCTTCTCTTGCACTTCCACTCTTCTGTCCAACACAACCTGAATCACTTGAATCTCCTGCACTCTTAGTCTGGCCATACCAACTTTTCTGCTCAGTGCATCAACAACTACATTGGCCTTCCCGGGATGGTAATTGATCGGACTCCTCCAAAAATTCCATCCATCTTCGTTACCTCAAATTCAGATCCTTCTGAGTGAAGATGTACTTCAAACTCTTATGGTTGGTGACCACTTCATATTCAGCTCCATACAGGTAGAGTCGCCATTTCTTTAGAGCGAACACAATGGCTGCCACCTCCAGATCATGCGTAGGGTAGTTAACTTCATGAGGTCTCAACTTTTGGGAAGCATAAGCAATCACTTTCCGGTCTTGCATAAATTCTGCTCCTAATCCTTCCTTTGAGGCATCGGTATACAGCGCGTAAGGTTTTTCTCCCTCTGGCAGACTCAGCACTGGTGCTGTCATCAGCCTTCGCTTCAGCTCTTGAAAACTCTTCTCACATTTCTCACTCCAAACGAATAGAATGTCCTTTCTCAGCAGTCGAGTCATAGGCGATGCGAGCGTTGAAAATCCTTTGATGAACCTCCTATAATAACCATCTAATCCCAAGAAGCTTCGAATCTCAGTCATCTTGCTAAATGCTTGCCCCATTGTCACTCCAACAGGTTTTTCTAACCCCATTTCCAAATCTGGCTCACTTTCATTCCCCCAGTTGGGTTACTGCATTTGAGTCGTCTTAATCTCCGATGCCACAGGTTCTGTTTCCGGAACTCTTCTGCTTGATGTGGCTACACGGCGCTTGGGTGCAATTCTAAACTATGCCCAGATAATGAGTTTATGCATTAAAGTTTAAAACATTTTGAGTATGCATTAACATTCAGATTTAAGCAAAAGAAAATCAGATGCAAGTTTTCGTATAAAGAATTGAATAAAAAATTTTCAAACCTCAGAGTACTCCAAGCACTCTTATTTGCATAAATTTGAAATCAAAACAGCAAACAGAAATGAAATTCCTTAACATAGAAGTTTTTGGAAAGCAGTAAACAAAGCATCCTAATCATATCAGTTCTTAGCCCCTCTAGTCCTCATCAGAATCTTCAAAGTCGGACTCATATAACCAACCCCCAGAATTCTTAGAGAAGTCTACCCCAGCCCCACTGGCAAACCCCTCCATTGGCTCCTTCCCAGGTCGCCTAGAACTCTCCCTTAACTCAACTTGGCTAGGTGGAGGAATGAAAGAAGGCCTAGGTAGAGATTCATAATCTATCTCCCCTGGGTCATCACTATCTGCTGAAAAATCCATTATGGGACTAGGAGGGAGGGGAACATACTCCATATCAATCTCCTCAACTTTACTGCCAGAAACTAGTTCAAATTATTCTAACCATCCTACAGCATAAAGAAGCCAGGTTAGATAAAGAAGATTTGAACTTAAATAAATAGAACATATACTATTGATATTTGCCTAAATCTAGTCTTTGATACCACTTGTAACACCCTACTACCTAGGCCCAATAGGGCAGGGATGTCACCCCATCTAAAGGACAATAGGTCTTTATAACTAAGTTACACAATCAGAATAGAAGAAATAAAACAATACTTTAAACTTAAAATTTATTACAATCCAGGAATTCAAAAATAAATCCAACATAGAAATTGTTCACTCTCAACTCCCAAAGCATTACACAAAATAAATATAAAAAAATCTTCCAAGGCAGGCAACAACTAGCTACTCATCCCCACAGCAGGATTGATCTGAAATCATGGTAAAAAGGGTGATGAGATAAAAATCTCAATAAGTCCGTGTATGCTTTGAGTATCCAATGAAAACAGTTCGTGAATGGCAAGATGTAAAATCTTCATAAGAGAAATACTGGCAAGCAATAAACAATAGTCAAAATCAAGAGTGGTGTTTTAGCTTTTCTAACTATACATGTTCAATAAAATCAACCACTCAAAAATGTGGTCAACGGTTACCACACGTTGGGCCCCATAACCATACAATGGTCAGAATGCTATACTTTGTGTAGACTAACAAAAGTAGGTGATCGGCCTACCGGGTGAGATACACCTCATTCTTTATACCCAAACAAAACCGATTATCCATTCCGGCAACACAAAATCCACCTGACTGAAACTTGTTAGCTCGGATCGACACGACCTACTGAACTGACGTCTTATCTGGGGAGGATTTACCCCTTAGAAATGGCCACCTACTGAGAGATTTACACTAACCCATCAAAGACTAGTCCTAGTTGTCAATCCTTATTTAGTACCCAACGTAATTTAATCCACTTGGTGGAAAATGAATAAAACATAGTTCCACTTGAAAATGGAAATTAAGGATTTCCAAAGTTGGGGCAAACCTGGTTTTAGAAGGAGCTTTAGGGTTTGAGTAAAACTGCCCCTTGATTTTCAAACAATTTGTTTGCCTGAAAAGAGAAATAAGATAATTCTCAATTGCCTTTGCAAAACTGAGTGTCCACGCACTCTACATTTGGCTTGCCATAGTAATTATTTTGCATCAAATAAGTTTTATGCAGGAGCTTACCTGATTCTTAGCTTGAGATAAAATAAAGGTCTCCAACAGCTGACCTAACCCCGCCTGGGGTAAATATAAGCTATAATTAAACTCAAGCTAAAATTCACTTTCACAAATAAACCTGACTCATCTTACTACAATCATGACCCTAGTGTCCTAAGCTTTAAGGCTAGATAATACAAAAAGGGTTTACAAGATAAGTCTAGTTTGACATAAAAATAATTAGGGTTTTGGAAAATAGGTACTAATAAATTGAAGGTTTAAATCTTGCTATAAATAGTTAGAATTTATTTGACGAAGGGTCCTAAGACCTGGGTGAAATTATTTAAAATAATAATCTATTAATAATTAATTGTTAGAAAATAATTGGTAACTAAAATTAGTTGTAAGTAAATTTTAATAGCTTCGATTGAAAGATAATAAATAAATTTTAATAGTAGTTTTGAATATAAGACTTACAAAATTAATATTTTACTTATTATGAATATTTATATAAAAGGCTTTACTATTATTTTCTATATATTTTATTTTATATAATATCTATATATTTTTATTTCTCAAATAAAAGCTATAATTTATTTGACTAAAATATCATTATTTTATATAAGAGTCCAAATACACCTTTTCCTAGGGTTTTCGAAATTTACTAGAAGGAATTTTAGTATTAATCATTTTATTGATGAAATAAAATTAACTTAGGGACAACAAGGTCATGATCATAATTTCTATTGCTAACCATAATCATGAGCATACACTCTACACCAATCAACAAAACATTCAAATCATGAATAAATGCACAGATCTAAATTTACCAAGACATGATCCAAACTCTACTAACATAACCATCATCATGGCCATAACAAGAATACATGAACATAAACCATATTCACCAAAGGTGACATAATCTCTAACATGCTTATTCAATCATACTACTCATGACATGAAGAGAATGCAACAAAATCCTAAAAACCAAAAAATCCAACCAAGACAATCAACTCATGCATCAATCCCGTCTCCATCATATACACACATTTATTCATGCTTCAATCTCAACTCCATCACAACAACACATGCTCGAGCCCAAATCATAATCCATCTCCTTCCAATATCATCCTAGAGACATGAATCTAGAATTCAAAGAGAAGGTTGAAGAGGCTTACTTGATGGATGACTACCTTGGAGTAGTTTCGAAGGAATCCTTACTCTTAGGAGACTTGATCCACTAAGAGAGAAGAATGAGATATGGCCATGGTTGAAGTAACCATTTGGCCAAGAGAGAGAGAGAGAGAGAGGAAAAGAGAAAAAGAGAGTTCATTAGTATATATACACATATATCCATTAGGAGTTGAAGATGAGTGAAGATGGAGATGATTGATCTTGCTTACCTTGAAGGTGTTCTTGAGCCTTCATGAAAATTCTTGTTCTTGATCCAAAAGAGAGACTTTGATTTCGGTGTTTGATGTTAAAAATTGCAGAAGTGATTACAAGGGGTTGAGTATGTGTGATCTGGAGTTTTTAGAGAAGATTGGAGAGGTTTGAAGTGGTCTTAGGCGTGAGAATGCCAGTAGGTGTTCTTGGTGTTCTTAGTTTGGAGAGAATGGAGAGAATTTGGTTGAAGTTGGCCGAAATTTTGTGGGAATAGGGTGGCCGAATTATTTGAGAGGGTTTTGGCAACTGAATTTTCTGGTTTGAGAGGAAAAAAGAAAAGCTGGTTGAATGAATCCAAAAAGAATATTTTAGGGAATCAATTTTGGAAACAAAATATGGTAAGAAGATCTTGGTCAATGGAACGCTTTTGGAAGCTTCAATGGCCAGCTGTTTGTCTGTGATTTTTGCTGAGATGAATGATGGTTGAAGGAGCTTTAGAGTGGCCGAAAATATGATGTACAAGAGTGAAGGAACTTTCTGGTTGTTTGAGGTTTAATTCATGGAAGGTTGCTGAAATAAATTACTGAAATTTTGGACTTCAATTAATGGTTTGATTGGAGTGATTGATGAAGATATTTTAGGACAACCATGGGACTGGTTTTCGGGCAGAATGCTGGGGAAGATGATGAAGTTCAGTTCATGGGTGTTCAGGGTGAGTTTGTACAGAAAAATAGGTTGAGTTTCGGATAAGGGTGAAGGGGAAACAAGTTGGAAATTCTGATCAGGTTTTTCGTAAGCTTGCTGGAATTTCTGGGCAGATTTTTCTGCCATATTTCAGTCAGCTTGCAGAAGGTTTGAAGGGCCATTGGAGGGTCCTTTAAGGCTGGTTTCGAGCCTTCTTTATGGTGGAAAAATAAGGTTGAATTGTTGGTTAAAAGGTGGAAGAACAGTTGGGTTTTTCGGACTGCTTTGCTGTGAAAGCTGTCCAGAAATTTTTTTGGTTTGCACAGCCTCTGTGCAGTCCAGTTTTGGCCTTATAATTTCAGACTTCAAGCTGGTCAAGATGGCTATTTTTCTAGTAGTATTTTGGAGGGAAAGATGGCTGAACTTTTCGACCATGGGACTGATTAAGAAGCTGGAAAAAATTTTAGATTACCAGATGAAGGAGATGAACACACTTAGGTTGGAGTTTGAAGGTTCAACCATGGAGATTAATTCTCTTGGGAACCTTCCATAACTCTCCCCAATTTCGGTCATCAAGATATCCATTCATAGCCATTTTTGAAACCTAAACCTCACAGAACCTTGCTGGAATTTTCTAAAAACAAAATGGCTTAGACAAATTAATCAACTTAATTAATTAAGAATTAAGGGAAACTAGAGATCAAAAAGGCTATGAATCCCTTGGAAATTTTTGTAGGGCACAAGAGTAGGATTAGGACATTCCTTTCATGTCTCCCCTAGGACAACACTCCTACTCCTCCCTAAGGCATGCAAGGCAGAAATATAGCCTACCTAACAAAAATAAAATTTAATCTTGCTAAAACTCAAATGATGGAATTTGAACTCAAGACCTCAAGGATTAATTCCAAAGCTCTAACCACTAAACCACAACAACTCTTGTTCTTATTTTCTCTTCCAAATATTTTTTCTAATTAATCCTCAAGCTATCTCCCTATTTCCTCCTCACGTAAAATTACCATTTTACGCTTCTTACTCAATAAGCACAAATAAGCCATCTAGGCTATATATCACATATCCAAAGCTTATAAAATCATATAAAAATATATTATATAATATGATATGCATGCGAGAAAATATGATATGCATCCCGACTTCCTTACTCTATGGTTGATTTTAGCTCGGGTTTCACATTGATAGGCTAGACAAAGGATGAAAAGTGATAAATGAAGTTGTCCTTGAGGATCGATACTCGTTAATACCCTATATTATTCTTCGTGATGAGTGCACTTGCTCATATATGTGATTTGGTTAACATTTTAATTGAACTTAATTGGGAATGGACTTAAAAATGTATGATTTTATATGCCCAAATATAACGCAGCATTATCTCTACCTAATCAACCAAATTTAAGGAGGCATTAAACACCACTTATATACCCATTTATTCTGGAGTCGTAAAATCCTTATCTCCAGGCAATTTCATTAACCCTTTAATTATTTAGTCCTAATCTCCAACTTCTCTTTCTAGTTAATCATGGATGACAAACATCTAATCAGCCAAGTAGGTGTTCAAAACCTTAACTCCATCTCTCAAAATCATAAGGTAGAACAAATTATTTGAGCAAAATCAACCAAACCCAACTCAACCAACTCAACACAATAAAGCCAAATAATCAAATGTGTCATAGAGAGAAGTCAACAGATCTAAGGAAAATATATCAACCCACAACATAAAATATGGTACAATCCTCTATTACAACTATAAATCAAGGTTTACCAAAATATTAACAAAGTAAGATTTACAAAAGAGCAAAAAAGACAACCCATAGACAAACTCCTTCTTCTCTTTTCCTCAAAATCTTCTTTGCAACCGCTCTTTTTCCTTCTTGAATTCCAAGCTCCTCATCTTCTTCTTGTATGAAAGCCTTATTTTCTAGGGTTCTTAGAGAAAACCCAACATCCAAGAACAAGTTATGAAGTGTATAAATAGGTTTACATAGCCAAAAACTCGTGGATTGAGAAAAAGGGCCAAAACAGAGATTTTTTTGCGAACACAGATGGCCTAGAGAGGCTGAAGGACCTTGTGTCGCCTACCTATCTAGGCTTTTTGCCCATATGGCTTTTCATTATCTTCTTGGTGGCCCAGAGAGGTGGCACTAATCTAGGCTACCATGTTTCTAGAAAAATCTTCATTTTAGCCCCATTCTTTATCCCTCTTCATCTTTGTTTATCTGCAATTAATCTTTTTTATTTCCTAAAAAAGAACAAGGTAAAAAGCGTGTGGTGAGTAGTAATTTGAGTAAGATTTTATCATAATTAAAGCACAAATACTATAGAAAATCTATGAATGATGAGCACTCATCATATACCTTCATACTTAATCTTTTACATGGTCTCAAACAAACAACATAAAGTACCACAAGAAAATAGTTTTTTCCCATAAAACTAATTTTCTAAAGTAAGATTTTTGAAGAAGTTTGGCTAGTATAGTAAAGGTATTATCTCTCTTTTTGATTTAAGAATCAAATCTAACACCAATTTTTGTGTAAACTAATATATTAAGATAAATATGACTAAAACTATCGAAGTTAAATTAAACAAGTTCATGCTCATTTAATGTATTACATCCTGTATCTTTAAGTTTTTAGTGTAAATAATGTGATCCATGTAAGTTAGTCCTAATAAGTTAATTCTAAATTCTATGACTTTCAATCTAAATAGTAAACAGAAGATTGGTCCATATGCTCACTTTTGCATGTTAATGTAATTGCTCAATAAAGATAGATAAATAAAGATTTTCAACTCTTACATTACCCTTTTTAGCTAATACAATCTAAGGTAATACAAATGCCTAGTAAAGATATACAAATAATAAATTTTCAACTTTTGCATTACCTTACTTTGTTTTTTTGTTTTCTTTTGTTTGGTTTGGCAAGGTAATACAAATGCCTAATAAAGTTATGTAAGTAAGGATTTTTCAACTTTTGTATTACCTTACTTATTCTCTCATTTTCTTACTCCAATCCACATTTACTTAAACCCAGAATAAGGACTAGTTGTACAATCATAGAACAAAGGTTAACTTAAAATTTTATACTAATATTTCATCACTGACACCATCTCAATTCTCAAGAAACAAAATGGCACTACTTTCACTAAAACCTAAATAAAGTTAATACAAATTCTCAAGACTTAGTCATTTCCACCTAATATACAAGTTTACCCACAAACAAACTCATTCAAAAATGTTTTGTACTAAATTGCCATGCCAAAGGAATCACAATAACAATACCATCAAAGTCAAACTTAATTGAAAAAAAAATTTGCCCAATTTCCAAGATTGCATACAAATACTTAAAAATCACAAAACAAAAACTTTACAATCATAATAGAAACTTGAAGAGAATATCAACCATCCTTTCCCCCACACTTGAATTAGACAATGCCATCATTGGCCAACAAAATTATAATAAAACGCATCCAATTAAGAATTAAAACATAAGAAGAGGGAAAGGGTTAGCAGTACTCCCTAAGTGATCACAGCTAATAAAAAAATGTTGGAAATTCGAGTAGGAAGAAGGGGATAATTATTCTTCATCTACTAATCATGCAAAATGAACATATAACATAAAGATAATAAAAGTTAAGAAATAAAACACACCAAAACATAAGTAAGCAAAATAAAATAAAATATTTCCAAAACAACTCTAAGAAAGTATATGACTAAAGAAAACACTCACTCCCCCATACTTGAAACCATATTATCCCCATTGTTGAGGAATAAGAAAACAATAACAATAAGAAAACCAAACAAAAACAAAATAACTCTTTCCATTCACCATACTTCCTCATCATCCTTTCGTAAAAAAATGTAATGCTCAATATAAAAAGTAAGCATGATGAATCATATAGAAATAAGGGAGGCATTCAGAGGAGGTAAGGTACATAAAAATCATTAATCTCAAAAAAATTAAGCATATAGATCTCATCCAACTCTTTAGACACATAAATTAATTCTTCTACATATGAATACAAATTATATTTAAAGAGTGCATCAACAATCAAAATATCATTATTCCTTCTAACATATCATCACAATTAAAACTCCCCAACTCCAAACCTAGTATTGTAGCTCTTAAAGAAGTAGTTAAATAATACTTACTTTGCATTATATTATCTACAATAGTTAAGTTATCTCCCCTTGAGTGGGATGAAGGGCATAATTGACCATAATCATCGTTAGCCTCATTTTGCTCCATGAATTGAGAGGTACCTACAAAATTATATAGTAAATAGATATTAGAATTAATCAAGCATAAAGAAGAATAGAATATGTCCCTTATCACATTATTCAATTGTTCCTTATTTCCTCTCATTTCTTCTTGGGGATATTTGTCTTGTAGACTCTTCCACATTTGCTCAATCATCTTATTCTCTTTATCCACATGTGGTAGAGTCTCTTCTTCTTCTTCTCATATGTTGGCCATTTTGATATCTTCTTTCAAGGGGCATAATTGATCTTCAAATATTTTCAATAGTAGCTCTTTACTTCTTCTTCTTGCTTTTCTTCAATAACCTCCATATTGTGGGCAGCTTGGTCACGCATTCTTTGAAAGAATTCTTCTTAACGCTTAAGAGATGTATTTGTGTTGGTAATAAAAGTATTTACCAATTCTTTAAGTGAAGGCTTAGGTTGTAGAGGTGAAGGTGGTGGGTTATAAGGAAAATACTCTTGATTACTCTAATACAAACTTGTTTGATCATGCCACTTTTGATTGTATGTCTTGCTTTGTCCATTTTCCCCAAAATAATATGCTTGTTCCCATGTGCATTAGTTTGCATCTCATATTGGTTGAGTAGCATAATTAAAGTGCTCTTCCTTATGAAAATCATAACTAATATCCTGATTCTCTAGAGCAGTTACATTCCAATTGTCATTTATACCACTTAAAACATCAATAAGAGCTTCTAATCTTGCCAACCTATCACCATTATAATGTTCTTGAGTTTGTGCCCATACCCTCACACTTCCCAATGAATTACTAGCCATAATAATGATTCAAACAACTCAAAATCTCAAAACAAAAACAAAAGTTAGTAATAATAAAAATCAATACCCAAGACGACAAAAGCTACAAAAAGTATACACAAGCAAGGAAAAACAAAATTTCAAACCAAAACAACATAACAGGAAATTTTCACTATTTCAAAAGGCTAAATTAACAGGAGTTAAAGTTTTTCGAATATTGCCATTCAATTTCCGGCAATGGCACCAAAAACTTGATACTTGCATTTGCATATATACATAAATGATATCAACAATGCCTACAAATCATTCAAGTTTTACAATTTAAAATACCAAGTCAATTCACACAATACACACATATAGGAAAATGCACCAATCGTGTAGTATAGAGAATAAATGACAAGTATTGCATTTCTCAAGTAAGGTGGTAAGTACCCCTTACTTCCTTCATATCTCATTATTTTGCTAATTGGTCAAGTGGAAAAAGACTAACTAATTACACTATAAAGCATGTCAAGTTTACACACAAGGAAAAGTTATAATGTGATCAAGGAATATAAAAAAGAGAGAAAGGTCATGTAATAGAAGGAATTTCTTCAATTAAATACCTAAAAAGTTAGTACTTCTTACATGAATTAATCCCAACTCTAAGCATTGGTGTGAATCTAATGGTCAATTTCATTCTCTCTCAAGTTATAAAATTCATAATCCCTAACTCAATTAATTGGTATCTCAACCTAATTAACCAAATCTAAAAAGGCATTAAGTACCACTCACATATCCAATTATCCGAAAGTCATAAAATTCCTATCTGTAGGCAATTTTATTAACCATTTGACTATTTGGTCCTCATCCCCAATTTCCTTCTCGGGTTAATTGAGGATAACAAATATCAAATCATCCAAGTAGGTGTTCAAATCATAACCCTATCTCTCAAAATCATTAAGGTAGAACAAATTAATTAAACAAAATCAACTAAACCCAACTTAACCAACTCAACACAATAAAGCCAAATAATCAAATACTACAGATAAAAATCAATAGATCGAAGGAAAATACATTAACCCAAAGCATAAAATAGGGTACAACATTCCATTGCAACTATAAATCAAGGTTTAGCAAAATATTAACAAAGTAAGTCTTATAAAAGAGGGAAAAAAACAACCCATAGTTAAGTTCCTTCTTCTCTTCTTCTTGAGATCTTCTTTACAACCCCTCTTCTTCCTCTTTAAATTCCAAACTCCTCCCCTTCTTCTTGTTTGAAAACCTTATTTCCTAGGGTTCTTAGAGAACACTCAAAGTCCAAGAACAAGTTATGAAGTGTAGTATAAATGGGTTTATATAGCAAAAAACTTATGAGTTAAGCAAAATAGCAGAAACAGGGGCTTTTTTACGAACATAGGTGGCCTAGGGAGGTTGAAGAACCCAAGGCTGCCTACCTATCCAGAGACCAGGCAGCCCAAGGAAGTTCACTTGGGCTGCTCGGCCGCTTGGTTTTTGTCCAAGTGGCTATTTTCCAACTTCCAAGTAGGCCAAGGAGATGGCACTACCCTGGGTCGTATTATTTCTGAAAAAATCTTCATTTTAGCTCCATTCATCATCTTTTTTATCCTTGCTCATATCTAATTGATCTTTTTCGTTTCCTAAACAAAAAAAAAAAAGGTAAAATAGGTGTAGTAAGTAGTGATTTGAGTAAGATTTTATCATAACTAAAGCACAAATTGTTAGTGTTGTACCCTAGAGGCAATCACTTGTACATTTTATATGATATATTTTATTTTAATAAAAATTTATTATTTATCTTACAGTTTCTTTTATTTACTTTTAAGTAATATAACTGTTCGATAACGTCCCAAGTACAACATTGTGTTAAGAAAATCATGATAGAGATCATGATATGAGATTCCTACTACACTGTATAGTGTTAGTGCTTAAATAGTCCCTAGTCGTAGTATTAATGAGATAGGATATCATTAATGCGTTAAGACTAGCATGTGTTAGATTTCCTACTTTGATCAGGTGGTGGTTCTCATATCCATGAGTATTGAGATACTCAAAGTTAACACATGGATGCTTGTTAATGGAACAAGTTCATTGGATGACCTAGCTTTGAGATAATCACATGGATAACTATTTAGTGCCGGTGATATAATCTCAATATAGCAAATGCGCAAGTATCCTTAGACTTGAGATCTTCAAGGTACTTTGTTTGCTGAGCATTGTACTTTGATTCCAATCTCCAGAACTCGATCGAGGGCCGCCTATGGGATGGATATTGGGTACATTGTGAGGTAAACGAAAGTTGTGAAACCCTACCTAAAGCCAACCCTAGAGTAAGGGGGTCGGGAATGCAATCATATTATTTTGCATGAGTATATATGTTTTTGAATGATTTTATGTGCTTTAGAATCGTGGATTATAGGTTTAAATGCTTAGGTATGCTTATTGAGTGGGAGGGGTAAAATGGTAATTTTGCTTGAGGTCAGAATAGGGAGATAACTTAAGGAGTAGATAAAAAAAATGTGTGGGTGAGGAAATAAGAACAAGAGTTAGTGTGGTTTAATGGTTAGAGCTTGGTGAATTAATTTCTAAGGTCATGAGTTTAAATCCCATCATTTAAGTTTTATCATGATTATCTTCATTTAGTTTGAATTTTTGTTCCTATTTATTACCTCTAGCTTGTCCTAACATCTTTACAATTTAAATCCATTAAATCTCTTCTCTTGAATTCCAAAAAAAATTCTGGGATAATTCCTCCTCCATGAAATTCGAAAATCAGCTATGGTGGTTGGGTAGTTGGCCGAAAATAGGAGGGTAAATAGGAAGGGTTCCAAGAGAAAATCAATCACCATGAAAGGACCTTCAAATCTACCTTCATGTTATTCATACTTTAGTGGAAAGAAATCTGGAAATTTTCCAGAATTGTTGCAGACCCTTTCTTCGAAAATTTAGGCCATAATCCCATTCATTTGCTACCAAGAAAATGGTCATTTTATGTGGCTTGGAAGCTGGAAAAACTGTGCAAATTTCGGACTGCACAAAACAGCACCAAACCAGAAAAAAATTCTGGGCATTTCGTAGCTTGCAATCAAGGAAATGAAGCTATTTTTAGTTCACCTTCAAGCCAGCAAATCTCTTCTGTATTTGTCTAGAAATAAGGCTGAAAAACCAACCTTGGAGGACCCTCAAACACCCTAGAAGAACCTCTAAAAATCAAACTAAGGGTGTGCAAAATTCTACACCAAAAATTCTGCAATCTTCGAAAATTCTGCACAACTTGAAACCAGAATTTTCCAGCCTTGCTTCCTTCTAGCCTAAGGCCGAAAATCATCTTCAACCTCTGCAAAAATTGAACTTGCTCAGCTATAGACTGAACACCATAAACCCCACTCTTATCTTGAGCATAAGGACTCCATAGCTGCACCACAAAACACTCCTAAGATCACTCCATTCAAACACTTTTTGAACTTCAAATAATTTCAGCATTTTACTCCATTAAAATCACTCTTGCATTAGGCTAATTAACCAGAATTTCCTCTGCCTTCATGGACTGAATTTCGGCCAGCCTTGAGCAACATTAACCTTCAATCATTTCAGGAAAAAACTCCATGTTCAGCCGGCACCATTGGAAGACATAGAAACCTCTCTTGATCAAAACACCATAGCTAACCTCTTACCTTAAACATCTCCACTATTTCCTCCATTTAAATTTCAAAAAAATCTGATCATCCTCTCTCCTTCTTGCTGAAAACCGAAACCCTCCTTCATTCCATACCATTCGGCCAGCCTTCTACCGAAATTCGTGCAGCATTCTTCCAAATTCTCTCGATTTTCACCTAGAACACCAAGAACACACACTAACCTTCTTCAAGCCTAACCCTACTCTAAACACCTCCAATCACTCTCAAATACTCCAAATCACTTCCATTTAATCCCTAAACCTCATTTCTGGTATTTATAACACAAAACCTCGCAAAAAAAATTTTCAAGCGGATCGAAATTAACCTTTTTCTTGAACGTTTCAAGAACATCAACAAGGTAAGTCAAGAACACTCTTCTTGTTCATCTTCTTCCATTCGATTATATCATTCTAATGATCTCTCTCTCTCTCTCTCTCTCTCTCTCTCTCTCTCTCTTCTAACCGAAATGGTTGATCAATCATCAACCATGATCGTTTGTTCCGTTGGACCATTCAAGACACTCCATCGCGCGTGGACCTTCTTTTGTCTTCATCAAAGTACTCGACAATCAAGTATTCATTCTTAAATCTCTCTTATTAAATTTTGAAATCATGTCTCTTAGGTGTTGATAGGGAGATGGAATATGATTGGGAGATTGAGTATATGCATAAAGGGATTGGGGTTAAGACATGATGATTGTTGTATATGACTAGGTTATATGTATTTTCCTTTCGAATCAATGTATGTTCTTCATGCTTAATGAATTTTATGGATATTTGATTAGATATTATGACACCAAAGGTGATTAGGCTTTTATGTTCTTTTTTTTTTTTTTCCATGGAAACCATGATTGATGATTATGCTGAGTAGGATTTTGGCCATGTGATGGTATGCGATAGTTCAAGTGTATGCTCATGAATGAAATGGTTTATTGTTTGATGATGGAGAATGTGATCATGAATCTTTTTCTAGCACTAGGAAAATCATGATAAAAGATTATTTTCTTATTAATTCTAGGTTATATTCATTAATAAATTTTATTACATAAATTAGAATTACTACTATATTTTTCCCTATAAAATTCGAAACTCTAGGAAGATTTGGATTGGTTTATTAATTAAAATATTAATATTTTCTTTATCAAATAAATGAGATATTTTATTAAAAATAATATATATAGTAATAAATCTTTTGCAATAAATAAAATATTAGGACTAATGACTTTGTAGACCTTAGTTCAAATTTTTACCTCTATTCCTAAATTTTATTTATATTAAAATCTATTTGTTATTTATTAATTAAAAATTTAAAATAATTCATTTATTATTAATTTTATTTATTACTAAGTATTTATTATCTATAAAAAAATTAATTAAAAATTATTTGTAATTTATTATTTATTTATAATAAAGCTATTTTTAATTACCATATATTAATATTAATTAGGACTTAGCATTATTTAAAATTCAAACCTTGGTTTATTTACTAATAATAACACTCAAGAATTATTATTTGAGTCTATAATTTATTAACGGTTATTTTAGAACCCCTAGTTATTTTAACTTATCAAATCAGACTTATTTTATAAAATTCTTTAGCATCTAGCCTTAAAGCTTAGGGCATTAAGGTCATGGTTAATCATGGTTGTAACTAGTGGAGCTAAGAATTATTTATGTAAGGCGGGTAAAGTTTGAATGTGACCTTATGTTTTGTGTTTACTCCAGGTAGGGTTAGGTCAGCCTTGGAAGACTTTTGAGTTTGAGCAAGCAAAGAAGCAGGTAAGCTCCTGCATGGAGTTTTGTGAAGACCAAAAAGTTATTGTGGCAAGCCAAATATGATGTGTATGGACATTTCTTTTGTAAAGGCAATTAAGGACTGTTTTCCTTTTTATTTCAATCAAGCAAATCATTTGAAAGTTAAACAAGTAGTTTTACACAAAATACTAAACTTTTTCTAAAACCTAACTTTGGCAAGACTTGTAGAAACCCTTAATTGCTATTTCCAAATAAAGTGGGTTATGATCAATTTTCTTCCAAGTGGAACAATCAACGTTGAGTACTCAATAAGGGTAGACCACCAGGACTAGTCTTTGAAGGGTTAGGGTAAGTCTCTCAGTAGGTGGCCACCTTTGAGGGGTGAGTCCTTCCTGGATAGGATGCCAGTCCGGTAGGTCATACCGGTCCGAGCTAGCAAGTTTCAGTCATGTGGACTGTGTGTTCCGGAGTGGACAACCGGTAAGTTTACGTGTAGAGATGGAGGAGTATCTCACCCGGAAGGCTGTACACCTACCTTTTGTCAGCTTGCACAAAGTGTGGTATTCTGACTATTATTTAGTCTTGGGGCCCAACGTGTGGTAACCAATGGCTACCCATTTGAGTGGTTGTATTTATTGTGCACATGTATGGTTTGAAAAGCAAAACACCACTCTTTATTTTCAGTATTTATTTATTGCTTGCCAGCACCTTTTCCTTATGAAACTTTTATAACTTGCATACATGAATTATTTTACCTGAAACACTCAAAACACACACGAGCTCACTGAAATTTTTATCTCACCACCTTTTATGCCATATTTTTAGGAAGATCCTGCTGTGGAGATCATTAGCTAGAATGTTGCCTGTGCTTAAGGACGCATGCTATTTACTTTAAGTGTTGTTTGAGAGATTGTTGCAAACAATTTATTTTGGATTTTGTGCCCGTGTTTACCTTTTGGGTTGTAATAAAGTTAATTTTAAAGTCTTTTGTTTTATTTTATTTTCATGTAACCTAGTTATAAAGACCCCTTGTCCTTTGGACGGGGCGACATCCCCGACCCTGTTGGGCCTAAGTAGTGGGGTGTTACAAAAGTAGTTGAGAGGGTCAACAAATGATTCACCACTCTGAATAGTATGGGCGAATATCTCATGGCCACTTGTAGGAATTACTACTCGAAAAGTCCTTGGCCAAGGCGATTGTGTATTGGAAACAATTTCAATTGATACACATCTAGAGTAGTAGGTTCCTGGTACAAGTACCATCATATTCGGGCCAGAATTAATTCTGAAGGGAGTTGGCACTAATTCCGTACTCCAAACCGAATGAGATATTATATGGTGAAATGAGTTAATTACACTGAAGTTTGTTATTGAAGGGTTTATGTCAAGCCACTTGACTTCCTGGACTCTTGGGTGGTCATGATGTGTTACTAGATACTGCTCATGATCTGGGAATATAGGTTTATTAATTGATGAATTAATAAATCAATCCTGATTAGAATTAATAGCATTAATTCTAATTAATTGTGGATTATTAATCTCAAAGACGTTTGGATTAATTCATGTTTGCTACCAATTGACCAGGAAACCTCATAGGTCACACACAATAAAGGATTATATACTCAAGATGTTATTTGATAACATAGTGGGGTTAATTGCGAGAAAGAGAAGTTGTTGTGGCCAAATTATAATTAGTTATAATTAATGGTCCAAATTGTAATTGGGAGAACTTGATGTTTCCAATTACAATTAGAGAATACTAATTGTTTTAGAATTCTCAGATTTTCAGTGATTTTTCGTGTGATATATTAGATACACATGAAACCTTAGCTAGTAGGGGATTCATGAAAACACCACAAAAAAAAAAAAAAAGCCTCCTCTTCTCTCTTGCTCTCGATTTGTTCTTGAGCAACCCTAGCCACCATCTTTTTCTACTAGCACAGAAAATTTTGGTGGTTGAGTATTCCTTTGTGTGGATCACTGTTAGAGATAATCACACATGTGATTATAGTGGTTAGACGTTCAACTCACGTGGAAAACAAGACATAATGAGAGTAAAAGTAACAACCTTTTACCTTTGCTTGATTGTCCGAAGAACAAAATTATTTCTTCTTCAAGTCGAGGCGTGATCTTTTTCTACTAGCACAGAAAATTTTGGTGGTTGAGTATTCCTTTGTGTGGATCACTGTTAGCGATAATCACACATGTGATTATAGTGGTTAGACGTTCAACTCACGTGGAGGTTGATTAAGAGAATTGCTAGATCATGCCTCGACTTGAAGAAGAAATAATTTTGTTCTTCGTACAATCAAGCAAAGGTAAAAGGTTGTTACTTTTACTCTCATTATGTCTTGTTTTCCACATATATGCGGATCTTGGGATGGTATCTCATTTTATTCTTCCACTGTGCCATATACAATACGAGCCTGAGATACCCAACAGTGGTATTAGAGCCATGCTATGTGTGGTCTACGGACATTGTTTTGGCATGAAAAACTGTTTTCATGTATTCATGTTTATCTTTGTTTGCTATGAAAATCGTTTTCACTCGAGTCGAAATCATTTCGAACATTATGGGTTGGGTCTGTAGCACAATATGATTGTGTAAAAGTCACAGCGTATTTCGAAAGATGCTTTCTTTATGTGCTGAGAATTTTCTGCAGAAAAACATTTTCTTGCAACATGGTTGTTGCCTTCCGTTCATCCTAATTTTTTGTTTTGGTTTTGTTTAAACTAACAAATTGGTTGTTGTTTTGAGCTTCAAAACAGAAGATACTGCTGAAAATTATTCTCACTGAAAATTTTCAGAAGAAGGCACCAGAAATTGTTTCTGGAAAATTTTCAAAATCGCCGCCACTATTCCTGATTACAGCCGGCGCCGGCACCGGCTCCGGCTTCCAAACTGACGTCGGTTCTGCTCTGTTTACGACGTTCCAGCTATTTAAAAAAAAATTCCTGGAATAGAATTTTGAAAGGGAAAAATCTCATTTGATGAAATGTGGTACAATAAAAATTTTTTCCGCCGTTTTCGCTGCTAGAGACGGGACCCAAAAGCATTTTCTCCAAATTAGTTTTGAGACAAACAATTTTATTTTTCAAAATAATGATTTTAAAAATTTAAAATTAATGTATTTTTCTAAAATATTGATTTTAGAATTTATTTTATTTTTCCAAAATAGTGATTTTGGAATAATAAAAATTATATGTTTATTTTGTTTAAGCATAGTCAATAGCATGGTGGATGGTTATGGACTAAAACCAATTATATTTGTTCATGCATTTTACAGTTTTGGTTTTTTTTATGAAATAAGACCTGCGTGTCTTACCTTCTTTAGAATTCTTATATAATTCTCTTCTCATCTAACTCCTCTCGAATGTAACTCAAGGTTTTCTCTCTTTAGGAAATTATATAATTAGCTTACATAGGTTAGATAGGAGTAGAATTATTCTATTTTGGAGATGGCAATTAAAATAAGGTGAGAAGGTAAGACCTTCAACTTAAATCATGCATGAACACATAGGGTTAACTATATTAATTTCTTTTATGGCTCAAAAAAATTAATTTAGGGTAAAGTCCATAACCATACCACGTAGTCGCTTTATTACCATTATTATCAATTATGTGATTTATTGATTTTTATGCATGTCATTTAACGAAATCACTAAAAGGAACAAATCCCTCAATTAATAGTAAACCTAATTCCTTCCGTTAATATAGTAAGAATAAGAGTCATTTTTTGAGACCAGCTTGTTGGGCTAACCCAGGCCTACTTGACATTGGGCATGTTCAAGCTATGGAATTAAATTCCTAATTAATGGGTCAGGTTTAACTAAATTCTTTATCCCGATTATGCAAACTCAAGCATAAAGAAATTTAGAGGAAAAGTTAGGGTAGCCTAAAAGGCTTTAAGATTAAAAGCTATTAATCACCTAATGATCCGGTAATTATATACGATGTAATTTGTATTGGATACCTACCAATGAACTTAAGGGTGGCTTGTTGGGTAAACCCAAGGTTACCCTTGAGGAATTTAGATATCGGTCCACTAGAATAATTTCCAACGGGCTTTCCTAAATCAATAGTGGGGGCTATTGGTTTGAGTAAAATAGTGGAGTAAAAATGCGTTTAATTAAATTTGCATATAATGTGCATATACAAGTAACTAATGCTCTCTATCTTTACATCTAGGTTACTTGCATCATGTCAACAAATTTGAATTTATGTAGCATCTTAGAAACCAACAAGTTAATCGAATCAAACTATCTCAACTGGTATAGAAATTTGAGAATAGTTCTCAAATCGAAAAAGTTGCTCTACGTGTTAGATGCTCCTATTCCACCTCCACCAGCCCAAGATGCTCATGCTAACGAGCATGCTGTCCACAAGAGGCACAAGCAGGATAGTGATACAACATCATGTATTATGCTGGCATCCATGACTCCTGAGTTGCAAAAACATCACGAGCATATGGATACTCAATCGATTATACTACATCTTCAAAAGCTGTTTGATGCCCAATCCAGAACTGAGAAATATGAAATCTTGAAGCAACTATTTCGTTGTAAAATGGTAGAAGGTTCTTCTGTGGCCACTCATGGGCTGAAGATGTTGGACTTGATAGAGAAGCTTGGATCTCTTGGGTTTGCAATGGATCATGACTTAAGTGTTGACTTAATTCTACAATCTTTGCCTAATAGTTTCTCACAATTTTTTATTAACTATCAGATAAACAAGATTGAGTCCACCATTCCTGAGTTGATCAATCTTCTCAAAACTGCAGAGTCCTCCATGAAAAAGGATTCTAATGCAGTTTTAATAGTAGAATCTTCCTCTTCTAAGAAGAAAGTGAAGAAGAAGAAGAAGAAGGCTCCCATGAAGCCCAAAAGTGGTGTGAACAAGAAGGACGCTGCTACCAAGGGCCCATGCCATCATTGTGGGAAGATGGGCCATTGGAGGCGCAACTGCAAAGCCTACTTAGAGACCATTAAGGACAAGAAGTAGAAGGAGAAGTTTACAAGCACTTCTACTTCTTCTCCAGGTATGTTTATGATTGAGATAAATACTGTCTTTAGAAAATCGATATAGGTATTGGATACCGGATATAGATCATATTTGTGTAATAACTTGCAGGGATTAAAAAGCAGTAGAAGGTTAGAGAAAGGCGATGTGGACCAGCATACTACAAATGGGGCAAAGTGTGTTGCACTTACTGTGGGGACATACGAGCTGAACCTGCCTTTAGGATTAATTCTAGAACTGCAAAACTGTTATTATGTACCAGTTTTAATGAAAAACATTACCTCAGTTATGTGTTTAGACTTATATGGATTTCATTTGATATTTAAGAATAAATGTTGTTCTTTTTCATTAAATGATATTCATTATGGTTCAGCAACTTTGGTTAATGGTTTATATGTTCTAGACTTGAATAATCCAATTCTCAATATAAATAATAAGAAACCTAAAATCGATAACTCTAATACCTCTTACTTATTGCATTGTCATTTGGGCCATGTAAACGAAAATCGTGTTTCTAAGTTACACAAGCTTGGTGACTTATGGTCATTTGATTATGAATCATATGGCACATGTGAGTCTTGTTTACTAGGTAAAATGACTAAAACTCCTTTTTCAGGAAAAGGAGAACGGGCCGAGGAGTTATTAGAACTCATACATTCTGATGTATGTAGCCCAATGTTAATACAAGCAAGAGGAGGTTACAACTATTTCATAATCTTTATCAATGACCTTTCACGATACAGGTATTTATATTGAAAGAAATACAAATATGAGGCCTTTGGAAAGTTTAAAGACTTCAAGAATGAAATGGAGAAACAACTTGACAAAAGTATTAAGACTCTACGATCTGATCGAGGAAGAGAATACTTGAGCCAAGAATTTCTGAGTTATCTTAGAGATAATGGAATATTATCTCAATGGACTCCACCACATACACCTCAACATAATGGTATATCTGAGAGAAGGAATCGAACCCTTCTAGACATGGTACGGACTATGATGGCTTCTGCAGACCTACCAAAATCGTTTTGGGGGTATGCACTAGAGACTTCTGTTTATATACTAAATAGAGTTCTGACAAAATTGGTTGATACTACCCCATTTGAGATGTTCTTTGGTAAAAGACCAAAGTTATCTCACTTACGAATATGAGGTTGTCCAACCTTTGTTAAAAAGGCCACAGTCAGTCAAACTTGATAGTAAGTCTGACAAGTGTTTATTTGTGGGGTATCCGAAAGAATCTTTCGGATATTACTTCTACCTCTCTTTCGAAAATAAATTATTTCTTTCGAAGCATGCCGTCTTCTTAGAGAAGGAGCACATGCTCAAAAGGGACAGTGGGAGTAAGATTGAACTTAGTGAAGTTCATAAAGATTAAACAAACAAGGATCAACCATCTAACCCCACATCTATTGAGAGAATAGATGAACCTTCTAATGCATAAGAACCTCGTAGATCTAGTAGGATACGTGTGGCACCTGAGAGATATGGATTTATCATAAGTAACTACAATGATGTATTGCTCATAAATGAAGATGAGCCTACTACCTACAAGGATGTTCTGAATAGTTCAGAATCTAGCATATGGCTTGAGGCCATGAAGTCAGAGATAGATTCCATATACGACAACCAAGTATGGACTTTGGTTGATCCACCTAAAGGAATTAAACCTATTAGGTGCAAGTGGATTTTCAAGAAGAAAACGGACATGGATGGTAGCTTAGTTACCAATAAAGCATGTCTAGTGGCGAAGGGTTATCGTCAATAACATGGTATTGACTATGATGAAACCTTCTCGCCAGTAGTCATGTTAAAATCCATCAGGATACTCCTAGCTATTTTTGCTCATTATAATTATGAGATTTTGCAAATGGATGTGAAAATAGCTTTCCTAAATGAAAATTTGACTAAGGAAGTGTGTATGACACAACCTGAGGGTTTCACATCCAATGATAGCACAAAGGTGTGCAAGCTGTAAAGGTCTATTTTTGGACTTAAGAAAGCTTCTAGGAGTTGAAACATCCATTTTGATGAAACAATCAAAGAGTTTGGTTTCATTCAAAACATGGATGAGCCTTGTGTATACAAGAAGGTTAGTGGGAATGCAATCGTTTTCTTACTGCTTTATATAGATGACATATTGCTAATAGGAAATGATATACCTGTCTTGCAAACGGTTAAAGTTTGGTTGTCCAAACAATTCTCCATGAAAGACCTTGGAGAAGCAACCTATATTCTTGGAATAAGGATATATAGAGATAGATCCAAAAGGTTGCTAGGTCTTTCGCAGTCTACATACATAGATAAAGTGTTGAAGAGGTTTAGCATAAATCAATCCAAAAAGGGATTCTTACCCATGTCACATAGTGTAATCCTTTCAAAGTCAATGTCTCCCAAGATACACGTTGAAAGGGATCGCATGAATAACATTCCATATGGCTCGGCAGTTAGATCTATTATGTACGCTATGATATGTACTAGGCCCGATATATCTTTTGCTCTCAGTTTGAAGAGCAGATACCAATCTGACCCTGGTGAGGGTCATTGGACGGTTGTAAAGAACATCCTTAAGTACTTAGGAATGACTAAGGATATGTTCTTAGTATATGGAGAAAGTGATTTGAAAATAAATGGGTATTTGATGCCAGTTTTCAATCTGACAAAGATCATTTCAAATCACAATCTGGCTACGTATTTACGTTGTGTGGAGGCACAATAAGTTGAAAATGCTCCAAACAAGAGACTATTGAATGTACTCTGACGCTATCATTTGATCCGGGAGATCATAGATAGGAATGATGTAAAGATAGAGAGAGTTTCCATAGATGAGAACATAGCTGACCCACTTACAAAAGCACTATCCCAAAAGAACATGATTGTCATATTGAGTTATTCGGTATTAGAGACATGCATGATTGACTCTAGTACAAGTGGGAGTTTGTTAGTATTGTGCCCTAGAGGTAATCACTTGTACATTGTATATGACACATTTTATTTTAATAAAAGGCATTATATACCTTACAGTTTCTTTTGTTTACTTTTAAGTAATATAACTGTTCGATAAAGTCCCTAGTACAACACTGTATTAAGGAAATCATGATAGAGATCATGATATGAGATTCCTACTACACTGTATAGTATCAGTGCTTAAATAGTCCCTAGTCGTAGCATTAATGAGATAGGACATCATTAATGCGTTAAGACTAGCATGTGTTAGACTTCCTGATTTGATCAGGCGGTGGTTCTCATATCCGTGAGTATTGAGCCACTTGACTTCCTGGACTCTTGGGTAGTCATGATGTGTTGCTAGATACCACTCATGATCTGGGAATATGGGTTTATTAATTGATGAATTAATAAATCAATCCTGATTAGAATTAATAGGATTAATTAAAATTAATTATGGATTATTAATCTCAAAGACGTTTGCATTAATTCATGTTCGCTACCAATTGACCGAGAAACCTAATAGGTCACACACAATAGAGGATTATATACTCATGATGTTATTTGATAACATAGTCGGGTTAATTGCGAGAAAGAGAAGTTGTTGTGGCCAAATTATAATTAGTTATAATTAATGGTCTAAATTGTAATTAGGAGAACTTGATGTTTCCAATTACAATTAGGGAATTCTAATTATTTTAGAATTCTTAGATTTTCAGTGATTTTTCATGCGATATATTAGATACACACAAAACCCTAGCCAGTAGGGGATTCACGAAAACGCTACAAAAAAAAGCCTCCTCTTCTCTCTTGCTCCTGATTTGTTCTTGAGCAACCCTAGCCGCCATCTTTTTTTGCTAGCACGGGAAATTTTGGTGCTTGAGTATTCCTCTGTGTAGATCACTGTTAGAGATAATCGCATACTGTGATTATAGTGGTTAGACGTTTAACTTACGTGGAAGTTGATCAAGAGGATTGCTGGATCGCTTCTCGACTTAAAGAAGAAACAATTTTGTTCTTCAGATGATTAAGCAAAGGAAAAAGGTTGTTACCTTTACTCTCATTATGTCTTGTTTTTTGCACATATGCGGGTCTTGGGATGGTATCTCGTTTTATTCTTCCACTGCGCCGTATACGATACGAGCCTTAGATACCCAACACATATCCTATAAGACAATTTATGCTTGATGAGTACTCATCACAAATAATTCCCTCTTACCATGCAACTCTTTGCTCTTCTAAATGCTATATGTAATCATATTTTGTAAATGGTCTATACTTTTTGGTAGGGATAAAACAGGTAGGAACATAAGATTTATTGGAAGAAGTGGAGTGATCTCTATGCTACTAAAAATGAGGAAGGTCTTGGTTTTCGGGATTTGAGATCGTTTAATCTTGCATTATTGGCAATGCAAGGATGGTGTATTAATCATCAACCTAATAGTTTGTTGGCTCGTGTCATACAGGCTAAACACTCAAGCATCATGACTTTATGCATGTTGCGTTAGGCAGTAATCCTAGTTTTGTGTGGAGAAGTATATTGTAAAGGTGTAAGGTTCTTGCTCTTGGCCTTTGGTAGCGAGTTGGGAACGGTACCTCTATAAATCTTTGGATAGAAGTTGGAAGTTTTAGGCCTATCCTTGACTGCTTCCCTATATTTGGATTGGAAATAGTGGCTAGCCTGATCACAATGTTGGTAGATGGTGAGTTCGTCTTCTTGATCAATTATTTTTACCTTTTAAGGCTACAATGATTAAATCTATTCCTATTTTTTGGGTTGATTCAGCTGATGTTTTAATTTGACATTACTCCAAAATTGGAATTTATTTTGAACGCAGTGGCTATCAAGTGTATATGTTGGCCAAAGCTCACATGTATGGATTGCCTTCTTCTTTTTGTATTTCTACTGGTAGAAATCTTTGTGGAATGGAGTTTTGAACCTGCAAGTTCCACCAAAAATAAAGCTGTTCTTGTGGTGGGCTTGCCATAGTCTTTTACCAATAGTCAATAATCTTGCTAAGAGATTAGGGGGGCTGTTCTCGATGCTCTTTGTGCGGCTATGCTTGTGAAAATGATAGGCATGTTCTCTTTGATTGTATTTTGCAATGATATGCATGCTTTTTTTTTCCTTATTCCACTTGGCAATATGTCAATTTTGGGTTGTTTTCCATAGGTTCCTTTTTTTACTGACCTTTGCTCTTTAGTGTTGTATGATTTTAACTAGAAGGATGCTAATATTTTTGGTGTGGTTCTGTGGTGTTTATAGTATGCTAAGAATTGTGCCACTTTGTAACAGGTTGATACTTCTACTGTGAGTATAATCCAACCGAGCTTGGCTATTGTTGATGAGGTTTTGGTTGCATCTAAGTTGCATTCGTTTCAACTCTACTCTCCTTCTCTCCCTTCTATCTGGAAGCCATCGGATGCCTCCTTTGTCAAAGTTAATTTTGATAGCACTTGCTCAGGTTTGTGTGCCACTGTTGGTGTGAATTTGAGGGACTTTTCATATAACATCCTTTGTGCTTTCTTTGCTCCAATATATTTTTTTGATGATATTGAGTTCTTAGAAGCTTTTGCACTAGTCTACGACATTAGATTCGTTACTCTTCATAGCTATAAAATGGTTTGGTTTGAGGGAGACTGTTTGAATATGATCAAGAAGGCTAATTCAAAGACTACTAATCTATACCCTTGTGGTCATCTAGTAGAGACAATTAAGGACTTATTGCATCTCTTTGATATTTCTAGAGTTTCTTTTATCCGTAGAGATGACAACAAACCTGTGCATTTGCTGGCGCACAAAAGGCTTTCGTTGTCCTCTCCTACTGAGTGGTGATGCATAAATTTTGGGTGTAAAAAATCATTAAACTTAAATCCGTCCCTTAACCAAGTTTTAATTAAAATATTAATCCTAAAATAAGCATACGAGTAAGTATACTCATCGCAAGCATAGTATAGGGAATTAATGAGTATCAATCCTCAAAGGAACAAGTACACACTAATCACTTTTCATTCATTGTTTAACTGACCTAATAAAGTGATAAAGAAATCTAAATAAAAATAAAAGTAAAAATAAAATATATATACAACTCATGGAGAGAAAAACATGTAATTAAATAGTTATTCTCAAACACATGACATGAATTTTGCAATATTTATCACAACCAATTATTTTCTTAGTATCATGAAGGAATATAAAGTAAAATTCAATCATTTCCCAAGTCATGAATCCACTTATATAGACTCCACTTCTTTTATAATCCATGAAATCATTATCTCTTGATTAAATTAGTAGATTTTTCAATCGCACTAAAACAACCAAAATATGTATTAAACTTGATTCCTCACAAATTATCCCTGTACTCTAGGTGATAATAAACATGAAATTAGTTAATAACCCTATGCTCTAGGTGAAATTAACCAATCTTTGATTATTTAGGTTCTTTATTCTTAACTTCGTTTCCCAAGTCCATTAAAATTTAACAAATCTAAAATCAATGCAATGAACTTCTAACATTGTTTCCCAAATCAATTAGAAGAAAACGCATCAATAACCAATGATAACAAGTAATCAAATACCAAGGAAATTAATCAATTACTCAAAGAGTAAATAAATTCAAGATCATAAATCTAAGAATAAAATTCAAATACAATTAAAGAATTAAACTCATCATTTTTCAAGAAAAAGAAAACAAAGGAAAAAGATAAATACTCCTAGACAAGCCTTTGAATATTCAATGAAAACTTCTTCAAAACCAATGCTCCTTGAGTAATTTTTCTGGAGAAAATATTAATGGTGCACTCTAAAAAATAAGTCTAAGTCTCCACATTGAGCGCACTATTTTCTAACGTGAATGGCCTTATTTATAGACTTACAAGTTTCCTAAAAATTTAAAACAAAAAAGAAGTAGTTTCCTATTGAGCTTCTAAAATTATTCACAAAATCCACCGCCTTAAAATAGAAGCCGAAACATTTTCTATTGAATTCAGCTCACCCGAGCCGAATTCCCTTGTCCCAATCCATCAAGCCATTTTCCATTCATTTCTTCCGTTAGCCGACTTGCCTAAGCTATAGCTGACTGAAATTTCCTTGTTGCAATTGGCATCACCCGAGCCGCAAACCAAGCCACCAACCACCGAAATTGCTTTTCTTCTTGAAATCGGCTCACTCGAGCTAATTCTTGTGTTCCTTGGCGAGTCGCGGCTTATCTTCTTATGTTGCATCCTCCCAAGGATGTAACATATCCTCCTAATGGTTTTTTTCTACTTTTTTTCCTTTTAACTTTGTTTGTTTCTTCAATTCAACGTCCAGTGCCTTTCTTTCCTTTTTTTTTTTTTTACGTTTTGTCTTCTTGTGAAGCCACGAGCCGCAGTTTCTCTATTAAAGCTTCTTCATGGATTTAGTTAATCCTCTTAGGATTTCACTTGCTATTTCCTTTTCTTTTTCCAATTTTGGATTTTAGCTTCTCTGTTTCATCTTCTATTTATCTTCTTTGCTCTGTTTATCCATTATAAGCCCGGCGCCAGATCTGGCTTCTTGGCTTGGTGTCGGGTCTTCACTGTAAAATTCTCTAAACAACTCTAAATTCACCTATTTTTGTATAAAATCACAAGAAAAATATTTTTATAAGTGAAATATCAAATAGGAAGGAATATAACTAATTATTATATCAAAAGTGTCACAAAATATACTCAAATAACTAGGAAAATATATGACAATTTAGGCCCTATCAAGTGGCATTGTGATTACCCTCTTGACGTCATTTCAACTATAATGGCTGATTCTTCTTAATGAAGTTTCTATTTATTCTCCAATAAAAAAAAAAGATGGAAACATCATCTTTTTTACGTCACAAAAATCCTAAAAGTTATTTAGGGATGCAACTCTACGCCTTCCTTCAAGTAAACATGAATCAAATTAGTTAGAAAGAAAATAAAATAATTCAAAAGCAAATAGAAAGAGATCACATCATCATGAATGCCATGAAGAAGTTGATCAAGATTAGTAAAAACGGAAGTTGTATTGTACAGAAAGTGAAAGAACGCCTCCAAACTAATTATATTGACTCAAGTAATTCAATTGTCATGATCCTACAACTTAGAAAACAAAATTTGAAACAATAACTATCAATTTATAGTGAGGAATAACAGAACAAAGTTCTCTATTTAATACAAAATAATAAATTTCAATGACGATAACTTCTCAACGAAACTGATGAAATTGGCGTCGTCTAACTGTTGAAAATAAGATTGATATATTTATGATTTAACAAGATAAAAATTTATAAACATATGAAAATGAACAATACCTTTGTAGATATTGTCTTCAAAATTATGACATGAGAATCTTTTGGATTTCTAGTGCTATTCCAAACTTCTAAGTCTTCTTCAGAGTAATCTCTGAAGGCCAGAAAATTGTATGTCGTATTTTTCTCTCTTTATTGAGAGTGGATTCACACAAACTCTGAGAGAACATAAGAGTATGTACATTTTTTCTGACGTATATTGATACAAAATCTTAAATTAATATATATTGTTTGGTATATCCAATTTCTACAAATTTACTCTATCTCAAATACTACCATTGATAGAGTATCAAAATCAAAAGAGTATAGTTAGATATAACAATTTCCACATATCATACTTCATCTCAAATATAACTTTTGATTTCAAATAATTTTATCATGATAAATTATAAATATTCATAATTCGGAGCCATTGAATGGACCTAACGGGACACAATTAGACTAAACTCTAATAAATTATTTTATCACCTCAAAATAATTTATTAATTATGTTCTACTCTACTAAAAGAACATAACTATACTCTTAGACTAACTGAAATTATAGAGTTAATAATTATGTCAAATGATTTATCGATCTTCCATATTACCCCGTCGATCAATCATAAACATTGAATGAGACAAAATGACTAAAGAACTCCTCATTCAAATATTCAATTCTCATCTTTAATTTGACAATATCATGTGACCACATCACACATGCAAATAAATTCAATAGTCACTATTGAATTACTAAATTCAGATTTAACTGTCCCTTATAAGAACTCAAGAGAAAATGATTTTGTCTATTAAAGATGATTGATTCCATTTTGTAGAATGAATTTTTCAAATTTACTTCTCTTTAATTCCTAAAATATCGATATATTGATTATTAAATTAATCTCACTCTTTAGTAATTCAAGAAATTTCAAGTTAGTAAATATAGATCATTATTCGCTCAGGATTCAGGTATTTTGTTCCAAAATCTTATAATGTTTAATTTGTATGGTCCATTTTAAAAGTTAAATATTGATGGTTCAATCTAATATATAAAAATATATTCTTAATTTTATTACCAAAATCAAAGACAAACTTTAATAAAATCAAAGCGATCTAATAAAAGTAAATTGTCCAAATTTATTTTAGATCGTGAATAATTGATAGGGCCTAAACTAGTCATATATTTCCTAGTTATTTGAGGTTATTTTGTGATACATTTGGTATAATAACTGGTCATATTCCTTTATATTTGAGATTTTACCCTTGGAAAGGTATTTTGTGCATTATTTCAGATTTTAGGGGTAAAATAAGGCAAAATTGTGCCTAAATAGACCAGAGGCGACGCTGGCCATGACAGGAGAGGCGGTGCTGGCCACATACTATTGGTACGCACTTTGAGGCTATGAAAAATCAGCGAAATAGGGGCTGAACAGAACACAGTTGGCGTCGGTTGGGAGCCTACAGGCCGCACCGATTGCGACCTGGAAGAACTTGGTATGAAAATAGAGAAAAATTCAGCGAACGGACAGAGAGACAGAATGGAATCGGCACCAGCCCTAGGCAGGATAGGCGGCACCGGCTGTGCACTGGTATAGAGGCGGTGCCTCAATTTTTGTGTGTGTTTTTTATAATTTTCAGAGTTTTGGTATTTTCCTACTTCTTTTCGGCCAGAAACCCTAGAGGGACTATTAGGGCCTAAATTAATCATATTTTTTCTAGTTACTTGAGGCTTTTTTGTGGTACACTCTGTTCAATAACTAGTTATGTTCCTTCATATTTGAGATTTTACTCTTGGAAAGGTATTTTGTGCATTATTTTAGATTTTAGGGGTAAAATCAAGAAAAACCGTCGCAAAACAGAATACATGCAGCGCCGGCCAGGGAAGAAAGAACCGATGCAGGCCTTCCACTTGAAAGAATAGAGAAAAGCGCAAAAAGAAATTGAAGGAACAGAGCAATTCGGCTACAATTGAAATTGGAAAGGAAAAATGAGAAAAATGGCTAAGTGGATTTCGGATTCATAGCTCACTCGAGCTGATAGAAATTGCATACAAAGTGAAGAAATCGGTAGGGCCAAGGTGGAAAGAAAAGTCAGTAAAAGTGGCTGAGAACAGGACAAAAGCTTATTAGGAAAAGATGGAAAGTTTCGGTAGGCTTGGTTGTGCAGCAAGCCGATGCAACAAAACAAAAAGAAAGAAGCAGTTTCGGTGGCTTGGTAAACGGCTCAAATCGAGCCGACACTACAAGAGAAAGAATTTCGTTAGCTAGACATTCACAATCCCGCACGGCTAAATTGAAGCCGATTTTAAGCAATTTCAATTTCAATTCAACAGAAATGGCTGCAACCCAACATGACAAAAAGTCCAAATTGAAGTCCAATTGTTCTCAATTTTATAAAGGCGGTGGACTCCTTAGTGTTTTATTTAGGCTCTTTATTTTAGAATTTTACTATTCCTTTTTGGTTTTGATTTTTAGGTAATCACTCCTTCTTTATTTAGGACTCTTTTAGAAACTTTGTGAACCTATAAATAAAGGCTAATTTACCCTAGAAAAGGGGGAGCACAGTGTAGAGACTCAGATATATTTAAGAGTGCATCACCAATATTCTCTCGAGAGAAATAGTTCAAGGAGGATTGTGCAAGAGGAGTTTTTATTGGAAATTGAAAGGATTGTCTATGAGTATCTATCTCTTTCCTTTGTTTTCTTTCTCTTGAACAATGATGTGTTAATTGTTTTATTGTAATTTGACATTATTTTAGATATTCATGATATTTAGAGTTTTTTGATCTTTTGATTAATTATTTTTCTTCATGGTATTTAATCACTTGAGCTTATTACGAAATTAATTGATTGGTTCTTTCCATTAACTCGCTGATACCAAATGGGTTGATGGTGGTTTCAATTTATTGATTTCATATTTGTTGTCTATTAACTCGCCGAGACCAAGAGGGTTAATTGATGAGGACTGGGTAATTAAAGGTTAATTGATATTTGCCGAGACCAAGGATTCATTGGTTAGTTTCATGTTTTAAATTTGCCGAGACCAAGGAAATTTAATCAACGATTGTGTTTAATGCATCTTTTGGGTAAATTAGTTGAGACGAGACCAAGTAATTCTAATTTATCTAGAAGATAGTGATTTCATGGATTGAAAAAGAAGTGAATCTACCTTAATCCTTCATGATGTCAAGAGAATAATTAGTTATGATAATTTTTGAGTACTTTAAGATCATGTTTGTCAAAATAATGGTTTAAGTTGCATACTTCTCCATCCTTGACATGTATATATTATATTATTTTATTTTCTTTTTTATTTCTTTTTCACTTTATTGAGTCGGTTAAACAATGAAAGAAAGGTGATTAGTGTATACTTGTTCCTGGAGGATCGACGCTCGTTTTAACCCTATGCTATGTTAATGATGAGTACACTTGCTCATATGTGTAATTTGGGGTTAACATTTTAATTTAAATTTGATTGGGAATGTGATTATTTTTATATGATTTTTTATACCCAAATAAATCACGCATCAAGTTTTTGGCGCCGTTGTCGGGGAACAATATCATGAAATCTTGGATTTCATTGATTTAACCATGTTTTTATGTTCATATGTCTATATGTAAATATGTAAATATGTATATACGGTCCTTGTATGAGTAAGTCCCCTATTATATTGTTTGTATAATTGTATTTTCATTTTGCTATATGTTGTAAATATGTAAATAAGTATATTATGTTCATAATAACTCACTTTATCTTTGTATGTTTGTATATATTGTATATTTAGTTTTTAATTTTACTCGCCTAATGTTAATATGGAATACGTGTAATCTTTGTATTTTAATTTGTTGTTACATCTATAATTTGGAGTCAAAACTAACTCTTCTTATTTTCAAGTTTGGACTTTTCCTAACACGATATTTTAGATGGATTATTTTATTTTATTTTTTGTTTCTTTATTTAAATTTTTAATTTTAATTTAAGGTTTAATTTTTAAAATTTTTGTTACATCTATAATTTGGAGTCAATACTAACTCTTTTTTTTTTTCGTTTGTTCCCTTACCCCTTTTTTTTTCTTCCCAAAATTTTCTTATTTTGTCTTTTTCTTTTTCTTTTTCTTTGATTTTCTTGTTTGCTTTTTTTTTTTATTTGTCTAGTTCTTCTATTTTTCTTTCTTCTTTTATTATTATTATTTTTTTCCTATTCCCCTAGAATGATACTTTTATTCCTTCCCTTCATCTTCGTTTTTCCCTTCTTCTTCTTCACATTACTTTTCTTCTTCTTCTAACTATCCCCCATGGATTAAAAGTTTTCAAAACTTATACGTTGGGGAATACATTAGTAGAGTAAAAATTTCTCGATTTTATCTTCTTAAATTTCTTGGCATTATGCATATGTGTTTTTGAGGAGAAATTTATTAGACATGGACAAATCTTTGTTGAGTTTATTTGGTGGGAAAACACTGCATAGAATGGATTGTAAGTCTTGTAATTAAAGGTGAGCTATGTATTTTTTTTTTTCTGAATTTTTGCCAACCTAGACATCTTGGAATATAGAACCTCGTTGTGATATTTTGCTATAATGATTGAAGATTGATTGCCATTATGCTTGTGCTATCTACGTTGGATATTCTTCTTATTTTTCTTAAGCATCAAAAGTATGGAAATGTTCTTCACTACAAAGAGAACCAATTGCAAAGTGGATTTGGATGTGACAAAAAGGATCTTGTGAGCCCTTTGGAGGTTAAGGTGGTGCTATTGGACAATTTGGAGACAAGGACGACTCTACTTCGCAGGGGACTTAAAGGCTTTAACTTTCTATTTTTCTTCTCCCTTAATTTTGTTTCAATTACTCTTTATGCTTTCACTTGTGTGTTTATCTTTCTATTTGTAGGTGAAGTTCGCTGGCAATAATTCTTCCAACTTCATGAGGCATGGACTTCTCATATCTTGGAGCTAATCTACACTTGGGGAGTATTGCTTAAACTTTCTACCCCTTTTCAATTTTGGTCCAATTGGAAATGCTTCATTGTGTTTATTTTTTGCCATTGAGGACAATGTCCAATTTAAGTGTGGGGGAGTGGTTTGGTGATATTCTTAGTCTGAGTTTTTATCAATCTTGATGTTTTCTTGTTGATTGAGTTACTTCTAATCTGCCTTGGGGAGTATTTTTCTTTTCATTCTTGGTCCCTTGGTTATGCTTTAGTGTGCTATCTTAGGCCATTGAGGACAATGTCCAATTTAATTGTAGGGGAGAGATTTTACATTTTCTCAAGTTCATCTTTGTGATTTTCAATGGATATGTGTGAGGGATTTTAATGATATATGTTTGAAATTGATTTTTGAATTGTTTAAATTTTTTTTTAAAGAAAAAATAGATTTGGAGCTAAATTAATTTTATTTGTTTATAATGAAGATATAATTTCTTTTTTAACTTTGGATATGGATTTATCATTCAGTTTGGTAGGATTTTGTTAAAAAGGTAAACTTATGGATTAAGTTAGATTTTGCTAAGTCTTGAGAATTTAAGTTAACCTTGGTTATATTTGGTATTTAAGTTTTATTTTATTCTTTAAGTTTGAATATGGATGATATGATGAAATATGGGAAGAGTTGTTGATTAATTCTGGTATTATGGATTTAGAATTTGCTTAACTTTGAGTTTGAATAAGGAAAGAGAGAAAAAATTTTAGTTGAAAAAATATGAGATGAAAAAAAAAAATTTTGAGTTGAAAAAAAAAATATGCTCTTATTATTTTAATCTTTGAAGACCTTTTGCTGAAAAAGGGGTCAATATGGGGAGAAGTAGCAAGTGTCTTCAGTGCATTCTCTTGAGGCTATCCCGAAGGCAAAAAAGTAAGAAAAAGCAAAGAAAAAAATATTGAAAATTTGCCAGAGGAAAAAATGATAAGTGATGACTGTAAAGGGGGCCAATACGGTGTGTGAAGAGAAATCCATGCACTTGAGGCTATCAATTCCCAAAGTCATAGAAAAAACAAATAGTGGAGTGTTTTCCTTATTTCACTAACTCAAGTTTTGTAAATTTGAGTTTATAATGCTTGGATTGGTTAAATGACTTGACTTGTATGATTTATGTTATCTATGTTTTTGCTTGAGAAGTGGAATAATTTTCATGTACTAGATATAAGCTTGTTTAACTTAACTTTGATGGCCTTGGGATTATTTGATTTAATGTATAAGTTTACAAAGGTTTTTAAAGGGTTGAATGAATGACAATTTTGTATCTAAGGTTGGAAAGAAATTATGGCTTTGTTATGGATGCATATGAAAAGAAATAAAAAATTATTTAGAATTCTTTGTCTAAGTATTTACTTGAGGACAAGTTAAGATTCAAGTGCGGGGGAATGTGATAGGGCCTAAATTAGTCATATTTTTCCTAGTTATTTGAGGCTTTTTTGTGATACATTCTGTTCAATAACTAGTCATATTCCTTCATATTTGAGATTTTACTCTTGGAAAGGTATTTTGTGCATTATTTTAGATTTTAAGGGTAAAATAAAGCAAAACTGTCACAAAACAGAATACAGGCGGTGCCAGCCAAGGAAGGAAGAGCCGGCGCCAGTCTTCCACTGGAAAGAATAGAGAAAAGCACAAAAAGAAATTGAAGGAACAAAGCAATTCTGCTGCAATTGAAATTGGAAAGGAAAAAGGAGAAAAATGGCTAAGTGGATTTCGGATTCATGGCTCACTTGAGCCGACATAAATTGCATACAAAGTGAAGAAATCGGTGGGGCCAAGGTGGAAAGAAAAGTCAGCAAACGTGGCTGAGAAAAGGACAAAAGCTTATCAAGAAAAGATGGAAAGTTTTGGTAGGCTTGGTTGTGCAGCAAGCCGATGCAACAAAAAAAAAAAAAAAAAAGAAGCAGTTTCGGTGGCTTGGTAAACGGCTCAAATCGAGCCGACACTACAAGAGAAAGAATTTCGTAGGCTAGACAATCACAATCCTGCACGGCTAAATTGAAGCCGGTTTTAAGCAATTTCAATTTCAATTCAACAAAAATGGCTCCGGCCCAACACGACAAAAAGTCCAAATTGAAGTCCAATTGTTCTCAATTTTATAAAGGCGGTGGACTCCTTAGTGTTTTATTTAGGTTTTTTATTTTAGAATTTTACTATTCCTTTTTTGTTTTGATTTTTAGGTAATCACTCCTTCTTTATTTAGGATTCTTTTAGAAACTTTGTGAGCCTATAAATAAAGGCCAATTTACCCTAGAAAGGGGGGAGCACAGTGTAGAGACTTAGATATATTTAAGAGTGCATCACCAATATTCTCTCGAGAGAAATAGTTCAAGGAGGATTGTGCAAAAGGAGTTTTCATTGGAAATTGAAAGGCTTGTCTATGAGTATCTATCTCTTTCCTTTGTTTTCTTTTTCTTGAACAATGATGTGTTAATTATTTTATTGTAATTTAACATTGTTTTAGATATTCATGATATTTGGAGTTATTTGATCTTTTGATTAATTATTGTTCTTCCTGGTATTTAATTACTTGAGCTTATTACGAAATTAATTGATTGGTTCTTTCCATTAACTCGCTGAGACCAAAGGTGTTGATGGTGGTTTCAATTTATTGATTTCATATTTGTTTTCTATTAACTCGCCGAGACCTAGAGGGTTAATTGATGAGGACTGGGTAATTAAAGGCTAATTGATGTTTGCCGAGACCAAGGATTCATTGGTTAGTTTCATGTTTTAAATTTGCCGAGACCAAGGAAATTTAATCAACAATTGTATTTAATGCATCTTTTGGGTGAATTAGTTGAGACGAGACCAAGTAATTCTAATTTATCTAGAAGATAGTGATTTCATGGATTGAAAAAGAAGTGAATCTACTTTAATCCTTCATGATGCCAAGAGAATAATTAGTTATGATAATGATTGAGTACTTTAAGATCATGTTTGTCAAAATAATGGTTTGAGTTGCATACTTCTCCATCCTTGACATGTATATATTATATTATTTTATTTTCCTTTTTATTTCTTTTTCACTTTATTGAATTAGTAAAACAATAAAAGAAAGGTGATTAATGCATACTTGTTCCTAGAGGATCGACACTCGTTTGAACCCTATACAATGTTAATGATGAGTACGCTTGCTCACGTGTGTAATTTGGGGTTAATGTTTTAATTTAAACTTGATTGGGATGTGCTTATTTTTATATGATTTTTATACCCAAATAAATCACATATCAGGGACGAATTTAGGCACTTCTAACGCCTATAAATAGAGAAAAATACACAAGTCAAAGGGAGGAATTCATGGAGCAAAAAAAAAAAAAAAAAATCTCAAGTTAAAGATGGAATTCATCAAATCAAGGAGGATTGTACAAGAGAGTCTACGAAGGAAGAAGAAGGAGGCTTCTCTATGAGTGTTTTCTTTTAACTTTGTTTTTTTTTTCTTGAACTATGATGTATTAATTGTTTTCGGTGTTCCTGATTTTTAGAGTTACTTTGAGCTTTTGATTAAGTGATTGTTATTCTTGGTATTTAATTACTTATGCTGATTACGAGATTAATTTGTTGTTTCATTCTATTAACTTGCATGGAAAAGGGGTTGATGGTTGATAGGGCCTAAATTAGTAATATATTTCCTAGTTATTTGAGGCCATTTTGTGATACATTTTGTGCAATAACTGGTCATATTCCTTCATATTTGAGATTTTACTCTTGGAAAGATATTTTTTGCATTATTTCAGATTTTAAGGGTAAAATAAGGCAAAATCGTCGCTAAACAGACCAGAGGTGTTGCCGGCCATAACAAGAGAGGCGGCGCAGTCCACGTGTTGTAGGCAGGTAATAAAAAATCGGTGAAACAGGGGCTAAACAGAACACAACCGAAGCCAGTTGGAAAAGGTTACGGCGGCTGCGACCTGGAAGAACTTGGTATGAAAATCAAGAAAAATCGACAAACAGATAGAGAGACAGAATGCAACCGGCACCGGCCCTAGGTAGGACTGGCGGCGCCAGTTGTGCACTGGTACAGAGGTGGTGTCTCAATTTTAGTGCACTTTTTTGGCAATTTTTAGAGTTTTGGTATTTTCCTACTTCTATTCGGCCAGAAACCCTAGAGGGACGAATTTAGGCACTTCTAAAGCCTATAAATAGAGGAAAAACACAAGGTAAAGGGATGAATTCGGAGAGCAAAACAAAAAATCACTCAAAATCAAGCTAGATTGTACAAGAGAGTCTACAAAGGAAGAAGAATGAGGCTTGTCCATGAGTGCTTTCTTTTAACTTTGCTTTCTTTTTTTGAACAATGATGTATTAATTATTTTATTATAGTTTGACATTGTTTTCGGTATTCATGATTGTTAGAGTTACTTTGATCTTTTAATTAATTAATTGTTATTCTTGGTATTTGATTACTTATGCTGATTACGAGATTAATTTGTTGTTTCTTTCTATTAACTTGCTTGGAAAAGGGGTTGATGGTGGTCTCAATTCATTAATTTCATATTTTTTATCTATTAACTTACTTGGAAAATGGGTTAATTGATAAGAACTGGGTAATTAAAGGTTAATTAATGACTGCCAGTATATGGATTCATTGGTTAATTTCTTGCTTTAAATTTGCCAAGATATGGGGATTTAATTAACGATTGTGTTTAATGCATCTTTTTCGTGAATTAGTTGAGACAGGATATGTGATACTAATTTGTCTAGAAGATAGTGATTTCATGGATTGGAAATGTAGTGAATCTATCTTAATCCTTCTTGATGCCAAGAAAATGATTCGTTGAGACAATGATTGGTTACTTTTAGGTCATAGTTGTCAAAATAATGGTTTGAGTTACATTATATATTCTATTATTTTATTTTATTTTCCTTTTTATTCTTTTTCACTTTATTGAGTTAGTTAAACAATGAAAGAAAAACGATTACTGCATACTTGTTCCTTGAGGATCGATACTCGTTTTAAACCTTATGCTATGCTTAATAATGAGTACGCTTACTCATATGTGTAATTTGGAGTTAACATTTTAATTTAAACTTGATTAGGAATGTGTTTATTTTTATAAAATTTTTTATACCCAAATTCATACACATCAAGTTTTTGGCGCCGCTGCCAGGGAACAATATCATGAAAGTTTTTGGCACCGTTGCCGGGAAACAATATCATAAAAGCTTGGATTTTGTTGATTTAACCATGTAAATATGTACATGTGTAAATATGTAAATTTGTACAATTGTTCTTTTTACAAAAAGGTGCCATCTTTTGTATCTTGTATATCTTTGTAATCTAATTTACTAACTTTGACTAATGTTTAATTGACTAATTTGTTCTTCTAATTTTTTTTTTGAATTGTGAATTCTATTATCTAACTTTCTTCTTGTCTTTTCTAGGTGTTAGCCTTGGTACATGACCCGACGATCTGAAGGCGATATAGTAGATTTTGATCCTGAAATCAAATGGACATTGGCAAAAATCCGCCGAACAGTCAAAAGGAACTTACTCTCAAACATGGACAGTGCTCAAAATAACAATGCTAGAAACAACATGAGGGTCATGGATAACTTTGTGAAACTTTCAATCTCGGGCACTGGCCGAGTATCACTAGACCTAGTGTAGATGCGAGTAATTTTGAAATAAAGCCCAATATCATCCAGATGGTCCAAAATATGGTCCAATTTGTTGGGCTACTTGAAGAAGATCCTAATGCCCACCTAGCTAGTTTCCTTGAAATTTGCAATACCTTTAAGATGAATAGTATTTCTAAAGATGCAATAAAACTAAGACTTTTTCCTTTTTCTTTAAGAGATAGAGTCAAAGCCTGGTTAAAGTCTTTAACTACAGGTTCCATCACCACTTGGAATGCCCTAGCTAAAAAATTCCTTGCCAAATATTTTCCTCCAGCTAGGACATCCAAACTCAGAAACGAAATTTATGCCTTCCAATAACTAGATTCTGAACCTTTGTATGAAAGTTGGGAGAGGTTCAAAGAGATGTTGAAAAAGTGCCCACACCACGGATTTAAGCTAGGAATGTAGATGCTCATCTTTCTTAATGGCCTTACGTTTGCAACACGACAAGTGGTGGACTTTTCTGCAGGGGGTTCCATCAATCATAAGACCCTGGAACAGGTATTCAATCTCATTGAAAAATTTGCTTCTAATAACTATTCTTGGGGAAGTGCAAGGTCTAGCTCTCATGTGCAAGGAGCAGCAATGGGCTCAGTGGATGCAGCGTTTTTCGGGACCGCATGGCGGTGATGGCACTTCAGCACATGATGATGATGACGACAGGGGGGATTGAGATGATTTTTCTGCACTTGTTCCTACTTGTCACTCTCTTGTTCCTTTATATTTTCATGAGTTTTCTAGTAATTTCTTGTACTTTTCTTTTTCGTACTATTTTCTTTACTTTTTGCTTATTTTTCTTTTCTATTTTTTATACTTTGGTGTGTTTCTTTTGTGTATTTTTCTTTCTATGTACTTCAACAATGCTCCTTTCTACTGAAATTCAACTCTTTTGTCAAAGAATGCACAATGCAATGGAAGTATTATCTTTCTTCTCTTTTCCCCTTTATTTTTGGCCCTGTGGCAATATTTCCTTGCTCTATTTGTTTGGTCATTGAGTACAATGTCCGGTTTAAGTGCGGGGGAGTGGTTAGAAAGGGAATTCTTCTATGCTTCATTCTTCGTGAAATTTCTTTGAACACTTTGAGCAAATTTTTCAAAAATTTTTTTCTGATTTTTTGAGCTTTTAATATGTATTTTTAATGCATGTCTTTGTACTGGATCATAGAGCATATGCTCTATATCATTTGTAGCTTATGCATGACTTTTTGCACGCACTTGAACTAAGTAGTTCTTGATAAAATGCTTTACATTGTTCTTAAACCTGTTTTTCTACTAAAATTCATTGAGCATTCTAGAACTTACTTGAATACCTCTCGAGGCGAAATAAGAAAGACATTCATGATTTAACTTAGGGATGACGGTAATAGGCCTTCTTTTGATAGTTTGAGCTTTTCAAGCCTACCTATTTGATATTATCCCTAGTGCCTATTTTGAGCCTAAATTGTTAATTTCTTTCTTAAACCCGTTATTATACTTTGTCCATTACTTCTTTCTGAGAGTTTGATTTACCTTCCAAATCTTTGATTGCTCTTGATGGATAAAAATACAAGTAGTAGAATTATGAGGGAGAATGCTTGTGTAAATATCATGACTTGTTACTTTCAGTCATGCATCATGAGTTGAGTTGGAGTTGTGAAAGGAGAAAGGAGGAAGAAAAAGAAAGATTGAGAAAAACAAAAAGCTGCTAGAAAATGTAAATTGAGAAACAAACAAAATAAGAATTTGAAAAGAAGAGAAAAAGAAAAGAAAAGCTAAAAGAAAAAGAAAAAAAGAGCACAGGAAGAATGTTAGTTGAGTTGGAATAAGAATTGCTGAAATTCTGATGATCTTGTGCAATATGATTGATGAGTTCAGAACTATTGATAAAAAGAATGCAAGATTTGTTTGAATTGTAATATGATTGCTATACAAGGTTCTGGGTTTTTGATTGGTTTTGTGATAAGAGAGCATGAAAAGTTTGGAATCTATTGGTAGATTATGTTTATCCTTTTCTTGCAAACTCTCATCTCCTTTGATATTTGATTTTCCTATATCCTTCATTTAACAGCTACATTACAAACCCTTTAGCCTTACACTACAAGCATAAAAGTCCTACTTGACTTATGTAGAATTATGATATGTCTCAGATTAGTGGAGAGAGTGGATGAAAAGTAAGCTTATGGAATGCATATTTTTTTTAAACTAAACTCTTTCCAATGGTTTGAGAATGATGTTACATGTTGGGATGGTTCTACTAAACATTCTCTACTTACACCAGTCTTGCATTTGTTATAAAAGGTATAGTAGCATATGCTTTGTTGACTTGAATAGAAAAAGCATTGAAAACATTATTTTGAAATTGATTGAGTGATTTTGTGAAAACTTATTTTTTTCTACTTGCCTTTGATACTTTGCTTGAGGACAAGCAAAGAGCTAAGTGTGGGGGAATGTGATAAGGCCTAAATTAGTCATATTCTTTCATATTTGAGATTTTACCCTTGGAAAGGTATTTTGTGCATTATTTCAGATTTTAGGGGTAAAATAAGGTAAAATCGTCACTAAACAGACTAGAGGCAGCGCAGACCATGACAGGAGAGGCGGTGCCGGCCACGTGTCTACTGGCACACACTTCGAGACAATGAAAAATCGATAAAACAGGAGCTGAACAGAACATAGCCGGCGTCGGTTGGGAGCCCAGAGGTAGCGCCGGCAGCGACCTAGAAGAACATAGCACGAAAATCAAGAAAAATCGACGAACAGATAGAGAGATAGAATGCAACCGGCGCCGACCCTAGGCAAGATAGGCGGAACCGAATATGCACTGGTAAAAAGGTGGTGCCTCGATTCTTGTGTGCGTTTTTGGTAATTTTTAGAGTTTTGGTATTTTCCTACTTCTATTCGGCCAGAAACCCTAGAGGGACGAATTTAGGCACTTCTAAAGCTTATAAATAGAGGAAAAACACAAGTCGAAGGGATGAATTTGGAGAGCAAAACAAAAAATCACTCAAAATCAAGGAGGAATTCATTAAATCAAGGAGGATTGTACAAGAGAGTCTACAAAGGACGAAGTAGGAGGCTTGTCTATGAGTGCTTTCTTTTAACTTTGTTTTCTTTTCTTGAACAATGATGTATTAATTGTTTTATTGTAATTTGACATTATTTTTTGTTTTCATGATTTTTAGAGTTACTTTGATCTTTTGTTTAATTTATTGCTATTCTTGGTATTTAATTACTTATACTGATTACGTGATTAATTTATTATTTCTTTCTATTAACTTGCTTGGAAAAGGGGTTGATGGTGGTCTCAATTCATTAATTTCATATTTATTGTCTATTAACTTGCTTTGAAAAGGGCTTAATTGCTAAGAACTGGATAATTAAAGGTTAATTGATGTCTGCCATGATATGGATTCATTAGTTAATTTCATGCTTTAAATTTACCAGGATATGGGGATTTAATCAAGGATTGTGTTTAATGCACCTTTTTTGTGAATTAGTTGAGACAAGATATGTGATGCTAATTTGTCTAGAAGATAGTGATTTCATGGATTGGAAAAGAAGTGAATATATATTAATCATTCATGATACCAAGAGAATGATTTGTTGTGACAATAATTGCGTACTTTAAGGTCATATTTGTCAAAATAATGGTTTGAGTTACATAATCCTCCATCCTTGACATGTATATATTCTGTTATTTTATTTTATTTTATTTTTTATTCTTTTTTCACATGATTGAGTCAATTAAACAATGAAAGAAAATTGATTACTGCATATTGTTCCTTGAGAATCGATACTCATTTTAAACCCTATGCTATGCTTAATGATGAGTACGCTTGCTCATATGTGTAATTTGGGATTAACGTTTTAATTTAAACTTGATTGGGAATATGCTTATTTTTATATGATTTTTTTTACCCAAATTCGTACACATTAATGGTGGTCTCAATTCATTAATTTCATATTTATTGTCTATTAACTTGCTTGGAAAAGGAGTTAATTGCTAAGAACTGGATAATTAAAGGTTAATTAATGTTTGCCAGGATATGGATTCATTGGTTAATTTCATGCTTTAAATTTGCCAGGATATGGGGATTTAATCGAGGATTGTGTCTAATGCATCTTTTGGGTAAATTAGTTGAGACAGGATATGTAATGCTAATTTTTCTAGAAGATAGTGATTTCATAGATTGAAAAAGAAGTGAATCTATCTTAATCCTTCAAGATGCCAAGAGAATGGTTAGTTATGATAATGATTGGGTACTTTAAGGTCATGTTTGTCAAAATAATAGTTTGAGTTACATAATTGTCCATCTTTGACGTGTATATATTATTTTATTTTATTTTATTTTCCTTTTTATTTCTTTTAACTTTATTAAGTCGGTTAAACAATGAAAGAAAAGTTATTACTGCTTACTTGTTCCTTGAGGATCGATACTCATTTTAAACCCTATGCTATGCTTAATGATTAGTACGCTTGCTCATATGTGTAATTTGTGGTTAACGTTTTAATTTAAAATTGATTGAGAATGTGCTTATTTTTATATTATTTTTTATACCCAAATTCGTACACATCAAGTTTTTTCGCGCCGTTGCCGGGGAACAATATCATGAAAGTTGGGATTTTGTTGATTTAACCATGTAAATATGTAAATTTGTACAATTGTTCTTTTTACAAAAAGATGCCATCTTTTGTATCTTGTGTATCTTTGTAATCTAATTTACTAACTTTGACTTATGTTTAATTGACTAATTTGTTCTTTTAATTTTATTTGAATTGTGAATTCCATTATCTAACTATCTTCTATGTAGGTAAAATGGCAAATTAGAATCAGAGGAGGCTTAATAAGGGGCAGTACCCCCATTACTCTTTTGAGATAACACTCAAAGCACTAGAATCAGTAGTGCTAGAGACAATGATTGGAAAATTTGCTGTCCATGTCACAAAACGCTTCCGGGAAATAGATTCCACATTTGAGAATTTTGAGGAGATGATCCGCAACATGGAAAGACAAATCTAGTTTTTGACTGACCTGGTATTGAAGTCTCAAAAACTAACACCAATAGACAAAAAGAAAATAGCTTCTGTCACATTACAGAGTGGAAAGGAGTTGCCAGACATTGCAGACTTCAACCAGTGCTGGCTGGAGGAAGAGAACCGGCGCTGATTGCTCTGTACACCCGAGAACAAAGAGTTTAGCATGCAACTGGTGCCAGCCAAAACAGGGGAACCGGTGCTGGTTGCACCCTGCCCTTCTCCTGGAAGTTCCATTAGAAATTCAACTTTTTAGCCTTAAATTTCTTATCCTACCCATATATACAAAGCTTGAAAAGATGCCCAATTTGAAAAATTCCTTGAGATATTCAAACAGCTACACAATAACATCCCACTTAGTGAAGCTTTAATCCACATGCCTAAATATGCCAAATTTCTCAAAAGCATGCGTGTAAGCAAAAGCGATTGGAAGAATTATCCACATTAGTGCTAAATGAAGAATGTTTAGCCATATTATAGGACAAACAGAATTTGCCACACAAAGAGAATTATCCAGGGAGTTTCTCTATTCCATGTTTAATTAGCACTTTTAATTTCTGTAATGCATTAGCTGACTTAGGTGCTAGCACTAGGCCTAAGAGAACCCCAACCCACTAGGATGAATATTCAACTCGTAAATAGATCTATCAAATATCCTAGGGGTATAATAGAAGATGTGCTTGTAAAAGTTGACAAATTCATATTTTCAGTGGATTTTATTATTCTTGACATGGATGAAGATTCCAAAGTCCCTTTAATCTTAGGTAGACCCTTCCTAGATACAGCAAATGTGTTAATTGTTGTTCATGGTTGGAGGTTGACACTTAGGGTTGGGGATGAGGAAGTAGTCATTCAAATCCACAGAAGCATGCTGCATCCTTTATCTTCTGATGATTTTTGTTTAAGAATTGATCTTTTTAAAGAACCTATTTTGGATTTTATGCAGGAATCATTTGAGGAAGAGTTGGTGGAAACTTCATAGCATATTTGGAGGACTCTATCGATGAGGATATGATGAGGATTTTTGAAAAAAAAAAAAATGAGAAAAGCAATTTGGGGAGAATGAAATCATTCATAGAAGATCCTCTATAATTGGATCTAAAAGACCTACTCGAGCACTTAGAATATGTGTTCTTGGCTGAAAGACATAAATTACCTGTGATCATTACCAAAGAGCTCACTAAAGAACAAAAGACCAAATTGGTAAGTGTGTTGGGGAAATATAAAGGAGTAATAGCATGGAAGATCATAGATATAAAGGGAATTAGTCCTTCATTTTGCACTCATAAGATTTTGATGGAAGAAGGTGCAAAGCCCATAGTGCAACCCCAACAAAGGATGAACCTACATATGAGTGATGTGGTAAAAGGTGAGGTGATTAAGCTTCTAGATTCAGGCATCGTTTACCCTATTTCTGATAGTATTTGGGTGAGTCCTACTCAAGTGGTACTAAAGAAGGGAGGAATAATGGTAAGCCGCAATGATAAAAATGAGCTAGTCCCTATGAGAGTGGTCACGGGTTGGAGGTTTTGCATCGATTATAGGATGCTAAACAAAGCCACTAGGAAAAACCACTTCCATATCCCTTTTATTGACCAAATGTTGGAAAGGTTAGCCGGACATGAATACTATTGTGAAACCCCAGTCAAAACCAACCTTAGAGTAAGGGGGTTGGGATGCATATCATACTTTATTGCATTTTTGAATATATTTTTATACGATTTTATATGCTTTGGATTTTAGTTTTATTGTCTCGAAGGCTTGATTGTGAGTATTGATTGAGAAGGGCAAAATGGTAATTTTTTCTTGAGGTGGAAAAAGGGATATAGCTTGAGGATTAAATAGGAAAATATTTTTTTTAAAGAGAAAATAAAAACAAGAGTTATTATGGTTTAGTGGTTAGAGCTTTGAAATTAAATATTGAGGTTTTGGGTTCAAATTCCATCATGGGAGCTTTAGAATGATTAAATTTTATTTTTGCTTGGGAAGTGGAATTTTTTGCCTTATGTGCTTTGGAATAGGGTAGAGATGTTGTCCTAAGAGAGATATGATAGGAGTATCCTAATCCTATTCTTTTGCTCTACACAAAATTCCTAAGGAGAATTCATTTCCTCTTGATCCTTAATTTTTCCTATCTCTCAATTCATTAGTTTGTTAAATTTGTTCAAGCCAATTTTATTCTAGGAAAATTCTAGCAATATGTTGTGGCTTTGAAGGTTCAAAATGTCTTAGTGAAAGACATCTTATAGACTGAAACCATGGAAGAGATGGGGAAGGATTCTAAGTGAATTAATTCCCTTAGTGAACTTTCTAAAAATTTCACTCTAGCAAGGTTCATTTTCCTTCATGTCATGAACTGAAAATTTTCCAGCTTCTTGTACCTTCAAGGTGTTGAAATTCTTAGCCATTATTACCTCCCAAATGCTGCCAAAAAATGGCCCTTTTGATCAACTTGAAACCTGAATTTTTCTGGCCATTTTCGGACTGCCCAAATGCTGTGCAAAACCAGAGAAATTTCTGGTTGAATTCACAATTTTGGAGGTCCTAAACTAAGCCGTTTTCTTTCAGTTTTTGTTTAGCATCTTAGCCACATTTTTCCTCGATAAAGAAGGCTGGAAACCAGCCTTGAAAGACCTCTAAAATCCCCTTCAAACTCTCTGCAAGCTGACTGGAAAGTGGCAGCTGAAAACTATCCAAAAATTCCAACCTTGCAAAAATTCTATTCAGGGAAAATTTCCAGCTTTGTTTCCTAATTCATCCCTAGCCGAAACTCCAGCTTTCTTCTACAAAAACCACTCTTAAATAGATATGATCAGAGCTCCACTGTCTTCCCCAAGCTCCAACATGAAATTCATACATGGCTGCCCAAAAATCTCTCCAACAAATCTCTGCAATCATGCCTTGATTTGGATACCAAAATTCTAGCCACCATAATTTACCAACCTTCCATAAAATATCCCTCAAACAACTAGACATTTCCTTCACCATTATACTCTTTATTTTTGGCCACCCTTAGCCTCCTTCAATCAGCTTTCATCCCGCAGAAACACTGCACAAAAATTCGGCCATGGCAGCTTCCCAAAAGCTCTCCAATAATCAAAGATATTCTTGTTGTATTTAGTTTCCAAATTTACTTCCCAAAAATATTCTCGAGGGATTTCAACAACTAGCTTTTCCTTTTCCCTTCCAAACCAGAAAATCATCTTCCAAAACCCTACAAACAATTTGGCAGCCCTAATCCCTTTAGAAATTCGGCCAGCCTTGAACAAAACCCATCTACTCTCTTCAACCTTCAAGAACACATAGCACACTGACTTCTTCCTTTTTGTCTAATACCTCTCCAAATCACTCCAAAATTCTTCTACAAATTCCAAATTTCATCTATCCACTGCTGTGAGTCCATCCACACCATTTTTAACATCAAACTCCCAAATCTAACTTGCTCTTTTAGATAAAAAACCAGAAGTTTTGTGAAGGCTCATGAACACCTTCAAGGTAGGGTTGTTCTAAAAACTTCATCTTCTCTAATTTTGATCTCTAATGAATATATATATATGAATAAACATGCTAATGGTATCTCTCTCTTGGCCGAATGGCTTCTTCTCCAATGGCCATGCTTTCTCCATCTTCCTTGGTCGGATCTAGTCATCTAGGAGTTGGGATTCATTCGAAACTCCTTCAAGGCTTTCATCAACACAAGTAAGTCTTTTAACCCTTCTTTTAAATTCTAGATTCATGTCTCTAGGATGATGTTGATAGAAGATGAATCATGAATAGGGTTTGAGTATATATTGTTGTGATAAGTTGAGAGTGAAGCATGAATATATGTATGAATATGATGGAGATGGGATTTATGCATGAAAGGATTATCTTGGTTGATTGTATGATGTTTTAGGGTTTAATGCATGTCTCCATGATCAAGTATGCTAGAGATTATGCAATCTATGATGAATAGGATTTATATTCTTGTGTGATTATTAAAGCCATGGTTATACTTATACTAGTAAAGGCTAGATCACGCCTTAGTAAATTTAGATCTATACTTATATGCATGATTTGGATTATTTGATGAATTGAAGGGTTGTAAATGTTCATGATTATGGTTAGCAATAGAACTATGGTCATGATCTAGTTGTCTCGAAGCTAATTTTATTCCTTCAATAAAATATTTAATATTATGATTTTTGCTAGTAATTTCGGAAAAACCCCTAGGAAGGGTAGATTTGGATTAATATATATAATAAGGATATTTTAGTCAAATAAATAATAGCTTTTGCTAGAAAAATAATATATATATATATTATATGTAAAATGATGAAATCAACTAAAGCCTTTTTATGAAAATAATCATAATAAGTAAAATATTTAGTATTAAAATTTAATTATTATCTTTTAACCAAAACCTATTAAAATTTATTTATTATCTTTCAATCAAGACTCATTAAATTTCATTTTCAACTAATTTTAGTTATCAATTGTTTTCTAGCAATTAATTATTAATAAATCATTACTTTACCTAATACCTAAGATTTGTCACCAATTAAACTCTGAATGTATCTTAACAAGATTTAAACCTTCAACTTATTAGTACTTGTTTCTCAAAACATTAATTATTTTAAATATCAAATTAGGCTTAGCTTATAGACCTATTTATTTATCGTTTGGCCATAAAAGCTTGGGACACTAGGATCATGGTAGTTGTGAGTTGAGTTATTTTAAATTGAGAAAGTGGATTTTGGCTTAAATTTGATTGTGGTTTGTATTTGCCCATGTGGGGTTAGATCAGTTGTTGGAGACCTTTTATTGTGAGCAAGAATCAGGTAAGCTCCTTCATAAAACCTGTTTGATACAAAATGTTTCTTATGGCAAGCTAAATGTAGAGTGCATGGACACTCATTTCTGTAAAGGCAATTAAGGATTGACTCCTTTCTTATTTTAGTCAACCAAATTATTTGAAAATCAATAAGCAGATTTACTCAAACTCAAAACTCTTCCCGAAACTGTTTTGACAAAGACTTTGGAAATCCTTAATTGCCATTTTCAAGTAAACTGTGTTTTGTTCTATTTTTCCCAAGTGGGATAAGTTACGTTGAGTACTCAATAAGGGTGGACTGCTGGGACTGGTCTTTGAAGAGTTAGGGTGAGTCTCTCAGTAGGTGGCCATCTCTGAAGGGTAAGTCCTTCTCAGATAGGATGTCAGTCCAGTAAGTCGTGCCGGTCTAAGCTAACAGTTCTTTTATCAGTCAAGTGACTGCGTTTTGCCAGAATGGACACCCGGTTGTTGTTTGGGTATAGAGAAGAAGGAGTATCTTGCCCGGTAGGCCGATCACCTACCTTTTGTCAGTCTGCACAAAGTGTCAGCATTCTGACCGATTATGGGGCCCAACGTATGGTAACCCATGACCCTTTCTTTTTGAGTGGTTGATTTTAATGATTATGTATGACAGGAAAAGCCAAAACGCCACTCTTGATTTTGACTAATGTTTAATGCTTGCTAGTATTTCTCTTATCAAGATTTCACACTTTGCATCCACGAACTGTTTCCACTGAACATCCAAAGCACACACGGACTTACTGAGATTTCTGTCTCATCACTTTTTTACCATGATTTCAGGTCGATCCTGCTGTGGGGATGAGTAGCTAGTGTTATCTGCTTTGGAAGAGAATGTTGTCATTTATTTTTATGTATTGCTTTGGGAAGATGAGAGTGGATAAATTCATTTATGGATTTGTTTTCTTTTGGGAATTTATGGTTTTATTCTTGGATTTATTCTTGGGGTGTAAAGAATTTTAAGTTAAATTATTATTTTTATTCCACTATTTTATTCATGTGACCTAGTTTTAAAGACCCCTTGTCCTTTGGACGGTGTGACATCCCCGGACCTGGTGGGCCTAGGTAGCAGGGTGTTACAAGTGGTATCATAGCCTAGGTAATAGGTAAATATTGATGATATATGTTCCATTTATTTAAGTTTAAAATCTTTATCTAATTTATCTTGTTTATATTGTAGGATGGTTAGAATTCTTAGAACTGCGAGGAAAGGGCAGTAATGGCACCCGCCTATCCCTATATACCTGGAAGACCTTCCAGTTCTCCAGCCTGCCCCTTAGCCAGTTATCCCTATGGAGGATAATAGTGATGATGAGGTTAACCCTATGGAGGATAACAGTGATGACGAGGTCCAGATCCTTAAGCCAACCCTAATCCCGATGATAGATATAAGCTCAGACAGTGAGGATGAGGTGATAGCAGTAGAGCTTGTACCCCACCCTCCTAATCTTGAAGTGGACTTAGCAGATAGTGATGACCCGGGAGAGATAGACTATGAGTCTCCACCTAGGCCTTCCTTCATTCCCTCTTTCATTTCTCCTCCCCGCTGAGTCTAGCCTAGAGAGAGTTCTAGGCACCCTGGGAAGGAGCCCATAGACGGATTTGCCAGTGGGGATGGGGTAGACTTTTCCAAGAATTCCGGGGGTTGGTTGTATGAGGCTGATAATGAGGGTTCCAATGAGGACTAGAGGACTAGGAGTTAATTTGAATTGGATGTTTATTTACTTGTTGTTTTTCGAGAACTTTTATGTCAAGAATTTTAATTCAAGATTTTATCAAATTTTTGGATTTATGCAAATTAGTTTCTGAAGGAGAATTTATTGGTAATTCCTTGGGCAAAATTTTCATTTGAATTCTTTTTACTTACACCTGTTTGTGATTGCATGCGCACCTAAAATAATTTGATTCTTACATGCATACACTTACCATTTGGGGTGTGGTTTAGAATGGCACCTAAGCGTCGTGCAGCTTCAACAGGTCGTAGGATTCTGAAAGTCAATCAAATGGCCCCGAAAGTAGAAACAGCTCGGATGCAAGCACCCAACCGGGGTGAAGGGAATGGTCCGAATACGGGATCGGGGTCTGAAGCTCCAAATGATGTGCCCTTGGGCCAGGCATTCAGCAAGATGGCTGAGATTTTGTAGTCTATGACCGAGCGATGGAACCCAAGGGGTGAAGACAAGGCCTTAGAGCGGTTCCTAAAGTTTCAACTGCCCGTTTTCATGGACGAAGTCGAAAAAGACCAGAAGGCAGAGCAATGGGTTGAGCAAATGGAGGATATTTTCGCAATGCTCCAGTACACCGAGGAGCGGATGGTTAAGTTTGCAGCTTTTAGATTGAGGGGACCAACTCGGGCATGGTGGCAGCGGGTCCAAGATGACTGGGAAATGAGTGAGCAGGAATGGACGTGGCCCACATTTGTTGAGGTCTTCAGAGCTGAGTACATCCCTCAGTGGATCGTGGAGAAGCGGGAGGATGAATTTCAGAATTTGAAGCAGGGGAGTATGTCCATGGCGCAGTATGCGGTGTGATTCACTCAATTGTCAAAATACTACCAGAGATTGGTGGATACCGAGCAAAATAGAAGGAGGCAGTTCGTCAAAGGGGCTGAGGCTAGAATTGAGGAGGGCGTTGGCACCGTCTCCGCCAACTAGCTATTCGGGGGCAGTGGATGCGGCCACCCGAACTGAGAATAAGGACCGCAGTCAAATGGCGACCAGGCCTTTCCAGCCACCAAGACTACTGCAAGGGCACTTTCAAGGGCAGCAGTCGAACAAGCATCCCGCCAATGGCAGCACTGGGGGAAATAAGCCAGGATAGTACCAGTGGGCCTTGCCCAAAACCTCCCAACATGCCATCAGTGCGGAAGAAGAGGCCACACAGAAGAACTGCTAGGCCAAGGGTCGCGAAAGGAAATGTTTTCACTGTGGCGACCCGAACCACCTGAGGAACACCTGCCCTAAATTGCACCGAGTCGGGCAAGGAAACCCGGCTCAGAACCCAGGGCCCAACCGAGCCGACACTGCAGGAACATCCGAGGGTGGAGCACCGAAGCCGCAAGTGAAGGCCAAGGTATTTGCTCTCAACAGAGAGGAAGTTGGGGCCGATGCCGCGGTGGTAGAAGGTACGTTCACTATTCAAGGACGTTCCATTAATACTTTGATTGATCCTGGCTCTACCCATTCCTATATAAACAAGTAGTGTGCATGTCATTTGGGTTGGGATGGAGTGGAGCTACCTTTCACTTTAGTAGTGAGCACACCTTTGGGGAAAATGATGCAAGCGGATCGGTATATGAAATACTGTAAAATTAATGTGGGGAGAGAAAGTCTGGAGAGAGATTTGATAGTATTAGACCTTGAGGATTATGACTTTATTTTGGGGATGGACTAGTTAGCCAAGCATGGGGCTAGAGTAGACTGTAAAAGCAAGTCAGTCCAGTTCGTTAGACCGGGTTGTGATATATTGGAATTTAATGGCAAGAGGATGAAAGAATGTAAGTATTTGATCGCGGGGGCTAAGGCCCAAAAATTGTTGAAGCAAGGGTGTCAATGGTACCTAGCTTACGTGATAAACAATAAGAAGGACCAGTGCACTCTCGAGGACACTGAAGTAGTGAAGGATTTTTCCGATGTGTTTCTGGCGGAGCTTGATTCTCTACCTCCCAGCCGAGAAGTGGAATTAACCATCGACTTAGTTTCGGGAGCAGAACCAGTGTCGCAGACCCCGTACCGGATGGCACCGGTAGAGTTGAAAGAGCTGAAGGAGCAGTTAGAGGAGTTAGTGGGTCAAGGCTACATCAGACCTAGCACGTCACCTTGGGGAGCGCCTGTGCTATTTGTGAAGAAGAAGGACGGAACTTTGAGGCTATGCATCGATTACCGGGGGTTGAACAACTTGACGGTCAAGAACAAGTATCCCCTACCGTTGATTGATGGGCTATTCGACCAGTTGCAAGTATCCAGTTGCTACTCCAAGTTTGATCTGAGGCAATGATACTACCAAGTGTGGATAAGAGAGGAAGATATCCCCAAGACGGCCTTCAACACCAGATATGAATACTACGAGTTCGTGGTGATGCCATTCGAGGTGACTAACGCCCCAGCAGTATTCATGGACCGATGTACCTAGTGTTCCGACCCTATCTGGACAAGTTCGTGGTGGTCTTCATCAACGACATTTTGATCTACTCCAAGAGTCCGGAGGAGCATGTGGAGCATCTAAAGCTCATTCTGGAGAAGCTTCGGGAGCACAAGCTGTACACCAAGTTCAGCAAGTGCGAATTCTGGTTGGACAGTGTGGCGTTCCTTGGCCATGTTGTGACCAAGGAGGGAATCAAGGTAGACCAACAAAGGTTGAAGCGGTATTCGACTGGAATCAGCCGGAGAGTATCACCGAGATCTGGAATTTCTTGGGACTGGCTGGTTACTACCGAAGGTTTATCAAGGGATTTTCGACACTTACATCGCTAATGACCAGACAAAGAATTGCTTACTATAGTGTTTGCTTTCGATAAATTTCGTTCTTATCTTATTTTGTCTAAAGTCATTGTTTATACGAACCATTCTTCCCTAAAGTACCTACTAACCAAACATGATTCCAAACCAAGATTGATAAGATGGGTATTATTATTGCTGGAATTTGATTTTGAAATTAGGGACAAAAATGGTGTGGAAAACTTAGTTGCGGATCACTTGTCAAGACTGGATAATTCCAATTTGGAATCATTGGTAGAGGAGGACATCAATGACCCCTTTCCGGATGAACAACTCTTGCTCATAGAAGGTGAGATTCCAAACACCCCTTAGTTCGCAGACTTTGCTAATTACTTAGTTGCAAGAATTATCCTAAAAGATCTCACAATGCAACAAAAGAAGAAATCCCTCTACGAAGTAAGGCATTATTTTTGGGAAGACCCTTATTTGTTTAAGTGTTGTGCAGACCAAATCATTCGAAGATGTGTGGACTCTAAGGAAGAAGAGGATATTCTTTGACATTGTCATGAAGGACTTGCTGGAGGCCATTACCAAGCCAACAACACTGCACTAAAGGTGCTTGAGTCTGGATTCTCTTACCCCACATTGTTCAAAGATGCCCACAGGTTTGTTCAAAGTTATGATAGGTGTCAATGCACAGGTAACATTTCTAAATCTAATGCGATGCCATTACAAATTTTTCAAGCTTGCAAAGTATTTGATAGTTGGGGGATAGACTTCATGGGACCTTTTCCTAGTTCTTTGGGTAATAAATACATTTTGGTAGCAGTGGATTACATTTCTAAGTGGGTAGAAGCACAAGCTTTACCAACTAATGATGTAATGGTTGTGGTAAATTTTCTGAAAATACTTTTCACCCGTATTGGTGTGCCTAAGGTGCTCATTAGTGATAGGGGGACTCATTTTTTGTAATACTCAAATGGAAAAAGTTCACAAATATCTAGAAGTGAACCATAGGTTTGCCACCCCCTATCATCCCTAAACAAGTGGACAGGTTGAAATGGTTAATAAGGAAATCAAAAGAATCTTGGAAAAAATTGTTAACCCTACTAGGAAGGATTAGAGTCTAAAATTAGATGACACTCTTTGGGCATATAGGACAGCTTTTAAGACCCCAATTGGCACAAATTCTTTTCAGTTAGTTTATGGAAAAGCCTGTTATTTACCTGTTGAGCTTGAGCATAAAGCTTATTGGGCTATAAAACTTATTAACCTTGATCTTGAGTCAGTTGGAAAGTCAAGGTTGCTCTAACTCACAGCCTTGGAGCAGTTGCGCGAGGATGCTTATGATAATTCAATGCAGTATAAAGAGAAGGTTAAAAAAATAGCATGATAAGCATACCACTTGACAACATGAATTTAAGAAAGGCGATCAAGTATTGTTATTTAATTCTTGCTTACGAATTTTTCCAGGTAAGTTGAAATCAAGGTGGTCGAGACCATACACGGTAAGTAAAATATTCCCCTTTGGAACCCTTGAAATTACTCACCCCACTAGCTACACTTTTCAAGTCAATGGCAATCGAGTGAAACGCTATGTTGGTAAAATTCTTCGCAACACAGATCAGGTGGCTATGCTCTTTAACACTGCAGAATAAAACTTCTTAGGTTATCCATATATTTGTACTATATGTTTTTCTTTTTCGTACTATTTTCTTTACTTTTTGCTTATTTTTCTTTTCTAGTTTTTATGCTTTGGTGTGTTTCTTTTGTGAATTTTTCTTTCTAGGTACTTCAATAATGCTCCTTTCTACTGGAATTCAACTCTTTTGTAGGAGAATGCACAATACAATGGAAGTATTTTTCTTTCTTCTTTTTTCCCCTTTATTTTTGGTCCCATGGCAATATTTCCTTGTTCTATTTATTTGTCCATTGAAGATAATATCCAATTTAAGCGTGGGGGAGTGGTTAGAATGGGAATTCTTCTATGCTTCATTCTTCTTGAAATTCTTTGAACCTTGGAATTCCTCTATGCTTTATTCTTCTTGAAATTCTTTGAACCTTTTGAGAAAATTTTTAAATTTTTTTTCTGATTTTTTTTAGCCTTCAAAGCCTTCAAGATGTATTTTTAATGCATGTCTTTGTGCTAGATCATAGAGCATATGTTCTATATCATTTGTTGCTTATGCATGACTTTTTTGCACGCACTTGGACTAAGTAATACTTGATCAAATGCTTTACATTGTTCTTAAATCTGTCTTTCCGTTAAAATTCATTGAGCGTCTAGAACTTACTTGAACACCTCTCGAGGCGAAATAAGAAAGACATTCATTATTTAACTTAGGAATGACAGTAATAGACCTTCTTTGGATAGTTTGAGCTTTTCAAGCCTACCTATTTGATATTATCCCTAGTGCATATTTTGAGCCTAAATTGTTAATTTCTTTCTTAAACCTGTTATCAAACTTTGACCATTACTTCTTTCTGAGAGTTTGATTTACCTTCCAAATCTTTGATTGTTTTTTATGGATAAAAGTAAAAGTAGAAGAATTATGAGGGGGAATGCTTGTGTAAATGTCATGACTTGTTACTTTTAGTCGTGCATCATGTGTTGAATTGGAGTTGTGAAAGGAGAAAGGAGGAAGAAAAAGAAAGATTGAGAAAAACAAAAAGCTGCTAGAAAATGTTGAAAGAAAAAAAAACTGAGAAACAAACAAAAGTAGCATTTGAAAAGAAGAGAAAAATGAAAGAAATGCTGAAAGAAAAAGAAAAGAAGAGCACAGGAAGAATGTTGGTTGAGTTGGAATAAAAATTTCTGAAATTTTGATGATCTTGTGCAATATGATTGATGAGTTGAGAACTACTGATGAAAAGAATGCAAGATTTTCTTGAATTGTAATATGATTGCTATACAAGGTTATTGATTTTTGATTAGTTTTGTTATAGGAGAGCAAGAAAAGTTTGGAATCTATTGGGACATTTTGTTTATCCTTTTCTTGCAAACTCTCATCTTCTTTGATATTTGATTTTTATATATCCTTCGTTTAACAGCTACATTACAAACCCTTTAGCCTTACATTACAAGCTTAAAAGTCCTACTTAACCTAAGTAGAATCAAGATATGTCTCAGATTAATGGAGAGAGTGGATGAAAAGTAAGCTTATGGAATGCATATATTTTTTTAATTAAATTCTTTCCAATGGTTTGAGAATGATGGTAAATATTGGGATGGTACTACTAGTCATTCTTCACTTACACCAGTCTTGCATTTCTTATGAAAGGTGTAGTAGCATATGTTTGGTTGTCTTGAATAGAGAAAGCATTGGAAATATTATTTTAAAATTGCTTGAGTGATTTTGTGAAAACTTGTATTTTTCCACTTGTCTTTGATACTTTGCTTGAGGACAAGCAAAGAGCTAAGTGTGGGGGAATGTGATAGGGCCTAAATTAGTCATATATTTTCTAGTTATTTAAGGCCATTTTGTGATACATTTTGTGCAATAACTGGTCATTTTCCTTCATATTTGAGATTTTACCCTTGGAAAGGTATTTTATGCATTATTTCAGATTTTAGGGGTAAAATAAGGCAAAATCATCGCTAAATTGACTAGAAGCGGCACCGGTCAGGACAAGAGAGGTGGCTCCGGCCACGTGCTACTGGCACGCACTTCGAGATGATGAAAAATCAGTCAAACAAGGGCTAAACAAAACACAGCCAGCACCGGTTGGGAGCCCAGAGCCGGCGCCAGCTGCGACTTGGAAAACTTGGCACGAATATGAAGAAAAATCGACGAACGGACAGAAAGATAGAATGCAACCGACGTCAACCCTTGGCAGGACAGACGGCGTTGGCTGTGCACTTGTACAGAGGCGGTACCTCAATTTTCGTGTGCATTTTTGTCAACTTTCAGAGTTCTGGTATTTTTCTACTTCTATTCGGCTAGAAACCCTAGAGGGACGAATTTAAGCACTTCTAAAGCCTATAAATAGACGAAAAAAAATACTAGTCAAAGGGAGGAATTCAAGGAGCAAAAAAAAAAAAAAAAAAATCACTCAAGTTAAAGGAGGAATTCATCAAATCAATGAGGATTGTACAAGAGAGTCTACGAAGGAAGAAGAAGGAGGCTTGTCTATGAGTGCTTTCTTTTAACTTTGTTTTCTTTTCTTGAACAATGATGTATTAATTGTTTTAGTGTAATTTGAGATTATTTTCGATATTCATGATTTTTAGAGTTATTTTGATCTTTTGATTAATTCATTGTTATTCTTGGTATTTAATTACTTATGCTGCTTACGAGATTAATTTGTTGTTTCTTTCTATTAACTTACTTGGAAAAGGGATTAATTGCTAGGAACTGGGTAATTAAAGGTTAATTGATGTCTGCCAGGATTTGGAGATTTAATCGAGGATTGTGTCTAATGCATCTTTTGGGTAAATTAGTTGAGACAGGATATGTGATGCTAATTTATCTGGAAGATAGTGATTTTATGGATTGAAAAAGAAATGAATCTATCTTAATCCTTCATAATACCAAGAGAATGATTAGTTATGATAGTGATTAGGTACTTGAAGGTCATGTTTGTCAAAATAATGGTTTGAGTTACATAATTCTCCATCCTTGACGTGTATATATTCTTTTATTTTATTTTATTTTTTATTCTTTTTCACTTTATTGACTCGGTTAAACAATGAAAGAAAAATTATTACTTAATACTTGTTCCTTGAGGATCGATACTCGTTTTAAACCCTATGCTATGCATAATAATGAGTATGCTTGCTCGTATGTGTAATTTGGGATTAACATCTTAATTTAAACTTGATTAGGAATGTTCTTATTTTTATATGATTTTTTATACTCAAATTCGTACACATCAACAATTTATTTCGAATTAAATAATAAAGTAAGTCTTTCTGTGTTAAACAAACAAATACTTGATTTATAATATCTAAATAAAAATACAAATATTGTAAATACATTTGATTTACTTGAGGGGCATAACTAGCACCAACATCCATATCCTCATCAAATCTCTTCTCTTTTCTACGTTAACTTCTTTATCAGACTTAGTAGCACTAGGGCGGCAATGGCAGTAGAAGTAGAAACTACAAAAACCGCACCCAACAAATGCAACAGGAAAATTTTCAAAATTTCAAGTGTACTTGGATAGCAACTTCTCTCAAAAAAATTTCCTAAGTCATTTAAAAATTTAATCCAAGTGATTCATAATTCCCAAGAACTATTTATAATTTTGATAATTATCATGTAATCACAAAATATTACATTCCCACTCTTTGGTCCAACATGGGCCCCTTTTTTTCAAATTTTAAAATTCTTTTTAACTCAAATTATTTTTTTTCCCAAATAAGTTACTGTGCAAGTATACATTCATTTTTTTTTTTTTTTACTCTAATAGTTGAAAAACCAGCAATCACAAAGCCGAAAAGAAACCAAAAGGCCCATGAAACTTTTGGATTTCTGATTTGGAGTTAATATGGCTAATAAATGATGGGTTTCTGCAGGAATATTAATGTCAATAAGATGGCAAAAAATGGTCTATTTGATAACTCTACTTAAAACTAATTAATTAAGTATTTATTTAATTAATTATGTTTGATAATTAATAATATTATGTATTTAATTACATCATTACTTTTGATAACAAATTGTTATTATTACTAAATTGATTAGCTATACTAAAATTTTATTATAAATTTTAAGCTAAATAAAACTAAATTACATTTAAAATCCAAACATATTAAATATTCATGTAATTATTAGTTGCATCATTACGTTTAATATCAAATTCTTGTTATCACTTAATTATTAGATATACTATAATTCTACTATAAATTTTAAATGAAATAAAAATTAATCAAGTATGATATTCAAATATATTAAATACTTATCAATTATTAATATTCTTTTTATTTAACCTAAAATATAATGTAAGAATGAATTATAATTAATTCAATTTTCAAATTTAAATCTTAAATCTCATTCTCAGACTTCAATTTTCAAAATAAAGTACTTAAATATTTAAAATTTAATTTTAGGACTTCAGTTTTGTTAGCCCTAAGGGCTTTCTTCTATGTTTTGATTTATGACAAACGTTAATATGGACTAACTTGTCAATTTATTGTGATAGGACATGTTTGACCTTTATTCTTCAAAGTCTGCAGATAAGAATTGTCGGCAACTCCTTCATCGTTAATTTCAAGATTAGAAGATGAAAATGAGAAAATTAAAGAATGAGGAGTTATATATCAAGGAACCTCTTTATGAAGAATGATAGACAAGGAAGTATTATTAAGGTATATTTATTAATTCCTATGTCTTCTTATATTTTGATTCATTTGACTTTACCTCGAAGCTTTAAAGGAGATGTTTTCAAAGTTTTTGAAATTCACAGAATTTTGGATGGAATAGTTTGAGTCCAAAAGGTTCATCCAAAATCCTATAAACTGGGTTGAAAAATTTCTGTCATGAATGTGCCATTTTGCTCTTATCTTTTGGATGAATCTTCGTCCAAAACTCGGATGAGTTTAAACAAAAAAATTTATAGCTGTTTTTTTATGACCGTTGGCAGTCCACTTTTTGGCTCTATAAATAGCCCTTAAAGCAAGATTAGACATAAGATTTTTGAAACATTCATTTTAGAAACTCCATTGCTCAATATTTTCAAAAATCTCCTTTTATCTAGCTTCAAAGTGAGTTCATTGTGTATCAAAGATAAAAGTATTTTGTGCTTTGTATCCGAGAGAAAATCTGCTCAAGTAAGTGAGCTTATCTCTATTCTATTGATTTTCAAATCTCTGTTGTAGTACAAGGTTGTGGTGTAAAACTTATAGGGGTGAGCCTTGTGTTGATGTATGTTCAAGGTTATGTGGTAAAACCCATTGGGGTGATCCTCGTGTTTTGTGTATTTTCAAGGTTGTGTGGTAAAACCCATTGGGGTGATTCTTATTTTGTGGTTGTATCAAGGTTCTGGAGTAAAACCTAGTGAGGTAATCCTTGATGTGTTTGTAATGCAATGTTGTGGTGTAAAACCCATAGGGGTGAGCCTTGTGTTGATGTATGTTCAAGGTTGTATGGTAAAACCTAGTGAGGTGATCCTTGATGTGTTTGCGTAACTGAGAGGTTGTGGAAAACCTAGTGTGGTGATCTTCTCTTGTATGTAAAACATTTCATTAAGTGAGGTTAATGAAATAGGATTGAAAATCCTTAAGTGTGAAGCTTAAAGTAGTGGACGTAGATCATTGTTGATCGAACCACTATACATCTCTTGTCTCATTTTATTCAATGGTTCATGTATTTTTTTTTTTATATTCTTTCACTGTCTAAATCTGGATATACATCTACGAGTGCTTGGATAGCTTTCTATTCATCTATAAAGTCAGTCCAAGCATCTTGGTGATCATCATTGTTCAGGTTTAAATTTTCAAATCAAAGAAACTGTTTTTGCTTGCCAAAAACCTTATTCACCCCCCCCCCTCCCTTCTAAGGTTTTTCAAGTTTTATCAAACGAACCATAAGTAACTTGATTTTCACAATCTAGTTATCTTATATTTAGTAGTTGTGGTGTAACTTGTATAGTATTTATAAATTAGTAGGTTATCACTAAAAACCTTCTTTTCTATATTAGACTGTAGGGCTGGAACCTACTGGCATATGGCCATTCTTGAATCGGACTAAACACAAATATAACGGGGGCTATGTCACGGGTCGCTTTCCCACAACCAACTAACCGTGATGCTTGTGACTTGGATAGGCCTGAGCCATCATCACACCAGCCTCTTCCGAACTTGTTCGGACACTTAAAAATGAGCTTGAATGGTTTCGCAGTGGATCACAATAAAAACGATTGAAAACGACAATGAACGATATGAAAACGACAGAAAATAGTAATAAAATGAAAGTAGTCAATTCATTGAATTGAAAGTGAGTACAAAGTGTTTACAACAAATATTGGTGAAAAGGAACACCAATGTTTACAACTGACTTAATTTGCATTTACCCGATCAAGCTTTTCTTCTCCCCCTATAATAGACGTGGTAAACTGATACAGGCTAAAATCACCACTATTTACCTAGATATTTGAGATTGTTTTGAGATACTTTTGTTATAATAACAAGGAATATTCTTTCATATTTGAAATTTTGCTTGTAGAATGTGTTCGTGACAAATTTATGCAGATTTGAGTTGATTTCAAGCAAAACTGGAGATTTTCCAATACACACCTGGCTCTAGGTCTGGCAAGTTGACCAGGCACTAGGTCCATTTTGGATGGTCAGAGGAAAATAGAGCAAAATTCGAATGAGGAGCAGAGTGTAGCTAGCGCCAGGTGGGTCGACTAGACCCTACGCCAGGCCCATTCTGAGATGCCAAAATCATGTGCACGAATTTAGGAATTTTCCAATAATTTTAGTATTTTTCGAATCCTACTCAGCCAAGACTTTTCAAAATATGAATTTAGCATCCAAGAGGCCTATAAAATGAAGAGAAAACACAAGAAACTGTGGATCCAAGAGCTAAAATTCCAAACACTTATTGAAGGAGGAATTCACCAAAACAAGGAGGGTTGTCCTAGAGAGTCTTCAAGGAAGAAGAAAAAGGCTTGTCTATGAGTGCTTTCTTTTATATTTGTTTTCTTCTTCTTAAACAATCATGTATTTAATGTTACCATTGCAATTTGACATTATTTTTTGAGATTTATGAGTTAATGAGTTAATTAAGCCTTTTGATCAATTGATTGTTGTTCTTGGTATTTAATTACTTGTTTTTCTTACAGAGTTGGTTGATTGATTTTTGTTATTAGCTTGCTTGAAAAAGAGGTTGGCAATGACTTCAATTAATTGATTTCATATTTATTATCTTTTAACTTACTTAAAAAAGGGGGTTAATTGTCTAGAACATTGGTAATCAAATATTAGTTGATGATTGCTAGAATTTGGATTCATTGACTAACTTTATGTTTTAAATCACCTAGAATATAGGGTTTATATGAGGATTGGTTTGAATGCATCTTTTGGATTAGTTAGTCGAGACAGAATACGTTCACTAATTTAACTAGAAGATAGTGATTCCATGGATTGCAAATAAAGTGGGTCTATATTAAATCCTTCATGAAATCAAGATAATAATTGATTTTGATATTGGCTAAGTGATTCATTATCATGTTTTCAAGAGCTTTTGTCTAAATTTCATATTTTCACATCCTTGAGTTGTATATATATATATTTTATTTTTCTTATTTTTATCTTATTACCTTATTTAGGTCGGTTAAACAATGAATGAAAAGTGATAAGTGTATGCTTATTCCTTTGAGGATCGATACTCGTTAATTCCTTATGCTATGCTTGCGATGAGTATACTTGCTCGTATGTGTATTTTGGGATTAATGTTTTAATTAAAACTTGACTAAGGGATGGATTTAAATTTGATGATTTTTATATACTTTGGTGCTGTTGCTAGGGAAAAATATCATGAAAGTTTGGATTTTATTGATTTAACCATGTTTATATATTTATATGTTTATATGTAAATATGTGCATATGTATATATGTTCGTTGTGTGACTAGGTGCCATATTTTGTTTTCTTGTATACTTGTGATTTAATGTCTTTACATGTGGTAATGTTCTCTAACCAAATTTGTAAACATGTCCTAATTGTCTAACTTGTAAATTCTACAATCTCACTATCTTTTGTCTTATGTAGACCTTGCTCTTAGTTTATGACCCGACGATCCAAAGTAGACATAGTAGATCTTCATTTGGAGATCGAAAGAACCCTCACCAAAGTCCAAAAGGTTGTAAGTGAAAGGGTAAGGAAAAACATGGAGGTAAATTGGCCCAACAACAGTGGTAATGGTGGAATTAATCGGTGGACTATGGATGACTTTGTGAAACCCGCCACCTCAAATAGAGGCCAACAACTTTGAAATAAAGCCCAATATAATCCAAATGATCCAAAACAAGGTACAATTATATGGGTTACCTGAGAAGGATCTCAATGCCTACCTTACGAGTTTTTTAGAAATTTGTGACACGTTTAAAATGAATAGGGTTTCTGAGGATGCCATCAAACTCAAACTTTTTCCCTTTTCCTTGAGAGATAGAGCAAAATCGTGGTTTAAATTTTTGCCCACCGGATCCATTACTACTTGGAATGTGTTAGCTGGGAAATTTTTAGCCAAATATTTCCCACCAGCTAGAACATCCAAACTTAGGTCTGATATTTTTTCCTTCCAACAATTAGAGACTGAAAACCTTTTTTAGTGTTGGGAGAGATTTAAGGAAATGCTTAGAAAATGTCCTTACCATGGATTTGAGTTCGGTATGCAAATGCAAATCTTTCACAGTGGGTTGAGCTTTGCGACTAGGCAATTAGTTGATGTATCTATAGGATTCTCTATCAATTCTAAAACCCCGAAAGAGGTATTTAACTTGATTGAAAATTTGGCTACAAATAACTATGTCTGGGGTAGTTCATGGTCTAAAACTCATGTACATGGAGTACACAAGGTGGATGCAATGGCTACATTAGAGGCAAAGGTGGGAGCACTCACGCTAAAGATGGATCACTTGGCAATGCCTCTTCCCAAGGGCAGGTAATAAGTGTAAGTTGTGATTTTAGAAAAGAAGGGCATCTAAACCATGAGTGCCAAAATATAGGGTCATCATAATAAGCATTAGAACAAGCGGCGTTTTTAGGCAATGGTCGACAAGGTAATAATCCTTACGGCAACACTTACAACCCAGGTTAGAGGAATAATCTTAACTTTTCATGGAATAATCAAAACCAACCTCAACAAGCTTCTTCTAATTTTGGTACGCAAATGACTCAATCAGCCCTGCCTTACAATGCCCCACTGGCTAAACCATCATTGGATGAATTGGTTAACCAGTTGGTAAGTGGAACGGAGACACGATTCCAAGGAGTAGATGCGACCACGAGAAATTTAGACGTGTCCATACGCAACCTTGAAAATTAAATTGGACAACTAGCGAAACTTGTTGGTGATCGTCAAATGGAATCACTTCCAGGTAACAGGGAGACTAGTCCACGTGACCAAGACTGTGCAAAACGCTGATTTTGTCTGCTTTAAGTTTTGATTGGACATCTCTTTAATTTTTGTTTGTTTTTATTCACTGGTTGTCTTTTTAATTCTTAGACTATGTTTTTTTCATGATTTCGTGTTTTTTATTATTTTCCTCCATTAAATTCAATAAAAATAATAATTTTTGGATTGGCCAGAGCTGACCTGGCATAGGGCCCGAACTTTGGCCCGGGTGCTGGTTCAACATGGCCCAACAGAGACGCGAAGCATAACAGGCTTGGTGCCAGTCCCAGACCTTAGTCCTGGTGCCAGGCCCGATTGGCCATGAGCTTAAATTGGTCATTCTTGGCCAATTTTTTTCAAAATTCTTTCATCCCTCTCAATTTTTCTCTCAACCCATCACCGAGTTCAACTCCGGAACACCACCAGGTCACTTTCTAAACCTCCAAAACACCTCCCACACACAAAATCTTTACTTTGTTCTTGAAAGTTTGGATTAAAACTAGGAAAAATCCAATCTTTTCTTCCAAAACCCATTTTTCAATCCTTCCATTTGGTGCACAATTTCTTCAATCTTTTTGTATAAAATCATTACCCATACGTTGGAGTTCATTGTGGTATGATTTTTCTACACTTTCTACGGTTTAAATTTTTTCTTATGAATTTTGGGTTTTTTTCTATGAATTTTTGGGCGAAAATTCTTGAATATTTTTGGGTGAAGGATTTGATTGTTAATATTTCTTTCTTTGAGATTTCATTAGCATGGGAATATAATTGACAATGCTATATGATCGATGCCATTAATAATGTACAGATTTTTGGAACCTCTTGAGCATGCCTTCTTTGGTATAACTTTGAGTTTGCTTAGATGTTAGATAATTGTTCATGACTGACTAAGCATTAGGATAATGTTAATTGGTGGCTATTGAGCATTTTAATTTGATCAAAATTATTGATATTATGTTTGGTATTAGAAAATGGCTAGAATTCTTGTAGGTTTATTGGAGGAGATTGGGTATATTGTGTTGGCTACCTTGTGGTGTTGAGGAGTTGGTTGTGTTGAAAATTGTGGTGAGAGTGAAATGATTGAGAGTTATGCTTATTTGTATTGTAAAGAGTGAGTTGAGGGAGTCCTATTTTTTTGTTCTATCACTTTACTTCATCATTCCCTGATGTCTAGGAGACCTAGGGGGTTAGCACTGAGGGCTAAGAGAGCTAAAGATACATCCTCATCTACTCCTTCTTTCGAGCCTCTCCCTACTCAACCTACCCAATTCTATGACCCCACCTATCACATTTTGTATCAAAATCACAAACACAACAAGATCAGAGTAGAAAAGCAATATAAGCCTTCTTTAGATAATTCGTTGGAGCTTTCTACTATGTTTAGACGGTTGGGGTGGTAGCCTATTATTAGAATGGAGAGTGTTTATTGTCCTATGTCCGTGAGAGAGTTTTATGCCAATATAAAGGACCAAAAAAAAAAAAACAACCTCCATGTTATCTCTACCATGGTAAAAGAGGTTCCCATTGAGTTTGAAAGGACTAGACTAGCCAAGATTTTAGGAGTCCCTGATGAGGGGAAATGGATTGCTGTACACCATAACAACCAAAAGGTCATTTCTAAGCCTATATGGGATGTGAGTGCTGTAAAGGCCAGTTTTAACATATGAAGAAAAGGGCGAATAGGTTAAAATCATTACTACTCAAATAATGACCATGAGGCTCAATAGTGTGCCATAGTCTATATCTTTTCTTTTAATGTTTATCCAAAGACTAGTCGCTTCAATGAGTCTAGGATCCTTGATCTTTACATTATGGATAAGATGAGAAACAGTGAGCCTATTCCCCTTGCTCCAATTATTATTCAATCTATGCGAGAGGTTGTTTACTCTAGTATATTGGCCAAAGCCCCCAAGTTCTCTTTGGTTATTATGCGTATTCAAAGTGACTTTGGAGTGAGGTTGGATAGAGAGATGAGTGAGCCCACCACTGACTGAGGCCTAGTGACAGAGCATACTTTGGTTCAATGTGGGTATTTGTAACACCCCGCTACTTAGGCCCGCCAGGGCCGGGGATGTCGCCCCGTCCAAAGGACAAGGAGTCTTTATAACTAGGTCACACACAAATAAAATTTAGGAATAAAAATAATACTTTAACTTAAAAATTTATTACAACCCAAAAAAAAAACTCCAAGAATAAATCCATGAATTCCCAAAACAAAACCATAAATAAAATTATCTACTCTTGTCTCCCTAAAGTTATACATAGAATTAAATGACAACAATCTCTTCCAAGGCAGATACTGCTAGCTACTCATCCCCACAGCAGGATCGACCTAAAATCATGGTAAAAAGGTGATGAGACAGAAATCTCAGTAAGTCCGTGTGTGCTTTGGGTGTTTAGTGAAAGCAGTTCATGGATGCAAAGTGCGAAATCTTTATAAGAGAAATATTGGCAAGCAATAAACATTAGTTAAAAGCAAGAGTGGCGTTTTAGCTATTCTAGCCATACATGATCAACAAAATCAACCACTCATAAGAAAGGATTATGGGCTACCACACGTTGGGCCCCACAACCGAATGGTCAATATGCCACACTTTGTGCATACCGCCGATCAGAATGCCACACTTTGTGCAGACTGACAAAAGTAGGTGATCGGCCTACTGGGCAAGATACTCCTTCTCTATACCCAAACCACAACCGGGTGTCTATTCCGGTAAAACACAGTCACTTGACTGAAAAGAACACTGCTAGCTCGGACTGGCTCGACCCTCTGGACTGACGTCCTATCCAGGAAGGACTCACCTCTCAGAGGTGGCCACCTGCTGAGAGACTTACCCTAACCCCTCAAGGACTAGTCCTAGTAGTCCACCCTTATTGAGTACTCAACGACGTTTTCGACTTGGGATAAAATGAACAAAACATTGTTCCATATGAAAATGGCATTTTGAGGGTTTCCAAAGTCCTTGTAAAAATCAGCTTTAGAAAGAGTTTGAGTTTGGCAAATCTGCTCCTTGATTTTTAAATAATTCAAATGTTTGAAATAAGAGAGAGTTCAACCCTCAATTGCCTTTACATAAATGAGTGTCCATACACTCTACATTTGGCTTGCCATAAGAAAAATATTTCACATCAATCAGGTTTTATGCAGGAGCTTACCTGATTCTTGCTCACAAACAAAAGGTCTCCAACAGCTGACCTAACCCCACAGGACAAATACAAATCACAATCAATTTCAAACCACAAACCACTTCCTCAATTTTAAGTCAACACAACTTACTACCACCATGATCCTAGTGTCCCAAGCTTTAAGATTAAACAATAAGTAAATAGGGTAAGAGTTGAGCCTAGTGTGATATTTAAAATAATTAATGGTTTGGGAGATAAATTTTAATAAGTTGAAAGCTTAAATCTTGTTAAGGAAAGTTTAGAGTTTATTTGATCAAGAGTCCTAAGTAGTTTTAGGTAAAATAATGATTTATTAATAATTTAGTTGTTAGAAAATAATTGATAGCTAAAATTAGTTGAAAATGAATTTAATTAGTCTTGCTTGAAAAATAATAAATAAATTATTAATGGGTTTTGATTAAAATATAATAATTAAATTTGTAGTAATAAATATTTCACTAATCATAATTATTTCCATAAAAGGCTTTAATAGATTTCATTATTTTAAATAATATATATATATATATATATACATATATATATTATTTTTCTTGCAAAGCTATTATTTATTTGACTAAAATATCCTTATTGTTTATAATAGTCCAAATCTACCCTTCCTAGGGTTTTTCGAAAATACAAAAAAAAAAATATTTTATTGAATATTTTATTCAAGAAGTAAAATTAGTTAGGGACAACTAGATCATGATTTAAATTCCTATGGCTATCCACAATCAAGAACATGCACAATCCTTCAATACATCAAATCGACCAAATCTTTCATATAAGAATAGATCTAAATTTATCAAGACATTATCTAACCTCTACTAACATAAATATGATCATGGCTTTACCAATCCATCATGAATAAAAATCCTATTCACCAATGGTGACATAATCTCTAGCATGCTTTGACACAAATACTACCTATGACATGCATCAAACCTCAATTCAACATACAACCAACCAATATAATCCTTCCATGCATAAATCTCATCTCCTTCACAATCATACATATACTCATGCTTCAAGCACAACAACACATACTCAAATCCCATCGCCATCTACCTTCTAACAACATCATCCTAGAGACATGTCTCTAGAGTTTAAAGAAAAAAAAGAAGATTGAAGGTACTTATTTGGTTGATGAAAGCCTTGAAGGAGTTTAGAGTAGATCTAAACTCCTAGATGCCTAACTTTGTCCAAGGGAGATGGTGAGAGCATGATTATGGGAGCAGAAGTCATCCGGCCAAGGGAGAGGGATTTCGGCCATGAGAGAGAGAGAGAGAGAGAGAGAGATCATTAGTATGTTTATTCACATAGGTTTTCACTAGAGATCAAGTTTGGAGAAGATGAAGATGATAGAGTAAATTTACCTTGAAGATGTTCTTGTCCCTCACAGAAATTTCTGGTTTTGATCCGAAGTAGTAAGATGATTTGAGAAGTTTGATGTTAAGGATGGTGTCGATGGACTCACAGCAGTAAGTAGGTCAAATCTGGAGATTTTAATGAAGGTTTGAAGTGATTTGGAGGGGTATTAGGGGTAGGAAAGTAGTAAGTGTTCTTGGTGTAGTGTGTGTGTTCTTGGAGATTGAAGGGAATTGGGAAATTGTAGTGTAGCTGCCGAAAATTCTGAGGGAATTAGGCTGGCCGAATTTCTGCAGGGTTTAGAGAGTTGTTTCTCTGGTTTGGAAGGGAAAAGGAAATGTTAGTTGTTACAATCCTTGAAGAATATTTTTAGGAAGTGAATTTGGAAACTAAATATTTCTAGAATATCTTGATAATTGAAGAGCTTTGAAGGTCTCCTATGGCCGACTAGTTGAGCATTTTTTCTGAGGAATTAAAGCTGGTTCAAGGTATCTTAGGGTGGCCAAAATTAAGGTGCACAATGATGAAGAAGAAGTCTGGTCAATTGAGTGATATATTATGGAAGGTTGCTAAACAAAAATGATTGGAATTTTGGAAACCAATAAAGCAAAATTGTAGGGATTTGGTGGAGGGATTTTCGGACAGCCATTGCTGAATTTCGTGCAGAAGCTTAAGGGGAACAATGGAGCTCTGTTACTGGAGGTTTAAGGAAGGTTTTTGTAGAATAAGGTTGGTGTTTCGGCTAGAAGAAAAAAAGAAAACAAAATTGGAACTTGGACTGCCCAGAATTTTCGCTGGGCAGAATTTTTCTGGCAGATTCTCGGCTGCCATTTCCAGCCGACTTGTAGAGTGTTTGAAGGGGGACTTCAGGGGTTTCAAGGCTGGTTTCCAGCCTTATTCATAGAGGAAAAATATGACTAAGGTACTGAACAAAATCTGGAAGAAAACAGCTTGGTTTTGGACTTTCAAAGTTGTGATTTGTACAGGAATTTTCCTGCTTTTGCTCCAGCTTTAAATGGTCCAAAAATGGCTAAGAATTTTGGATTACAAACTGATCCTAAAGCCCTTTTTTTGTCAGCATTTAAGGGGAAATGTTAGCTAAGAAATTCGACATTTTAAAGGCACAACAAGCTGGAAAATTTTCAGCTCATTCCAATAAAGAAGGTGAACTAGCTAGAGGGAATTTCCAGCCAACTCACTAGAGAGATTTTCCCCTTGGAACCTCCCACAACTCTTCCACATTTTTCAGACCATAAGAAGTCTTTTACCAAGACATTTTGATCCTACAAGATCACAACACTTTACTGAAATTTCTGGAAAGAAAATGGCTAGAATCACTTGATCAAACTAATGAGTTGAGAATTAAGGAAAAATCAAAAATCAAGGAAAAATGAATTCCCTTTGGGAAATTCGAGTAGGTAAGGGTGTAGAATGAGGTTGCTCCTAACATGTCTCTCTTAGGACATCATCCCTACCTTACTCCAAGCTCATAAGGCTGAAATTTCTCTTCCCCAAGCAAAAATAAAATTTAATCAGGCTGAAGCTTCCATGATGGAATTTGAACACTAGACTTCCATAATTAATTCTAAGGCTCTAACAACTAAATCACATCAACTCTTGTTGATATTTTCACTAGGAAAATTATTTTCTATTCATTCCACAAGCTATATCCCTATTTTCACCTCGGGCAAAAATTACCATTTTGCCCCTCTCACACAATACTCATCAACAAGACTTCTAGACCATAAAACTCAAACCAAAGCCCATAAAAATCATATAAAAATATATTTAACCATGAACTAAAATATGATATGCATCGCAACCCCCCTTACTCTAAGGTTGGTTTTGACTGGGGTTTCACATCCTCCCCTCCTTAGAAGAATTTCGTCCCGAAATTCAAGCATATCTCTAATTCAGCTCAGGATACTTCCGCTTAACCTTTTCTTCCAATTCCCATGTGGCATCCTGCGTGCCATGGTGCTCCCACTGAATCTTAACCATCGGTATCTGCTTATTTCGCAGGGTTTTGACACTGCGGTCCAATATCTGCACAGGCTTCTCCACGTAGCTCAGATCTAGCTGCAACACTAATGGTTCATAATTCAATACATGACTGGGATCTGCATTATACTTCTTCAATTGTGACACATGGAACACATCATGGATACCCGTTAACCCGTCCGGCAGGTCCAATCGGTAAGCTACCAGTCCAATTCTTTCCTTAATCGGAAACTGCCCCAAATACCTCGGATTCAACTTTTCACCCTTCGGATGCTTCAGTATTCCCCTACTCGGAGTCAGCTTCAGAAATACACGATCCCCAACTTGAAATTCTAGATCCCTTCGCCGATTGTCTGCATAGCTCTTCTGTCGGCTCTGAGCCGCCTTTAACCTTTCCCGAATTAGTTTCACTTTATCCAACATTTCTTGGATACAGACCTCTCTGATTTTGCTCACGTGACTATCTTCCGACCAACTCCAATACAACGGCACCTAACACTTGCGCCCATACAAAGCCTCGTACGGTGCCATCCCAATCGAGGCCTGATAGCTGTTATTATATGACAATTCGGCATACGGTACACACTCTATCCACTTGTCCTCGAAATCTAGGACACAGGCTCTCAACATATCTTCCAATATTTGAATTACTCTTTCTGACTGCCCATCGGTCTGCGGATGCGCCGTCGTACTGAATTTCAAATTCGACCCCATTGCCTCCTGGAATTTTCCCCAAAAACGAGATGTAAACCTCGGGTCTCGGTCGGATACTATGCTCGAGGGTACTCTATGCAGTCGGACTACTTCTCGAACATAAGTTTGGGCCAGCTTCTCCATGGAGTCCCTCACATTTACCGGTATGAAATGGGCCGACTTGGTCAGTCGATCCACTACCACCCATATAGTGTCCTTCTGGGTCTTTGACATGGGAAGTCCGATGACGAAGTCCATGGTCACCTCCTCCCACTTCCATTCCGACACTGGCAATGGCTGCAATAGCCCCGCTGACTTCTTATGCTCTGCTTTAACTTTCTGGCAGATAAGACAGGTCGAAACGTACTTGACCACATCTCGCTTCAGTCCGGGCTACCAATATGCTCTCTTCAAATCCTGATACATCTTGACTTCCCCCGGATGAATGTCGTACTTGCTCTTGTGCGCCTCCTCCAAAATTCTGTCCTTCAATTGCTGCTCTCCGGGTACACACAATCGATCTCTGAAACGGAAAATTCCCGCTTCATCCTGATGAAATTCACTGCCTGGCCTCTTAAGCTTCTTATCCTTGAAGAGTTGAAATTTGGCGTTGTTTCATTAATCCTCTACAATTTCTCCCTGTAAATCTGGCACCAACTTCAAATTGCTGATGACAATCCTTCCATCTTGCACTTCCGCTCTTCTGTCCAACACATCCTGAACTACTTGCATTTCTTGCACCTTCAGTCTGGCCATTCCAACTTTTCTGCTCAGGGCGTCTGCCACCACGTTAGCCTTCCCGGGATGGTAGTTGATCGGGCATCGGTATTCCTCCAAGAATTCCATCCACCTTCGCTGCCTCAAGTTCAGATCCTTTTGAGTGAAGATATACTTCAGACTCTTATAGTCGGTGAACACCTCATATTCGGCTCCATATAAGTAGTGTCGCCATTTCTTTAGGGAAAACACTATAGCTGCCAGCTCCAGATCATGAGTGGGGTAGTTCAGCTCATGAGGTCGTAACTTCCGAGACGCATAAGCAATCACTTTTCTGTCTTGCATCAACACCGCTCCCAGTCCCTTTTTCGAAGCGTCGGTGTACAGCGCGTAAGGTTTGCCTTCCTCCGGTAGACTCAATACCGGTGCTGTCATCAGTCTCTCTTTCAATTCTTGGAAACTTTTCTCACATTTTTCGTTCCATACAAATGGAACATCCTTTCTCAATAAACGGGTCATTGGCGATACGAGCATTGAAAATCCCTTGATAAACCTTCGGTAATATCCAGCCAATCCCAAGAAACTCTGGATCTCGGTAATATTCTCCGGCCGCTTCCAGTCTAATACTGCTTCAACCTTTGCCGGATCTACCTTGATTCCCTCCTTGGTCACCACATGGGGAAGGAATGCCACACTGTCTAGCCAGAATTCGCACTTGCTGAACTTCGCGTATAACTTGTGCTCGCGCAGTTTCTCCAGCACGAGCCTCAGATGCTCCCCATGCTCCTCCAGACTCTTGGAGTAAATCAAAATGTCATCGATGAAGACTACCACAAACTTGTCCAGATAGGGTCGGAATACTCAGTGCATCAGGTCCATAAATACTGCTGGGGCATTAGTCACCCCGAACGACATTACCACGAACTCGTAATGTCCATATCTGATGTTGAAGGCTGTCTTGGGGATATCTTCCTCTCTTATCCGCACTTGGTAATATCCTTATCTCAGATCCAACTTGGAATAGCAAATAGATCCCTGTAGCTAATCAAACAACTCATCAATTAGGGGTAGGGGGTACTTGTTCTTAATCGTCAAATTGTTCAGCCCTCGGTAGTCGATACATAGCCTCAGGGTTCCGTCCTTCTTCTTTACAAATAGCACAGGCGCTCCCCACGGCGACGTGCTCGGTCTAATATAGCCTTGACCAACTAGCTCCTCTAGTTGCTCTTTCAACTCTTTCAACTCTGCCGATGCCATCCGGTACGGCATCTGCAATACTGGTTCTGCTCCGAAAACTAAGTCTATGGTGAATTCCACTTCTCGACTAGGAGGTAGAGAATCAAGCTCCGCTGGAAACACATCAGGAAAATCTTTTACCACTTTCGTGCCTTCCAGAGTGCACTGGTCCTTCAGTTTGTTTATCACGTAAGCCAGATAACCTTGACATCCTTGCCTCAATAATTTTCGGGCTTTAGCCCCCGCAATCAAGTACTTCAGTTCTTTCACCGTTTTGCCATTGAATTCCAATACATAACAACCCGGCCTGACGAACTGAACTGACTTATTTTTGCAGTCTACCCTAGCCCCATGTTTGGCTAACCAGTCCATTCCCTATATCAGGTCATAATCCTCAATATCTAACACAATCAAATCTCCCTCCAGGTTTTCTCTCCCTATATTAATCTTACAATCCTTCATATACCGATCCGCTTGCGCCATCTTCCCCAAAGGCGTGCTTACGTCTAAAACAAAAGGTAGCTCCACTCCATCCCAACCCAAATGACATACACACAACTTGTTTACATAAGAATGAGTAGAGCCAGGATCAATTAAAGTATTAACAGAACGTCCTTGAATAGTGAACGTACCTTCCACCACCGCTGCATCAGCCCCAACTTCCTCTCTGCTGAGGGCAAACACCTTGGCCTTCACTTGCGGCTTCGGTGCTTCACTCCCGAATGCTCCCGTGGTGTTGGCTCGATTGTGTCCCGGGTTCTGAGTCGGGTTTCCTTGCCCGACGCGGTACAATTTGGGGCAGGTGTTCGTCAGGTGGTTCGGGTCGCCACAGTGATAGCATTTCATCTCACCACCCTTAGACCAACAATTTCTCTCGGTGTGGCCTTTTATTCCACACTGTCTGCATGATGGGAGATTCGGGGCAGGTCCACTTGGTGCTGTCCGAGCTTGCTTTCCCCGGTTCTGCCATTGATGATTGGCGGGGCGGTTGTGTGGTTGCGGTCTCAGGAAATGTCCCTGCGGCTACCTTGGCGGCTGGAAGGGCTTGGCCACCATCCTGCTGCGGTCCTCGTTCTCTGTGCGAGTAGCTACGTCCATAGCCCCTGAGTAAGTGGTCGGTGGAGCAGGGGCCAATGCTCTCCTCAATTCCGGTCTCAGCCCCTTGACGAACTGCCTCATCCTGTTCTGCTCGGTGTCGACCAATCTTCGGCAGTATTTCGACAATTGAATAAATTGCACCGCATATTGAGCCACTGACATGCTTCCCTGCCTCAGATTCTGAAATTCATCCTCTCGCTTTTCCACAACCCACTGAGGGATGTACTCCGTCCTGAAGGCTTCAATGAAACTGGACCACGTCCATTCTTACTCATCCATCTCCCAGTCATCTTGGACCCATGCCACCATGCCCGAGCTGGTCCTTTCAGTCAAAAAGCTGCAAACTTAACCATCCGCTCCTCAGCATACTGGAGCGTTGCGAAAATGTCCTCCATTTGCTCAACCAATTGTTCAGCCTTCTGATTTTGCTCGACTTCTCCCATAAAGACGGGCGGTTGAAACTTCAAGAACCTCTCCAAGGCCTCATCTTCCCCTTTAGGTTTCCTTCGGTCGGTTAGCGTCTGAAGTATCTCGGTCATCTTACTGAGTGCCTGGCCCATTGACACATCAACCGGTGCATCGGGCCCCATCCCCATTTCTGGATCACTTTGTCCATTACCCGGATTGGGTGATTGCATCTGTTCAGTTTCAACTTCCGATGCTACGGGGTCTACCTCCGGAATCCTTCTGGCTAAAGAAGCTGCACGTCGCTTGGGTGCCATTCTATACCATACCCTAAATGTTAAGTGTATGCATTCCAGTATCAAGCCATTTTAGTGGTGCATGCGTACATGGCCAAGTATGAGTAGGAAGAAATCATATGCAACTTATTTAAGGAATTGCTCAAAAATTTCGATTTCAAAAATTGACTTGCATAAATCCAAAGGTGTAAACAAAACATAGAATTGGAAATCTTTGACAAACTAGTTCTCGAAAGACAACAAATAAATGATCATCCAAAATAAAATAACTCCTAACTCTCTAATCCTCATCAGAACCCTCATCATCAGCCTCATATAACCAACCCCCAGTGTTCTTGGAAAAATCTACCCTATCCCTGCTAGCAAATCCTTTTATGGGCTCCTTCCTAGGGCGCCTAGAACTCTCCCCGGGTTCCCTTCGGCTGGAAGAAGGAAGAAAAGAAGACCTAGGCGGAGACTCATAGTCTATCTCCCCTGGATCATCGCTATCTGCTGCTAAGTCCACCTCGGGATTAGGAGGGTGGGGTTCAGGCTCCACTATTATCACCTCATCCTCACTATCAGAGCTTATGTCTATCACCGGGATTAGAGGTGGCTCAAGGATCTGGACCTCATCCTCACTGCTATCCTCCATAAGGTTAATCTCATCATCACTGTTATCCTCCATAGGGACAACTGGCTGAGGGGCAGGCTGGGGAACCGGAAGCTCCTCCGGGTCTAGATAGTAAGGCGGGTGCCACTGCTGCCCTTTTCTCGCGGTCCTAAGCAGTCTAACCAACCTACAGCATCAACAAGATAGGTTAGATGAAGATTTAAACTTAAATCATTAGAATATATATATATATATATATATATATATACCGTTAATATTTGCCTATAACCTAGTCTCTGATACCACTTGTAACACCCGCTACCTAGGCCAGCCAGGGCCGGGGATGTCGCCCCGTCCAAAAGACAAGGGGTCTTTATAACTAGGTCACACACAAATAAAATTGCGGAATAAAAATAATACTTTAACTTAAAATTTTATTACAACCCAAAAAAAAAACTCCAAGAATAAATCCATGAATTCCCAAAACAAAACCATAAATAAAATTATCCACTCTTGTCTCCCCAATGCAATACATAGAATTAAATGACAACAATCTCTTCCAAGGCAGATACTACTAGATACTCATCCCCACAGCAGGATCGACCTGAAATCATGGTAAAAAGGTGATGAGATAGAAATCTCAGTAAGTCCGTGCGTGCTTTGCGTGTTTCGTGAAAGCAGTTCATGGATGCAAAGTGCGAAATCTTTATAAGAGAAATATTGGCAAGCAATAAACATTAGTCAAAAGCAAGAGTGGCGTTTTAGCTATTCTAGCCATACATGATCAACAAAATCAACCACTCATAAGAAAGGATTATGGGTTACCACACGTTGGGCCCCACAACTGGATGGTCAGTATGCCATACTTTGTGCATACCGCCGGTCAGAATGCCACATTTTGTGCAGAATGACAAAAGTAGGTGATCGGCCTACTGGGCAAGATACTCCTCCTTCTCTATACCCAAACCACAATCGGGTGTCCATTCCAGAAAAACACAGTCACTTGACTGAAAAGAACACTACTAGCTCGGACCGGCTCGACCCTTTGGATTGACGTCCTATCCGCGAAGGACTCACCCCTCAGAGGTGGCCACCTGCTGAGAGACTTACCCTAACCCCTCAAGGACTAGTCCTAGTAGTCCACCCTTATTGAGTACTCAACGACGTTTTCCACTTGGGATAAAATGAACAAAACATTGTTCCATATGAAAATGGCATTTTGAGGGTTTCCAAAGTCCTTGTAAAAATCAGCTTTAGAAAGAGTTTGAGTTTGGCAAATCTACTCCTTGATTTTTAAATAATTCAAATGTTTGAAATAAGAGAGAGTTCAACCCTCAATTGCCTTTACATAAATGAGTGTCCATACACTCTACATTTGGCTTGCCATAAGAAAAACATTTCACATCAATCAGGTTTTATGCAGGAACTTACCTGATTCTTGCTCACAGACAAAAGGTCTCCAACAGTTGACCTAACCCCACAGGACAAATACAAATCACAATCAATTTCAAACCACAAACCACTTCCTCAATTTTAAGTCAACACAACTTACTACCACCATGATCCTAGTGTCCCAAGCTTTAAGATTAAACAATAAGTAAATAGGGTAAGAGTTGAGCCTAGTGTGATATTTAAAATAATTAATGGTTTGGGAAATAAATTTTAATAAGTTGAAAGCTTAAATCTTGTTAAGGAAAGTTTAGAGTTTATTTGATCAAGAGTCCTAAGTAGTTTTAGGTAAAATAATGATTTATTAATAATTTAGTTGTTAGAAAAATTGATAGCTAAAATTAGTTGAAAATGAATTTAATTAGTCTTGCTTGAAAAATAATAAATAAATTATTAATGGGTTTTGATTAAAATATAATAATTAAATTTGTAGTAATAAATATTTCACTAATCATAATTATTTCCATAAAAGGCTTTAATTGATTTCATTATTTTAAATAATATCTATCTATATATATATATATATATATTATTTTTATAGCAAAGCTATTATTTATTTGACTAAAATATCCTTATTGTTTATAATAGTCCAAATCTACCCTTCCTAGGGTTTTTTGAAAATACAAAAAAAATTATTTTATTGAATATTTTATTCAAGAAGTAAATTTAGTTTAGGGACAACTAGATCATGATTCAAATTCCTATGGCTATCCACAATAAAAAACATGCACAATCCTTCAATTCATCAAATCGACCAAATCTTTCATATAAGAATAGATCTAAATTTATCATGACATTATCTAACCTCTACTAACATAAATATGATCATGGCTTTACCAATCCATCATGAATAAAAATCCTATTCACCAATGGTGACATAATCTCTAGCATGCTTTGACACAAATACTACCTATGACATGCATCAAACCTCAATTCAACATACAACCAACCAATATAATCATTCCATGCATAAATCTCATCTCCTTCACAATCATACATATACTCATGCTTCAAGCACAACAACACATACTCAAATCCCATCGCCATCTACCTTCTAACAACATCATCCTAGAGACATGATTCTAGAGTTTAAAAAAAAAAGAAGATTGATGGTACTTACTTGGTTGATGAATGCCTTGAAGGAGTTTAGAGTAGATCTAAACTCCTAGATGTCAATCTTTGTCCAAGGGAGATGGCGAGAGCATGATTATGGGAGAAGAAGTCATCCGGCCAAGGGAGAGGGATTTCGGCCATGAGAGAGAGAGAGAGAGAGAGAGAGAGAGAGAGATCATTAGTATGTTTATTCACATAGGTTTTCACTAGAGATCAAGTTTAGAGAAGATGAAGTTGATAGGGTAAATTTACCTTGAAGATGTTCTTGTCCCTCACAGAAATTTCTGGTTTTGATCCGAAGTAGCAAGATGATTTGAGGAGTTTGATGTTAAGGATGGTGTCGATGGATTCACAGCAGTAAGTAGGTCAAATATGGAGATTTTAGTGAAGGTTTGAATTGATTTGGAGGGGTATTAGGGGTAGGAAAGTAGTAGGTGTTCTTGGTGTAGTGTGTGTGTGTGTGTGTGTGTGTGTGTGTGTGTGTGTGTGTTCTTGGAGATTAAAGGGAATGAGGAGATTGTAGTGTAGCTGTCGAAAATTCTGAGGGAATTAGGCTGGCCAAATTTCTGTAGGGTTTAGGGAGTTGTTTCTCTGGTTTGGAAGGGAAAAGGAAATGTTAGTTGTTACAATCCTTGAAGAATATTTTTAGGAAGTGAATTTAGAAACTAAATATTTCTAGAATATCTTGATAATTGAAAAGCTTTGATGGTCTCCTATGGCCGACTGGTTGAGCATTTTTTCTGAGGAATTAAAGCTGGTTCAAGGTATCTTAGGGTGGTCAAAATTAAGGTGCACAATGATGAAGAAGAAGGCTGGTCAATTGAGTGATATATTATGGAAGGTTGCTAAACAAAAGTGACTGGAATTTTGGAAACCAATAAAGCAAAATTGTAGGGATTTGGTGGAGGGATTTTCAGACAGCCATTGCTGAATTTCGTGCAAAAGCTTAAGGGGAACAATGGAGGTCTGTTACTAGAGGTTTAAGAAAGGTTTTTGCAGAATAAGGTTGGTGTTTTGGCTGGGAGAAAAATTAAACAAAACTGGAACTTGGACTGCGCAGAATTTTCGTTGGGCAGAATTTTTCTGGCAGATTTTCGGCTGCCATTTCCAGCCGACTTGCAGAGGATTTGAAGGGGGACATCAGAGGTTTTCAAGGCTGGTTTCCTACCTTCTTCATAAAGGAAAAACATGGCTAATGTATTGAACAAAATCTGGAAGAAAACAGATTGGTTTTGGACTTTCAAAACTGTGATTTGTACAGGAATTTTCCTGCTTTTGCTCCAGCTTTAAATGGTCCAAAAATGGCTAAGAATTTTGGATTACAAACTGATCCTAAAGCCCTTTTTTTGGCAGCATTTAAGGGGAAATGTTAGCTAAGAAACTCGACATTTTAAAGGCACAACAAGCTGGAAAATTTTCAGCTCATTCCAATAAAGAAGATGAACTAGCTAGAGGGAATTTCCAGCCAACTCACTAGAGAGATTTTCCCCTTGGAACCTCCCACAACTCTTCCACATTTTTCAGACCATAAGAAGTCTTTTACCAAGACATTTTGATCCTGCAAGATCACAACACTTTACTGAAATTTCTGGAAAGAAAATGGCTAGAATCACTTGATCAAACTAATGAGTTGAGAATTAAGGAAAAATCAAAAATCAAGGAAAAATGAATTCCCTTTGGGAAATTCGAGTAGGTAAGGGTGTAGAATGAGGTTGCTCCTAACATGTCTCTCTTAGGACATCATCCCTACCTTACTCCAAGCTCATCAGGCTGAAATTTCTCTTCCCCAAGCAAAAATAAAATTTAATCAGGCTGAAGCTTCCATGATGGAATTTGAACACTAGACTTCCATAATTAATTCTAAGGCTATCACATCAACTCTTGTTGATATTTTCACTAGGAAAGTTATTTTCTATTCATTCCACAAGCTATATCTCTATTTTCACCTCGGGCAAAAATTATCATTTTGCCCCTCTCATACAATACTCATCAACAAGACTTCAAGACCATAAAACTCAATCCAAAGCCCATAAAAATCATATAAAAATATATTTAATCATGAAATAAAATATGATATGCATCACAACCCCCCTTACTCTAAGGTTGGTTTTGACTGGGGTTTCACAGTATTGCCATGATGAAAGGGCAAAGCACTGGAAGAAGCCTTTTGAGGTACAACACCCTAGAATAGAGGAGCATCCCCCTAATGAGAAGGAGGATAAGGAGTTGCCTACTAGACCTACCCTTCGTGCCACTAGTTCTCATTCACGTACTGATTTTGTGGCTCGAGTGGAGGCTCAATTAGAGAGCCAAATGACTCTCCTTCTATAGCTTCGCGACTCTATTGCAGACATTCATCATCGCCAGGATATTCAAGATCAAAAGTTGGCCACTTTGATCCACTAATCTACCAGTGCATCTTCAAGTCGCGCAGCCAACGATGATAACGAGAGCTCTTCACTTACTCTCTATACTTGTATTTTATTTTATTTTCTTTTTTTGTTATTTCTTTTTTTAAAAATTTTAATGGCCTTTTCTAGCTTTTAGTTATCTTTTCTTTGATGTTATTTCGCTTTCCTTTTCCTAGATTTATGTTTTTCTTTATTTTGTTTCTTTTTAAGTTAGGACCTCTTGTAACTACTCCTTGTGGTGGACTCGAACATGGTGGACTTACAATGTAATGGAAGTATCTTCTTCTTTTTATTCTTCTTCTTTATTGATTTTGGTCTCCTTGGCTTTCCTTTTATTGTTATATCTTTGGCTGTTGAGGACAATGTCCAGTTTAAGTGTGGGGGCAAGAATGAGGTTGAAGAAATATTTTTCATATCATTTATGTGAAAAAAAATTAATTGTTTTTGTGTGATTTTCATTGTTTAAAGTAAGGTTGTAATTCTTTTTCTTACTTGGATATGATTTTTTTGTCATTCATTTGGTGGAGTTTAGGAAATTGATTTTTTAGATAGAATATTTGTCAAGACTTGAGAATTTTAATTAATCTTGTTGATGCATTAGTATTTGAATATTATTTGACTCATCTACTTTGAATATGGAGAATATAATGAATATAGGGAGAGTTTATTGGCTAACTCTTGCATTATGAGTTTAAATTTTGCTTAGCTTTGAGTTATCATAAGGAATGTGAGTTGATAAAACATCTTTGAGATGAAAGATTGTGGAGAATTGTGGAAGATTGTTGTGAGTTGAAAAATGAAAAAATAAGTTGATTGCTTCCTCTTTGAAGATGAGAAAAAAATTATTTTTGCTTGATATGAGGGCCAATACGGATAGTGAAGAGAAATCCACTTTCTTTAGGCTATGAATTCCCAAAAGCAAAGAAAGGAACGATGTTGAAAAAATTAATCAGTGATGACTATAAGGGGGTCAATATAGTGTGAGAAGAGAAATCCATCCACTTGAGGCTATCAATTCCCTAAGTTATTGAGAGAAAAAAATTTGAGAGAAAACAATAGTTTTGAGTGCTTTCCGTACATCATGACTTGAGCTGTGCAATTTTTGAATTTATAATACTTAAGTTGGTAGATGACTTAACTTATGTGATTCATTTTATCTATATTTTAACTTGAAGTGTGAAATAATTTTCTTAGACTACAGTATGAATTTGAATAATTTAACTTCAAGAGTTGTGTGGTATCGTGTCAAAAGTTTCAAAGTTTGCATTGTTTTCAAACGGTGTGAATGACAAGAGTTTTATCTAAAGATTGAAGGGAAGACATAATCTTTGCTATGGTTAAGGAAGTTTTGTTGAAGAGTAAAAAACTTGTGTTTTCTTAATGATTTTCTTGGTTAAAGTGTTTTGCTTGAGGATAAGCAAAAGTTTAAGTGTGGGGGTATGTGATAAGGGCTAAAATCACTATTATTTTCCCAATTATTTGAGGTTATTTTGAGATACTTTTGTTATAATAACTAGACATATTCCTTCCTATTTAATATTTTTCTTGTAGAAAGCATTTTTAACAAATTTATACAAATTTCAGTAGATTCAAGCAAGATTGGAGATTTTCCAGAACATACCCGGTGCCAGGTCTGGCAAGTGGACCAGGCACCAGGTACATTCTGGATGGCTAGAGGAAAATAGAGTAAAATTCAAAGGAGGAGCAGAGTGCACCTAGTGCCAGGTGGGTCGACTGGACTCGACACCAGTCCCGTTCTACGATGCCAAAATCTTTTGCACGAATTTAGAAATTTTTTAATGATAATAGTATTTTTCGAATCCTACTCGACCAAGACTTCCTAAACTACGCATTTAGCATCTAAGAGGCCTATAAAAGCAAGAGAAAACACAAGGAATTGAGTGTGGATCCAATAGCTAAAATTCCAAAGACTCATTAAAGGAGGAATTCACCAAATCAATGAGGGTTGTTCCAGAGAGTCTTCAAGGAAGAAGAAAGAGGCTTGTCTATGAGTGCTTTATTTTATATTTGTTGACTTCTTCTTCAACAATTATGTATTTAATGTTTCCATTGTAATTTGACATTATTTTTTGGGATTTATGATTTATTGAGTTAATTAAGCCTTTTGATCAATTGATTGTTGTTCTTGGCATTTTATTACTTGTTTTTCTTACGGAGTTAGTTGATTGATTTTTGTTATTAAATTACTTGAAAAAGAGGTTGGTAATTACTTCAATTAATTGATTTCATATTTGTTATCTCTTAACTTGCTTGAAAAATGGGTTAATTGTCTAGAACATTGTTAATCAAAGGTTGGTTAATGATTGCTAGAATATTGATTCATTGACTAATTTTATGTTTTAAATCACCTAGAATATATAGGTTTATATGATGATTGATTTTAATGCATCTTTTGGATAAGTTAGTCGAGACAGAATATGTTCACTAATTTAACTAGAAGATAGGGATTCCATGGATTGCAAACGAAGTGGGTCTATATTAAATCCTTCATGAAACCAAGATAAAAATTGATTTTGATATTGGCTAAGTGATTCATTATCATGTTTTCAAGAGCTTTTGTCTAAATTGCATATTTTCACATCCTTGGGCTGTATATATTTCTTTATTTTTCTTATTTTATCTTATTACTTTATTTGGGTCGGTTAAACAATGAATGAAAAGTGATTAGTGTGTATTTATTCCTTTGAGAATTGATACTCGTTAATTCCCTATATTATGCTTGCGATGAGTAAACTTGCTCGTATATGTATTTTGAGATTAATATTTTAATTAAAACTTGACTTAGGAATGGATTTAAATTTGATCATTTTTATACACCTAAAATTTATGCATCATAAAGTTTTCCCAAGTTCCAGCAGTAAATATTGTTTTTCCGAGGAGGTGGGAAAAGTTTGCCGATTTTCTCTAGACTTGAGTACAAGGAATCTAACTATGAAAATTTACATGCATGGCCTTCAAGGCCTTAGAAAATTTAAAAAAAATATAACAAAAGCTTATCTACATATTTACACAAGAAATCGGTAGGGCCCACGGTTCTATTCGTTGGGTGGCTGTCGGCTCGTCACCGGCTAGTTGCTAAGCACAGCGCTAGGCGCTAGATCGATTTGGGCACACGGCATGGGCACGGCACGTAGGGTTGGCACACAACTCTGGCACCTTTGGTTGGTCTCAAGCACTTCTGTTGGGCATTGGGCACTGGCATCGGGCACGATGGGGTGGCTCGGTCTTAGGCCGTTCCGTGTCATCTTCTACTCTCCGTCTTAGGCCTTTGACTAGTGATACTCAAGTGTACGTAAACATATCTAGGACATCCTTCACAAGGTCTCAGACATTCCTAGGCATACTCAGTCTGACTTCAAGTGACTACATCAAGAGGATCGTCTCTCTTAGTGCGATATCCATATCCTCGGCCTAGGCACTAAGATGCACGATGTCTAACTTCATGAAGCCTACACGGTTCACCAATAACCCAGTGTCCATCTTGGACTCTCCCAGACAGATGGAACTGATTTTGTTCATGGCGACCTCCAGCGCCTCCAATCGGTTCCTTGTTGTGCCTTCACCCGATAATGGTCTAACCATCACTGGGTCCGGTCTCAGTCACAGGTTCATTCGTACCTGCCTCATCCACCATATTCTGTCCAATACGATCACAATCTGGTTTGATAACACTCACCCGCTCCTCTGGCTCCCTACACAAAAATCATTCATCGTTTGCTCAAAAACGGACTCCTCGAGTCTCACTAGCTAACAATCGGTCTTCCAAAACCAACTCCTAATGGCTTGGAAAAAAGTTCACATAGTACTGTCACCAACTCCCGATAGTGGTGCTAGCATATTCACCGGTCCCTAATACCATTTCCCACTCAAAGTAGTAGCACAGCCATAAGCTCTGATACTAGCTGTCATGGGTCGTTTTCCCTCAACCGACTAACTGTGATGCTTGTGACTTGGCTAGGCCCGAGCCAATGTCACACCGGCCTTTTTTGAACTCATTCAGACACTCAAAAATGAGCTTGAATGGTTTTGCAGTGGATCACAATGAAAACGATTGAAAACAGCAATGAACAATATGAAAACAACAAAAAACGGCAATAAAACAAAAGCTAACCGGCACACGCACTGAAAAAAAAAATAGGCCTCTGTGACAATTTTTTCCTCGCCAAATGCCAAAATTTCCTAGATAAAGGCCTTTGGCAAGGAAAAAAATTTTGTCGCAAAAAGTTTAAATTTTATCGCTAACGCCGATGTCTTAATCATAATATTATGCCATTTTCGGCAGTGTTCCAGAGTTGAACCCGGAGATGGGTTGAGAGAAAAATTGAGAGGGATGAAATATTTTTCAACAAAATGGCCAAGAATAGACCTGGCACCGGGCCTGTTCTGTCCGCGTTCTTTGTCGGGTCATGCTGGCCTGGTGCCCGAGCCAAAGTTTAGGCCCGGCACCAGGTTAGCTCTGGCCAGAAATTATTTTTTTTAAATGGAATTTAATGGAATCAAATAAAAAGAACATAAACTCATGAAAAGTATACAGTCTAACAATTAAAAAAGAAACAACCAAATAAATGCAAACAAACAAAAATTAAAAAGATGTCCAAAAACTAAAACAATTCAAAATCAGTGTTTCCCGCGGTCTTAGTCACTTGGGTTAGTCTCTGTGTTGCCTAGAAATGATCCTGTTTGATGATCACCAAGGAGTTTGGCTAGCTATCCAATTTGACTTTCAAGGTTGCGTATGGATGCCTCTAAATTTCTTGGGGTCGCATCGACTCCCTGGAACCGTGTCTCCGTTCCACTTACCAATTGGTTAACCAAGTCCTCCAATGAGGTTTTAGCTGGTGGGGCATTGTACAGCAATGGCGGTTGAGTCCTTTGCGTACCAAAATTAGAAGAAGCTCTTGTCGATGTTGGTTTCGATTATTCCATGAAATTTTGGGATGATTCCTCCAACCTGGATTGTAAGTGTTACTATAAGGATTATAACCTTGCCGATCATTACCTACAAACGCCGCTTGTTCCAAAGATTCTTGCGAAGACCCTATATTTTGGCACTCATGGTTTGGATGCCCTTTCCCACAAAAATCACAATTCACACTCATTACGGCCCTTGGGAATGAAGCATCACCAACTTATCCATATTTTGCATGAGGGCTTCCACATTTGCCTCTAACGCAGCCATTGCATCCACCTTGTGCACTCTATGGACACACTCTCTAGACCGTGAACTACCCCAAACATAGTTAATCATAGCCAAATTTTCAATTAAATCAAATACCTCTTCCAGGGTTTTAGAATTGATGGAGCCTCCTACAGATGCATCAACTAATTGCCTTGTAAGAAAACTCAACCCACTGTAAAATATTCGCATCTGTATATCTAACTCAAATCCATGGTGAGGACATTTTCGAAGTATTTCCTTAAACCACTCCCAGCACTCATAAAGGTTTTCAGCCTCTAATTGTTGGAAGGTAAAAATATCAGTACTAAGTTTGGAAGTTCTAGCTGGTGGAAAATATTTGGCCAAAAAACTTTCAGCTAACACATTCCAAGTAGTAATGGATCCGGTGGACAAAGATTTTAACCACGATTTGCTCGATCTCTCAAGGAAAGGGGGAAAAGCCTTAGTTTGATGGCATCCTTAGAAACCTCATTCATTTTAAACGTGTCACAAATTTTCAAAAAGCTCGCAAGGTGGGCATTGGGATCCTTCTCAGGTAACCCATCAAATTGGACTATATTCTGGATCATTTGGATTATATTGGGTTTTATTTCAAAATTGTTGGCCTCTATCCTAGGCCTTGTAATGCTTAAGTCTGTACCTGAGATTGCTGGTTTCACAAAGTTATCTATAATCCACCTATTAATTCCACCATTACCACCATTGTTGGGCTGATTTACCTCCATGTCTTTCCTTACCCTTTCACTTACAAGCTTTCGGACCCTGGTGAGGGTTCTCTCAATTTCCGAATCAAGATCTACTATGTTGGCTTTAGATCGTCAGGTCATAAACTAAGAGCAAGTCCTACATAAGACAGAAGATAGTGAGATTGTAGAATTTACAAGTTAGACAGTTAAGACATACTTATAAGGTCGGTTAGAGAAAATTACAACATGTAAGGACAATAAGTTACAAGTATACACGAAAACAAAATATGGCATCTAGTCATACAAGGAACATATATACATATGCACATATTTACATATTAACATATAAATATGGTTAAATCAATAAAATCTAAGCATTCATGATCTTGTTCCCCGGCAACGATGCAAAAAAATTCATGCGTAAATTTTGGGTGTGCAAAAATCATCAAATTTAAATCCATCCCTTAGTCAAGTTTTAATTAAAAAATTAATCCCAAAATACACATACGAGTAAGTATACTCATCGCAAGCATAACATAGGGAATTAACGAGTACCGATCCTCAAAAGAACAAGTACACACTAATCACTTTTCTTTCATTTTTTAACCAACCAAATAAAGTGAGAAAACCATAAAAGAAAAATAAAATAATATATACAACTCAAGGATGCAAAAATCTGCAATTTAGACAAAAGGTTTTGAAAATATGATAATAAATCATTTAGCCAATATCACCATCAACTATTATCTTGGTTTCATGAAGGATTTAATATAGACCCACTTCATTTGCAATCCATGGAATCACTATCTTCTAGTTAAATTAGTGAATATATTCTGTCTCGACTAACTTTTTCAAAAGATGCATTAAAATTAATCCTCATATAAACCCCTATATTCCAGGTGATTTAAAACTTGAAATTAGTCAATGAATCCATATTCTAGCAATTATCAACCAACCTTTGATTACCAATGTTTTGGACAATTAACCATTTTTAAAGCAAGTTAAGAGATAACAAATATGAAATTAATTAATTGAAGTCATTACCTACTCTTTTGGCACATAAACCTAAGTCACGTAATCCAACAAAATGTCTACAAAAATGTCTTTGTATCCATATATCATTCAATATATCTTTGTAATGAAATCAATTAACCCCTAAGAAAATGTTATGACCAAATTTGAAGATTATCGAATATATTTTGGCACGTAATCCAATAAAACATCTACAAAAATACCAAAAACTTAATGCATTTATGAAGATAGGCACTTCAAATTATTAATCCGACCGTTAGATTTGTTTAAATTTCTAAGAAAAGTGTTATAATAAAATTTAAAGGTAATCGAATATACTTTGGCACGTAATCCAATAAAACATCTACAAAAATACCGAAAACCTAAGGTATTCACAAAGATAGGCACTGCAAATTAATGATCCAACCGTTAGATTTATTAAAATTATTAAGAAAAGTGTTATGACCAAATTTGAAGGTAATTGGCTATACTTTGGCATGCAATCCAACAAAAAATTTACAAAGATAGGCATATCAAATTAACGATCTAACCGTTAGATTTCTTGAAATTACTAAGAAAAGTGTTATAACCAAATATGAAGGTAATTAGATATATTTTAGCACACAATCCAATAAATATCTACAAAAATACTGAAAACCTAAGGCATTTACAAAGATAAGCACATCAAATAAACGATCCGACCGTTAGATTTATTGAAATTTTTAAGTAAAATGTTATAACCAAATTTGAAAGTATTCAAATATATTTTTACACGTAATCTAGCATAATATCGTCCTGCAATTTAATGCATTTACAAAGATAGACGCATCAAATTAACGATCCAACTGTTAGATTTGTTAAAATTGGTTAAAAAAAGTATTATGATAAAATTTGAAGGTAATCAGATATATTTTGCTACATAATCAAGCATATTCTCATATTTGATCATATTGTATATATTTAAAAAATTAGATACTAATTTGTAAAATTATTATGGTTATATTATAAAATTTTCAAAATTTAAAGACCAATTTACAAAATTTATGGGTCATGTTGTAAATATTTAAAAATTTAGGGACGTATTAGCTAGGAATGGAAATTTTATCGTTTAAAATATAATTAATGGTGATAGAAGTTAATTTTTTAGTTAGGAAATGTATTTTCGTCCCTGATAATGCATCATTAGTGAGGAAATGTATTTTTATTGCTAACGATGCATCATTAGCAAGGAACATTTTGCTAGGAAATAAAATTTTGTCACTGATGTTGTATCAATAGCGAGGAAACTTAAATTTTCCTCGCTAATGCACTTATTTCCTAGCTAAAGCCATCACTTTTAGCTAGGAAATATAAATTTTGTCGCCGAAGGTCTTAATCAGTAGCAACAAAAAGTTTTTGTTGCTAAAGAAAAATGTTCCTTGCTAAAGGGTACTTTGAGCGACAAAAACTTTTTCCTAGCTAAAGTTTTGTAGACAATGTATCATTTTCTTGTAGTAAGATTGAATGAAAGTAGTCATTTCATTGAATTGAAAGTGAGTACAACCGACTTAGTTTGCGTTTACTCGATCTCAATTTTCTTTTCCCCCTATAATAGACGTGGAAAACTTTCCTAAGTTCCAGCAGTAGATACCGTTTTTTTGAGGAGGTGAAAAATGTTTGCCGATTTTCTCTAGACCTAAGCACAAGGAATCTAACTATGAAAATTTATAGGCATGGCCTTCAAGGCCGTAGAAAATTTACAAAAATATAATAAAAGTATATCTATATATTTACACAAGGAAACGGAAGGGCCGATGGTTTTGGTCGCCGGTTGGCCGTTGGCTCGTAACTGGCTAGTCACTAGCCAAGGCAGTGGCGGGTCGATGGGAGCACGGAACAGGCATGGCGCTAGGTACTAGGCTTGGTTCGGGCGTACGGCAGGGGCACGGCATGCAGGGTTAGTGCACAACTCTGGCACCTTCGGTTGGTCTCAGGCACCTCGGGTGGGCATTGGGAGCTAGCATCTGGCACGACGGGCTAGCTCGGTCTTGGGTCGTTCCATGTTGTCTTCCACCCTTCGTCTTGGGCCTTCGGCTAGTGATGCTTAGGGGTCCTTAAACATGCCTAGGACATCCTTGGCAAGGTCTCGGACGTTTCTAGACATACTCAGCCTAACCATAGGAGGTGATCAAGTACGCTTAGGAGCATTCTATCCCTTCGGTTTCCTAAACACATCCAAAGATACACGAGTATTCGGGTGGTGCGTCGGGCACTTAGATTGGGCATGGGCAAGGTCTTCCCCACGCAAGCTAATCGTCACAAGTCGGCCTGTGACAGTCTCCATCAACCATTATTGTTGAGAATGTTTTGGTCAATAGAAGAAAAACTCAGGCAAATTCATAAAGTAATAAAATAATGGCAAATTAGTAAATTTAGTTCCTAAACTTTTTTCAATTAGTAAGTTTGATCTCTAATCTTTATTTTCATTTTTTTTTTGTCCTTCTTTTTTTTGAATAAAATATTTAGCCCTTCCGTCCACCATGTGACGATCAATGCAAAGTTAGGTGTTTATTTTTAAAGACTAAACTTACCAATAGAAAAAAGTTTAGGAATTTAATCCATCAAACTTTCAGGTATTGAAAGGTCTAAGAATGATGATTTCTTTTACGAATCTAATGTGTATGTAAATATTAAATATAGTATAAATAAGCATTGCATAGTCAACTAGGAAGAAGAAAGAATAAGTGGTACTTCCACTGATATTTTATATATTAGAGTAAAGTTTTGAGATTAGGAAAGTTATTAAATGTATAAATTTATTTTTTGAAAAAAATTTAATTTAAAATTTTCTTAATTTATTAAGTTAAATTATTTAATTAATATTGTCTCTATATTTTCCTTTTCACTTTGGAATGTGTATTAATTAATTAATTAATTAATTAATAATAATAATAATAATAATATTATTATTATTATTATTATTATTATTATTATTATTATTATTATTATGAAAGTTTGAAAAGAATTATGTTTTTTATTAATAATATCTCCTTATTCATTAAAAAATAAAAGTAAAAATGTAGAATTGAGTGTTAATATTAGGTAACCTCATATTGAAAATAATAAAATTAATTTGAAAAATTAATAACCAATTATTGCCCTGATTTACTAGAAGAAAAGAAGAAGAAGAAGAAAAATAAATTATTATTATTATTTTTAGATGAAAATGTAAGAGTATATTAATCGTCAAAGAAGATATACAAAGGGTTCATGTGGTTTTAGGCCCGAGTGGGGCCCTAACCCGTTCGGTTTACATAAGACTCAAAAAGGTTCAATACATGAGGGCACAAGGTGAAAACGACTCTATACACATGTGTTTTGATTCTTGTTGCTACGTCAGTCAGTTGGCTTTGGTGCGAATTGAACACTATGCGGTTCCGAGTTATCCATAAGAAATAAACTGTGGCACACATGGCAGTAGTCTTTGCTTTGGCCTCCCAGCCGGATCCTTGGTTGTCGCGGTTGAACCATTGAAGGCATTCCGACAGTGAGTTCATAGCTCGTGGTATTCGAAGCCAGGCCAGGATGTCAGCCCACACCGCGATAGTGAATGCGCAAGCAAAGAATAAGTGAGTGGCCGTCTCAGGCTCCACTCTACAGAACCGACACATAGTGTTTTCAACTTGGAATAGAAGTGTGTCCTTCGTTTTGAGTCTACCCCGAACAGTAAGCCACACCATGAACGAATGCTTTGGTGTGAGACCCTATTGCCATATAGTATGAGCCCATGGATATGTTTGGCCTTTGGTGCGAAAGTATTCATAAGCTTTTCTGGTGCACATGCGGTCTCCTTCAGCAGATTTGTGCCGCTCTGCCCTTGTCCCGTGCCGAGTTGAGTATTAAGTCCCTAATACTCAAAATGCGACGAAATAACTAGGACTGTCCCTTAGTTGGATGGACATCCCATATTGACTGACCCTTCATATAGTAGTGGGAGACCCACCTAACCCATAAGGTTTGTTTCTCCATGTTGATGTCCCATAGCACCCATGCTTGCAGCGCATAGTTCCATACGCGCAGGTCCATCAGGCCAAGGCCACCCTCATGCCTCGGCATGCATATGTTGTTCCATGCCACCATAGCATTTTTGCCATCCTAAAGGAAGTCTCTAGCCATTCGGTTTAATTGATCAATAACCCTGAATAGAAGGGTAAGATAGATAACCATAAGCAATTCACTCCTTGCAGGACAGCCCTAATAAGTTAGATTCGGCCAGCATAGGAAAAAGAACGAGCAGACCATCGTCTAATATAGGAACCAATCTTATCTAGCAACGGTTTGTAATTGTTGAGTCGTACCCTAGCAGACATAATAGGAACACCGAGGTATCTAAATAGAAACGAGCCAATCGGGATGCCCGCTGTGGTAGCTAAACAATCCTTGTCCAGATCAGGCAGTCCAGCTAGGTAGATATGTGACTTGCGCTTGTTGACATGAAGTCCCAAGCATGCCCTAAAATGGTCAAGGCAATCTAATAGGACAAAAATGGATGCTTCTTCTGCCTGAGCAAAGAGCATCAGGTCGTCTGCAAATGCTAAGTGTGTGGTGCCCATCCTGCAACACATGGGATGGTACTTGAAGCCAGTCCCCAGAGTTGCTACCTTTATGGCTCTAGATAGATATTCCATACATAGAACAAAGAGGAAGGGGGAGATGGGGTCTCCCTGCCTTAGGCCCTGTTGTCCTTGAAAGAAGCCATGTACTCGTCCGTTAAGGACAACGGAGTAGGACGGTGTGGTGATGCACTGTGATACCCAACGAATGTATTCCCCTGGGAATCCCAGCTCGTTAAGGAAGTCTAGAATAAAGCCCCAATGGATCGAGTCATATGCCTTGCGCAGATCAATTTTAATGGTGCACCTGGGCGATATCCTTGTACAACTGTATGTCCTAAGCAATTCCTATACAAGAAAAATGTTGTCTGCCATGAGCCGGTCTTCAATGAATGCTGATTGTGCCAAGTCTACCAGTGTAGGAAAATCCCCTCGCAACCTATCTGCTAAGACTTTAGAGATAATCCTATAGACTACATTGCAGCACGATATCGGTCTATAGTCCCCTACATTTTCAACCGAGTTGGCTTTTGGGACAAGTGTGATCAGAGAATGGTTATGTTGCCTCAACAGCTTACCCGAGTGGAAAAATTCCTTGCAAGCGGTTACAATATCGTGACCCACAATTGGCCATACTTTCTTAAAGAAGCTCAAAGTTTATCCATCCAGTCCTGGTGCTTTATTGTCTCCAATGTCCCAAAGTGCTTGCTTAATTTCTGCCGGCGTGACTTCTCTGATCAAGTTCATCACATCAGAGGGTAGTAGCACTGGCCCAGCACGGGCAGTGTTGGAGTCCAACTTAGTGCACAGAGAATCCGTTCCTAGCTGCATTCGGTAGAATTCCACAAACTCTGTAGCTACATCCTCCTGACTTGCAGTACGAGAACCATCCTAGCGTGTGACTGAGGTAATGAAATGCTTTTTCTTGTTTCAGTTAACCACATTATGGAAGTGCTTTGTACATCGATCGGCATTTGCAAGGTAGTTCGCCTTGGCAAGCTGCTGGTAAAATTTAAGTTCTGCCTCAGCCAGGCGCCAGGACTCGCGCCGGGCTGCCTTAAGCTGCTCCACAAGTGCCTGATTGGTTGGGTCTAGCTGGTGCTGAGCCTGGACCGTTTCAACCAACTTCTTGTCCGCCTCAACTCTGTCCGATATGTTAGAAAACTCCTAGCATTGAAGGCCTTAAGAGGTCGCTTAAGGAGTTTCAGCCTCCTACACAAGATAAATTGTTGGTGTCCCTGAACGTGTATGCCCCAGTTCTGTTGCAGTAATTCTTGAAACGAACTATGTTCCCCCCAAATATTAAGGTAGCAAAAAGGAAGTTTGATCGGGCCTTGGTGTTGATGGAATCGCCAAAGGCATGGGTAGTGGCCAAATAGTGCTGAGATAGGCAGAATTCTGCAATGGCCTGTTGCGAAGACCCAAACCACAGTTGGTTGCCCATAATGTGGTCAAGCTTCGACTAGACATGCGAATTGGACCAGGTGTAAAGGGGGCCAGCAGATGGGAGATCCGCTAAGTCTAGTTCCCTACACGTTTCAGCAAAGTCTTTGAATTCATAATTTGTGAGAGGTGCACCGTTAAGCTTTTCCCCCGGAGAAAGATATGTGTTAAAGTCTCCCATGAGTATCTAAGGAGTAGATACCTGCAAAGCTAAATTACCCAACTTGGTCCACAGAGAACGGCGTGCAGTGACCGTATTGTATGCATATACAAAAGAGAAAATTAGGGAGAAGTGGTAGGTCTTACTGATGATTCGACAAGTAATGGCTTGAGGAGACGAAGTAATTACTTAGAGGACAGCTCTATCACTGTCCCACAGAAGAAGGATGCGACCATTTCTTTCATGTTCAAAATTATGAGCATAAGACCAACCCGGGAATCGGTACCGTAAGGCTGACAACAATCTATCATTGGATAATTTTGTTTCCAATATTCCAAAAACATCAACAATGTGTCTCGAAAGGAAGTCCTTGACTCCCTTCTGCTTGAGGGTCTTATGGAACCCTCTAATGTTCTAACAACCAATATTCATTGGGGCAATAACAGTGCCTTTTGGGCACCAGACATAGCCAGGTTGTTCTGTGTGTACCTTGTCTAAGCAGTGCACAAAAACTTCGATGCCTATATTATTGTCTGGCCTGCTTTGATAGCTGCATTTGGAATTCATACAGAGATCTCCTTTGGGAAATATTGAGTAGGGGATATGGACTTTAGGTCGCGGGACCGAGGCTGGTTCATGTTCCAGTTTCTACTTCTCATTCTCGATCGGCCTCTACTTTGTCTGGAACCACTCGGCACAATCGGCCTGCCTCAAAAATTTCCATGGCCATCTGCCTGCTGAAAACGAACCTCCTTCAGGGCATCCAATTCTTTCTCTGCACAAGCAAGGGCGTGCTTACTCATAGTTGCCTCATTCTTAGACTGGGCAATCGTTCACTTTCCAAGTGGAGAAGTTTTCAACTCTAAACTGCCATTTTGAATGCCACACATTTAGTGAGTGGACATTGTAGAAAGATATGCTTCATACTTTCTGTAGTAGACTGACAAATACAACATGATTGATCAGTCAAATCCAACACCCGGGCCAATCTAGCCTTTGAAGGCAATAAATGGGAAACTACTCGCCATAAAAAATCCTTATGACGATTATGAAAATTGGAAGATCACATAGACTTTCACAAACTGCAGGGGAGAGGAGGAGTGGATGATAAAGGGGTCACAGGAAACACAGGGGTAGTGTTTTGCCTCCGTTGATGAATAATTCTGTAAGCTGACTTGACAGAAAATTTCCTCGACTTGGAGGGAGAGTCAGTTTCTGTCTAAATTTCACCTTATTTTTGACACATGATTTGGACATCCAAAACCTAAAGTCCAAAAGTTCTTCACGCAGTTTTGGATGCACATTTTGGATGTCCAAAGGTTAACTCCAATTTTCTCTCAAAATGCACCTCTAAATCATATAATTTACAGATATTCATATATGCACATATTAAGGGTGAGCATCTCATCTTATGATTTATTTACTATACCTCATTGTGTACATATTTATACAATTTTTATTATTTCTATTCTTTTAAGGAATAGTCATGTGATGGAAGGAAAGAGGATACGGAGGTAGGTTAGGCCATAGGCTCATCGAACCATGTTTGTGAGTATATACTTTGATTTTCCTTAATAGTAATCTCATAAACACTCTTTGAGTCCTATAAATAGATATTACACTTCAATAAAAAATATTTTTATTTCTCTTGGTTTAAACATGTCTGTACTATACATATCATTATTTTTTATATCACAATCCTATCAAGTTTTTCATCACTCAAAAAGGAAAAGATTGTTAGACTTAAGGGTGGTCTCCTGTGTTTTGACTTATGATAAATATTGATGAGAACTAACTTATGTGATCTACTTGTTATAGGACATGTTTGACCTCAATTCTTCCAAGGCATACAAATTGGATTGCTAAGCAATTCTTGAAGTAAAAAAATCCGAGAATGGGAAATCAAGAAGAAGATCAAGCTTAAGAGATTGCACACTAAGAAACCGTTATAGAAGAACCTTAGGCTAGAAACTTTGTTAAGGTATTTCTTTGTGTAAATTCCTATGTCTTCTTTACCTTATGATTCAGTTTAATTCCATATTGAATCGCTAAAATAAAAAGATTTCAAAGTTTTAAATTCTCAGAATTTTAGATTGGGTGATTTGGGTGAACCTGTATCCAAAAGTTTCGTCCAAAATCCCGTGAATAGTGTTAAATCGATTCTGCCTGAAAAGGTGTCATTTTGGACTTACCTTTTAGATGCACCATCGTCCAAAACTTGAGTCCAAAACTCCAGCAAATCTAACAGTGAAAACTAGCAATTTTCTAGCCATTGGAACTCCATTTTATGCCTCTATAAAAGGTTGCAAAACTTGATTTGAAATCAAGATTTTTGTCCTATCCTTATAAGAAACACTCTTGCTCTATAGAAAACAAAAATCTCCTTTATCAAAGCGCTTCAAAGTGAAATCAAATTGTGTCCAAAGGTAAAAGCGTTTGAGCTTTTTCTTCGTGTATATCTGCTCAAAGAAATGAGCCACTTTTGTTTTATTTATCTTGAATAATATTTGTGTATCAAGGTTGTAGTGTAAAACCCATTTGGGGTGAACCTTAATTTGTTATTTAACCAAGTGCGGTGATCCTCTCTTGTATTTGGTATAGATTGAAACTATTTAATTAGGTTAATGAAATCTGGTTAAAAATCCATAAGTGTGAGCTTAAGGTAGTGGATGTAGATCTAGATAGATTGAACCACTATAAATCCCGCTAGAAATTGACCATCGCAATAAGATGATCTCTTCTTAACCAACTTGTAATTTTAATGTTGCTTATCGATGTTTGGGTTTAGAACTAAATGCTTCTACACATGGTTCTTCCTTTCTCCCCAGTAATGACCATGCCCCTTAATGGAGGGTTATTTTATATCTCTAGTGTTTCAATGTTTTCTCTTGATCGAGTAGTTTGAATGAAGTCAGAATCACTGATGTTTATTTACTCTCTCTAAAATGCTTCATGGAGAACCCATTTCCCTTACCCTCTTTTTTAATAACTTCTAGGTGAGAGGTGGAGGCTTATGGCCTTGTTACCAGAGCATTTGTTCTTCCTTTGGTGATTTCACAGGTTTTGAATACTTTTGATGTTTCTATGAAGGATGAACTTATGGAACCTACTACTTCACGTAATGTAGTCATTAAACAACTATTAACTCATTATGTTTATAACCTTAATACTACAACATCTACATGTTTAAGGCCAATGAAAGGTTCTGCAAACTAGCATTCCTGATCTTCCAGTCGAGCAAGAAGAGGAACCTTCCCAGCCACAAAGGCATTTTGGGCGATCAACAAGTGTTAGTGATAGCATTCTAGCCAACATTTACATATCTATACAGCATTTGAGGGATGAAATGGCTAGGATGAGGGTAGACATAGCTGATATGATAGTAAAGCATGGTGAAAGGTTTGATAGGATTAAGCATGCTCAATAGTGCCACGATAATATTTTGCGCAATCTAAGGCTCAATCAAGATATTCAAGGGGATTATTGGCGATATTATTAGAGAGACGAGGACCTCGTGGTCTATTTGGAGGTTGTGGAGGTCTATTTGGTGGTTTCTTTGGACAATTTGGAGGCCCGTCTGGAGGCTCTACTTCAAGGGATTCTTAAATGCTTTAACTATATATTTTTCTTTTTCTTTGATTTTTAGTGTCTTTTTATTTTGTTTTCCTTCGATTCCCTTTTATGCTTTTACTTGGCGTGTTTGTTTTTCTTTTTGTGGGTTTTTTAAATCCTATATTGATGACATAGCTTCTTTCACCTTTTTTCAAGGATAAAATTCTCTTTTCTTGGAGCTAACCTGCCTTGGGTAGTATTATTTTCTTTTCTCTCTTTACATTTTTTTTTTTTTTTGGTCCCTTGGTTATGATTTATTGTGTAATTTTAGGCCACTAAGAATACTGTCCAATTTAAGTGTTGGGGGGGAGAGGGGGGGGGGGGAGGGGGGATTTAATATTTTCTCAAGTGCTTTTTTTTTTTTTTTTTTAGATTCACTGGATTTTTCTAAAAATTGGTATGAAATTATTTTTGTCTATGATAAGGTTATAATTTTCTCTTTCACTTTGGATATGCTTTTGTCGTTGGTTGGATTTTATTGGGGTAAAATTGTGTATTATGTTGAATACGTTTAGTCTTGGCAATTTAAGTTAACCTTGGGTATATTTTAGTATTTGAATTTTATTTTACTATTCTTGTTTAGATATGGATAATGTAATGAAATACGAAAAAAGTTGTTGATTAATTCTTGATTCATAGTTTTCTAAATTTATTTATGATATAGGCTAAATTAGTCATATTTTTCCTAATTATTTGAGGCCCTTTTGTGATACATTTGTTCAATAACTAGTCATATTCCTTCATATTTGAGATTTTACCCATGGAAAGGTATTTTGTGCATTATTCCAGATTTTAGGGATAAGACGAAGCAAAAACGTCGCAAAACAGAACCAAGGCGGCACCGGACAGGACAGTGGAACCGGTGCCAGCCATGTACTGAAGACACGAACTTCAAGGTGACAAAAAATTGTTGAAACAAATTGGAACAGAACCGAACTGGCACCAGCTCTAATAGCCAAGGCGGCGCCGGCTGCACTCTAGACTACATGGTGCTAAAATTGAGAAAAAAAATCGGCGAACAACAGGAGAAATAGAACACAACCGGCATCGGCTCTAGCAGCCAAGGCGGCGCCGGCTGTACTCTGAGGAAAAGACGGGATTGTGACTTTTCTACGCGATTTTTTATAATCTATGGACTTTTAGCATCTTTCTACTTCTACTCAGCCAAGAACCTTACACTAATGAGTTTAGGCACTTCCTAAGCCTATAAATAGATGGAAAACACAAGAGAAAAGTGGGAGAATTCATTGATTATCGCATAAAATCACTTAATCAAAGGAGGAATTCTTCAATTCAAGGAGGGTTGTGTAAGAAGGTCTTTAAAGGAAGAAGAATAAAGCTTGTCTATGAGTGCTTTCTTTTACTTTGTTTTCTTTTTCTTGGACAATGATGTGTTAATTGTTTTATTATAATTTGACATTGTTTTAGATATTCATGACTTTTATAGTTATTTGATCTTTTGATTAATTGATTGTTATTCTTGGTATTTAATTACTTGTGCTCATTTCAAGAATGGTTGGTTGTCTGTTCCTATTAACTTACTAGATCAAGGGGGTTAATTGCTTAGGACTTGTAATTAAAGATTAATTGATGTCTTCCGAGACCAAAGGTTCGTTGATTAATTTCATGTTTTAAATTTTTCGAGACCAAGGGAATTTAATCAAGGATCGTGTTTAATGCATCTTTTGGATGAATTAGTTGAGACGAGACCAAGTAATTCTAATTTATCTCGAAGATAGTGATTTCACGGATTGACCAAAGAAGTGAATCTACATTAATTCTTCATCGTGCTAAGAGAATAATTAATTATGATAATGATTGACTACTTTTAGATCATGTTTGTCAAAACAATAGTTTAAGTTACATAATTCTCCATCCTTGACATGTATATACTTTTATTTTATTTTTTTATTTTTTCTTTTATTTCTTTTTCACTTTATTGAGTCAGTTAAACAATGGAAGAAAAGGGATTAATGCATACTTGTTCTTGGAGGATCGACACTTGTTTGAACCCTATGCTCTGTTAAGATGAGTACGCTTGCTCATATGTATAATTTGGGGTTAATGTTTTAATTTAAACTTGATTAGGAATGTGTTTATTTTTACATTATTCTTTTACCCAAATAATCGTACATCAAGTTTTTGGCACCGTTGCCGGGGAACAATATCATGGAACCTTGGATTTCATTGATTTAACCATGTGAATTTGTAAATCTGTCAATATGTAAATTTGTACAATTTTTCTCTTTACAAAATGGTGCCATTTGTTGTATCGTGTGTATTTTTGTAATCTAACTTACTAACTTTGATAATGTTTAATTGACTAACATACTTCATGTTATACTATAAATACCACTAACTTTTGTATTTAAATTGTTTGGGAATGCGTGTGTTTTTCTTTTCTTTAATTTTTATATTATTTGTTTTTAACTTTTGTTTTTTTCGTTTCTTTATTTATTTTTTTAATTTTATTTTTATTCTCTATTTGATTTTTGTTTTTCTTTGAGTGCGAGATTTACATCATCATGGACAACTACTTCTGGGCACAAGATTATAGTAGCTACATTGATGAGAATTTGGTAAAGTTGCAATTTCGGATTAATGCTTTTTCTGAGATGTCACCTGAAGCCTCAATGCATTCTTTTGTCACCAATTCAAATTCCTCCATTAAGTGGCATAAAGAAGTATCCCAACGATTGAGCTATCAAAGAACACAACTAGCCAAATTGGTTAAGGATGCCATAAAGGCCCATATGCTTGAACAAGAGAATCTCCAAGGAAAGGAGAGAGGATATGAGGATCAATTGTCCAATGTGGAAAGGGAGGTATTCAATTTTATTCTCCGTACTAATAATTATAATCTCTCTTTATCACATGATTTTTTAGGTTCCTCTAAATTCTTGGAGAACAAGGGTCCAAATGATGATGTGTTAAATTTACCATGCCCCAAGGAGTTGGATCTTTCAATGCTACATTATAAGAAGTCTTTGGAGGATAGTGGCAATTTTTACCCTTCACCCCATTCAAAGAGAGGTAACTTGGTATTTGTAGATATATTAAAAAACACAAGGATTTCTTGATCTCATCTTTAAGAACTCAAATACTAAGTTTAAAGGGGAATTTTAATTATGAACATTCCTTTGAAGGGTTAAAAGGTGATTTTAAGCTTGATGCATTTTTTAGAAACCCTGTGCACTTTTATGTTGACAACAATGTTTGTGTGTCTAAAGATATGTTAGAGAAAAAGGTATATGTGTTTTGCTTTAGTGAGAAAAAAAATTATTTTCATAAACCTTCTATTTTTCAAAAACCTCTCTCCATTCTACATTCATCATGCCTATCTCATATTTTGAGCTTTAATTTCTTTTCAAAAGGTTTAATGAGGAAGCATGATGAGTGTGAAAAGTTTTTATTTTTTTTATTTATTTGAGTTTTTTTTCTTTAGTTTGTTTTCTTTTATATAGGTAGGTTTTTATTTTATTATTATTTTCCTTGTGCTTTTAGTTGTGTTTTGTTTTTTAGGAGTAAAGTCCTCTTGGACAAGCCCTTCTCTTTACCCCAAGTTTGGATATCTATTGGAGCATTATTGCACTTGGGAAGTATTACTTAAACTTTCTAACCCCTTATTATTTTGTGTCCCTTTGGAGATGCTTTCTTGTGTGTCTTTTTTGCTAAGGAGGACATTGCCCAATTTAAGTGTGGGAGAGTGATTTGGTGATATACTTTGTCCAAGTTATTATCAATTATCATGGTGTTTTCTTAGTATTGAGCTACTTTGAAATATTTAATTTTATTTTGGGCACAAAATATGGAAGTATTTTCTTTCTTCTCTTTTTCCCTTTATTTTTGGTCCCATGACGATATTTCCTTACTCTATTTATTTGGACATTGAGGAAAATGTCCAGTTTAAGTGTGGGGGAGTGGTTAGAATGAGAATTCTTCTATGTTGTACTCTTCTTGAAATTCTTCTTTGATCCTTGTGAGAGAGCAAAAGAGCAAATTTTTTCGAAATTTTTCAGATTTTTTTTGTTCAATTTCAAGATGTATTCTTTAATGCATGTCTTTGTGATAGATTATAGAGCATATGTTCTATATCATTGTGACTTGTGCATGACTTTGTGCACGCACTTGGACTAAGTAGTTCTTGATCAAATGTTTTACATTGTTCTTAAACTTTTTTTTCTACTAAAATTCATGAAGCATTCTAGAACTTACTTGAATATTTCTCGAGGTGAAATAAGAAAGACATTTATGATTTAACTTAGGGATAACGGTAATAGGCCTTTTTTGGATAGTTTGGGCTTTTCAAGCCTAAATTGGTGAATTTCTTTCTTAAAACACATTGTCATACTTTGTCTATTGCTTGTTTCTGAGAGTTTGAATAATTTTTCTAAATCTTTATGCTCTTGATGGATAAAAGTATAATAGGAGAATGTTGAGGAAGAATACTTGGAGGAAGATCATGACTTGTTGCTTTCAGTTATGTATCCATAGTGTGTTGAGCTAGAAAAAGAAAAGAAAGAAAAGAAAGAGAAGAGAGAGATTGAAAACAAGAAAAGAAAACAGAAAGCTGCTGAAAAAAAAAATGATGAAACGATGGAAAGAGAGAAGTGAAAAACAACAGTAGCAATGAAAGAGAGACCAACAAAAAAAAAAAAAATGAGAGAAAAAGAAAAGAAAGATCACAAGAGGAATGATGATTGAACTGTAAAAGTTGAGTTCATATCAAATCCTAGATACCATTGCTGAAAATTTGGGTAATCTTGTGAAAAAAAAAAAAAAATAGAGAGGAGGTAAAAAGAAAAGAAAAAGAGAAAAGATGCAAGATTGGCTTGAGTGAATTGTGATTGCTAAACAATGTTATGGGCTTTGATTGATTTTTGGGAATAGGAGAGCAAGAAGAGTTGGAAATTATAGATACATGTTGTTTATCCTTTTCTTGCAAACTCTCAGCTTCTTTGATATTTCATTTTTATGTATCCTTCGTTTGATAACTATATTACCAGCCTTTAGCCTTATATTGCAAGTTTAAAAAGTCATATTTGAACTAAGTAGAATCATGATATGTCTCGGACTAGTGAAGAGAGTGTATGAAAAGTAAGCTTATGGAATGCATATTCTTTTTAAACTAAATTCTTTCCAAAGGTTTGAGAATATTGTTAAGTATTGAGATAGTTCTACTAAGTCATTATTCACTTACACAAGTCTTGCATTTGTTGTGAAAGATGTAGTAGCACATGTTTTATGTTCTTGAATGAAGATAGCATTGAAGATATTATTTTGAAATCGATTGGATGATTTGTTAAACCTTGTGTTTTCCTACTTGTCTTTGATACTTTGTTTGAGGACAAACAAAGACCTAAGTGTGGGGGAATTGATAGGGGCTAAATTAGTCATATTTTTCCTAATTATTTGAGGCTCTTTCGTGATACATTTGTTCAATAACTAGTCATATTTCTTCATATTTGAGATTTTACCCTTGGAAAGGTATTTTGTGCATTATTCCAGATTTTAGGGGTAAAACGAAGCAAAAATGTCGCAAAATAGAACCAAGGCGGCGCCGGATAGGGCATGGAATCAGTGCCAAGCGTGTACTGATGACACGAACTTCAAGGTAACAAAAAATTATTGAAATAGACTGGAACAGAATCGAACCGGCGCTGGCTCCAATAACTAAGGCGGTGCCGGCTGTACTCTAGACTACATGGTGCTGAAATCCAGAAAAAAATCGACGAACAACAGGAGAAACAGAACACAACCGGCGTCGGCTCTAGCAGCTAAGGCGGCGCCGGCTGTGCTCTGAGGAAAAGATGGGATTGTGACTTTTCTACGCGATTTTTGGTAATCTGTGGAATTTTAGTATCTTTCTACTTCTACTCGGCCAAGAACCTTACACCAACGAGTTTAGGCACTTCCTAAGCTTATAAATAGATGGAAAACATAAGAGAAAAGGGGTAGAATTCATTAATTATCACAGAAAATCACTTAATCAAAGGAGAAATTCTTCAATTCAAGGAGGGTTGTGCAAGAAGGTCTTCAAAGGAAGAAGAAGAAGGCTTGTCTATGAGTACTTTCTTTTACTTTATTTTCTTTTTCTTGAACAATGATGTGTTAATTGTTTTATTGTAATTTGATATTGTTTTAGATATTCATGACTTTTAGAGTTATTTGATCTTTTGATTAATTGATTGTTATTCTTAGTATTTAATTACTTTTGCTCATTACGAGATTGGTTGGTTGTTTTTTCCTATTAACTTACTGGACCAAGGGAATTGATGGTAGTTGCAATTTATTGATTTCATTTATGTTGGCTATTAACATACTGGACCAAGGGGGTTAATTGCTTAGGACTGGTAATTAAAGGTTAATTCATGTCTTCCGAGACCAAGGGTTCGTTGATTAATTTCATGTTTTAAATTTTCCGAGACCAAGGGAATTTAATCAAGGATTTTATTTAATGCATCTTTTGGATGAATTAGTTGAGACGAGATCAAGTAATTCTGATTTATCTCGAAGATAGTAATTTCACGGATTGACCAAAGAAGTGAATTTACCTTAATCCTTCATGGTGCCAAGAGAATAATTAATTAAGATAATAATTGAGTACTTTGAGATCATGTTTGTTAAAACAATAGTTTAAGTTACATAATTCTCCATCCTTGACATGTATATACTTTTATTTTATTTTATTTTATTTTATCTTTTATTTCTTTTTTACTTTATTGAGTTGGTTAAACAATGAAAGAAAAGGGATTAATGCATACTTGTTCCTGGAGGATCGAGATTCTTTCGAATCCTATGCTCTGTTAATGATGAGTATCCTGGTTCATATGTGTAATTTGGGGTTAACGTTTTAATTTAAACTTGATTGGAAATGTGCTTATTTTTACATTATTTTTATACCCAAATAATCGCACATCAATTTAGCTTGAAGTTGTGAATAAGAAATGTGAGAAACAAAGAAAAAGAACTGAGTGGAAAAGAATTATTGTTTTGAGATATTATTGGGATACTGAAAAATAATGAAGAAAAAAAATACCATTATTTTAAATTGGAAGACCTTTTGCTAAAAAATGGGTTAATATGGAGAGAAGTAGCAAGTATTGTTTGCACTCTTGTGAAGCTATTCTGAAGGCAAGAAGGCAAGAAAAGAAAGAAAAAAATTCTGAAAAAAATGTTGATGACAAAAAGGGGCGCCAATACAGTTAGTGAAGAGAAATCCACTTTCTTGAGGCTAAATTCCCAAAGTCATTTTAAAAAGAAAGTGAGCGTGATGAAAATTGAGTGTCTCTTTATTCACTACTTAGAGTTGTGTAAATTGGTTTCTATGAATTTTGAAATGGCTATATGACTTGACTTGTATGATTTTTGTTATCTGTGTCTTGGCTTCAATGGTGAAATAAATTTTTTAAACTAAAATATAAACTTGTTTAACTTAAATTTGAGGGTATTGACACTTGTGATTTAATGCATAAATTTACAAATGTTTTCAAATGGTTGAATGAATGACAAATTTATATCTAATGATTGGAAAAGAAATTATGACTTTGTTGTGGATGAATTTGAGAAGCACTAATTTGTTTTGTGTGTTTTGTCTTAAATATTTTGCTTGAGGACAAGAAAAGATTTAAGTGTGAGGAATGCAATAGGGCCTAAATTTACAAATATTTTCCTAGTGATTAGAAGATATTTTGTGATATTTTTGTCATATTCCATCCTCCTTGATATTTCACTTATAGAAATATTTTTCTATGATTTTACGCGTAAATAGATGATTTTGGAGTTTAATTGGAGAAATTCTAGTAAAGACCTAGCACAAGCTAAGAAGACTGACCCAGTGTCAGGCCAAGTCTGGAAGAAGAACGAACAAACAGACAGAAATTAGCCACAAGACCCGCGCAAGATTACTGAAGAAAAAAAACATTTCAATTCTTGGGAAGATGTATAGCATCTACGGGAGGCTCCAACACAAGGAAGCTGCAGCTCGCAGAAGAAAGAAAGGAGAAATAGCTTCAGCTCAATGGCTCGAGGATGGCTCGGTGCTTCAGTCAGCTCAACAAGATGGGAAAAAGTCTCCCGCGAGTGACTCGGCTTCGTGGCTCGGCAACAAAGGAAATATTTTCATGGCTCAAATGTCTTCAGTGGCTTGGGCACGAGCTATGCGGCTTCGGGAAAAGAAAAGTACGGCTCATGCGTGACTCAGTTCTTCGTGGCTTCAGCAACTTAGCATCAATCAAAATCATGGCTTGAGTTGTTTAGTTTTTCGATGGCTTCTAGGTCAGCAAATCAGAAATAGCCAGCTCAAATCCAATTCAAGTCGGTGGACTTGTGCATCTTTCGGAATCCTCTTTGGAAATTACATCTTATATGCTTTAGATCTTTAGGAAGTCTTCAGGCCTATAAATATTTTCCATTCACGTTAGCAAAAGGTGTGCACAATATAGATCATTGGACATATATTTTAGAGTGCACCACTATTAATATTTTCTCTAGAGAAATCACTCAAGGAGTATTAATTTTGGAGGAGTTTTTCATTGAAAGTTGAAGGACTTGTTTATAAGTACCTATTTCTTTCCTTTGTTTTCTTTTTCTTGAACAATGATGAGTTTAATTAATTCTTTAATTGTATTTGGATGTTATTCTTAGATTTATAATTTTGAATTAATGTAGTTCTTTCATCAATTGATTATTTTTCTTGGTATTTGATTACTTTATTTTTCTTGATAGATTGATGGAACTAAATTTATATCTATTAGACTTGGGAAATGAAGTTAGATTAAGTTTAATTTAGTCAACTGTATATATTTGCTATCTTAACTAGATTAGGAAAGAAGGTTGAGAAAAGAACAAAGGTAATCAAAGATTAGTTGATTTCATCTACAATATAGAGTTATTGGCTAATTTCATGTTTATTATCACCTAGAATATAGGGAAAATTTTTGAACAATGAGTTTAATGCATCTTTTTGTTTATGTTGGTTAGATTGGAAAATCTACTAATTTAATTATGAAATAGTGAGTCTATGATTTGGGAAATGAATGGATTCTATTATAATTCATTGATGATGCCCAGATGATAATTAATTATGATATTTACTAAGTAATTCATTGCCATGCCTTAAAGAATATTTGTCTAAATTGCATATTCTTTTATCCTTGAGTTGTATATATTTTTCTTTACTTTTCTTTTTATTTTCTTATCACTTTATTGGATTAGTTAAACAATGAATGAAAAGTAACTAATGGTAGTTGTTCCTTGAGAATCGATACTAGTTTATTCCCTATACTATGCTTTCAATGAGTATACTTGCTCATATGTGTAATTTAGGGATTAATGTTTTAATTAAAACTTGGTTAGGGATGGATTAAATTTGTATGATTTTTCTATACCCAAATCTTACGCATTAAAAGGCTCCTGTATTGGCACTAGCAGATTCCCATAAATTTTTCATTGTGGAATGTGATGCTTTTTGTGTTCTAATTGGGGTAGTGATTTTCCATGGAGGAAGGCCTTTAGCCTTTTTCAACGAAACGTTATTTGAATAAAAGAGTCATTAGTCGAGAAAATGATTTAGAAATCTATTAATGAAGAGATTGCATCATCGCAAAGAAATAAGAGTTTGGAGTTGGTTGAGCTCACAACAGGAAAAATCGCGATTTTGCGACGGCCAAAAACCCTCGCAAAACCGTCGCTGACCGTTTTTGCGACGGTTTTAGCCGTCGCAAAAAATGACGTCGCAATTTACGACGGCCATGGGAAACCGTCGCAATTTGCGACGGTTTCGCGAGGGCAAAAAAAATTCGTTGCTATTTGCGACGGTTTTGTGAGGATTTTGCGACGAATATTTTTTGGTCAAACTTCACCAAATGAGCAAATTTGCGATGGTTTTACGACGAAAAACATTGACCCTCGCAAAATCCTCGCAAATTGCGACGGTTTGCGAGGGTCAACTTTGTGCCCTCGCACAACCGTCACAAATTTGCGAGGGTTTTGCGAGGGCTAGACCCTCGCAAAACCCTCGTAAATTTGCGACGGTTTTGCGAGGGGATAATTAACCCCCAAGTCATGACCCTCGCAAAACCCTTGCAAATTGCGACGATTTTGCGAGGGGTTAGAATTAACCCCCAAGTCATGACCCTCGTAAAACCCTCGCAAATTGCGACGGTTTTGCGAGGGGAGAATTAACCCCCAAGTCATGACCCTCGCAAAACCCTGGCAAATTGCGACGGTTTTGCGAGGGCCCAAGCAAACCCGCGGTTTGGACCCTCGCAAAACCCTCGCAATTTGCGACGGTTTTGCGAGGGCCAACCTTGTACCCTCGCAAAACCTTCGCAAATTGCGACGGTTTTGCAAGAATTTTGCAATAATTTTTTATTTTTTTATTATTATATTTATTTTAAATTATTAATTCCTTGTAAATCAATCCTGAAACACTATACAAATAAATGCCAAAACTATGTTCATAATCCAAAAAAATATTGTAAAAAATTAAAAATAAGCCCAAATAAATATAATTAAAATACTAAAATATAATATAATATAAAATACATAATAAGTATCTAAAAAAGTAAAATAATTCACAAAAATAAGTAATAGTGTATAAAGAGTATAAAAATAAATATAACAAGTCTATGTAAGTAATGAAGGAGCAGCTACAGAAGGGGGTGGAAGAGGGGAACGAGAGCCCCTACGTGGGCCTGGGTGCTCATCAGCTGGATCAAATCCATCGTCAGCATTTGGATATTCATCTTTAGCATTAGCAGCCGCAATGCGCGCTTCTATCTCCTCTATGGATGGCATAGATGGTGCAGGAATACCCATCTTGTCCGACATAGCTGCCATCCAACCACCAAATGTAGACTGTTGTTGCCTCATGAAGTCCCGATACAAGTCTATTTGTCGATTGAATCTCCGCTCAGCCTGTTGAACCCTTTGCTCTACTAGATGTCCAATATCAACTAGTGTAGGGGAAGATGCATGCAGTCCACTTTGAGACCGTCTAGTTCGAACATGTGTCGCCTCTGAGCCTAACCCAAAAACTCGTCCCCTTTTGAACCCGCCTCGTGCCTTTACAAACATGGCTTTTTCATCAAAAGGAACAACAGAGTTTACAGAGTCACTAGACTCGGACTGAGGAGTGCTCTGTATGAGATTTCGCACCTCATCCTAAAAAAAAAAAAAAAAAGAATTATCAATAGTAATTATCAAAATAAAATACAAATTCCACGCAGTATAAAGAATTTCAACATATTTAATCTATATACTACCAATGTCTGGCGAGATCGCTCACTGACAAACTGACCCTTTTGTGGCCCGCTCTGAAAGACATGTAATGCCTCAAACATGTCTGTGTAGCTAAAAGAACTCCCCTCCTTGGCCCGCTACATTTATGTTAACAAAATGTAATTATTACAATCTTACATAAATTTGTAATAAAATAATTTAGAATAATAATTAATTAAGTGAAGGTGAATTACCAAACGGTCCTTGTGTTCTGTGAACGAAATAGACCCTCCAGTATGGGTGCAGCTACTCCCACGATTCTTTTTGTTGGTGGATGAGAGCTTTTGATACTTCTCTGATCTCCAGTACTCGCAAATGTCATTCCAATACTGTGCATCTATCCAATGAGGACATACCCAATCATCCCTCTTCCTCAGCCTAGACATTATGTCCGAAAATCGCGTCCGACACTTCTTTTCCCAAGTTGATCGAATTAGAGAAGAATACTCTTCCCTCCACCGAAAATATTTCAGCATGATCATGATTAAGATTTCTGATTAAAATGTAACATAGTACTTAAACGATAAAAAATACTCAAAAATTGCTTACCCCAAATTCTTGAAACCATAAGTCTCGCACGGTTATCGGGACGTGCGTGTATGTCGGATACGAACCAGTGAAGTACTGCTGTATTATATTTGAAATTTCTTGGACACATTTGTCCGAGCCGGCGAACCTATTTTTGGTGCAATGACAATGTACAATATAGTTATGTTAATCTCAAAAATAATAATAATAATTGAACTAATAATCAATATCTTACAAAGTATGAATATGTTACTTACCCGTTTCCCCATGGAACAATCCAAGGTCGGGAGTCCGTAACTTGCAACCCAACAGAATGCGAAGCTGAAGCAGCAGATGATTGAAAAGTCGGGGATGGTACTCCCTCATCTCCAATAGAGTCATGTAATGAACGAGGCACTGAAAGCTGAGGTAGCTGAGTAGGGGATGGAGTATAAGGCTCCTGACCCTCCTGACTCCCCTCCCTCAATGATCCTTCATTAGAAGACATTGCTAAAGGAGATGAAAAAAGAAAAATAAGTAACCAATAAAGACGAAGCCTACTTCAAAAGAAGGATGTAAATAACCGTGAATAAAAATGATAAAAGAATAATAACATTGAAACGTTATATCTATTCGCTAGTTTAAAGTAATACAATAATATGTATGATAATGATGGATATGTCAAAATAAACATTGTACTTGTAAATTGAATTTTTTAAAAAAAAATGACAGAGTCTCCCCTATAATTGGATATTTCCCAGGCACAAGGCCACCTCAAGATTTGACAACCAAAACGCTGTTACAAACAACAAAGACAGATCTTTTAAATATAGAAAAATTCAAAAGATAACTAGGGGTAATCACCAATTACCCAAGAGGAATGATCACCCATCACTCACGGGAAATGATCACCCATCACTCACGGGGTTCCAATTAAAATGTTAGATATAGTTAAAATCAAGCTAAAAATTATAAATGCCTCTGTCCTTGTGAATTGTCTGTCAACACAGCAACAATACAATATATAAATTACCTTGTTGTTTACACCACAAAAGAATATAATAAGGAATAATAAAAATCCTTCGGGCTGTACAAGTCTAAACGAAAGATTCCTGCAAAAAAAAAGAAGGAGATGAGATTCCTGACAATTACACAAAATTGTGAAACAAAATTGTATGTGATGGAATTTAAAATAATAAAAATTAAAAGATTCAAGGCATGTAGATTCAAGTAACAAATAAATTGTAAATTAAAATTTGACATGGGATAGTAATGATGCAATAGATTTCAGGATTCCCTCACCATTAACTATATTATTTGTAAATGAATTGAAATCAGGCCTATTCACTAGAATCATTCTCCGATACAGACTCATCATCATCTACTGAGGTATCGCTATTCGTTTCCGATTCATCTTCTTCCTCTTCATTTATAGGAGAATTTTCCCTTGCTGTTATAGCCTCATCTTGAACATCCAACATTTCACTCATACCATTCTCATGCATCAGAATACCAAGATCAACAAATAACGATATGCTGACTTCGTCAGTAGCATCTACTTCTTCCTAATAAGCTCTGTCAACTACGGGTGCATCTATTATATGTCCAGCTTTGGTTTTGCAAACTGCCAACCAATCAGATCTTGGCCTCTTACTCCCTGGATATGATGCATAATACACTTGGATAGCTTGTTGAGTTAGAACAAATGGATCATAGTTAGCATAGCTCCTTTTGTGGTTAATTTCTACAAGATTATACTGCGGTTGTACCCTGGTACCATGATTCAATGTTTGATCAAACCAGTGACATTTAAAAAGAACAATGCTTTGCTGTGGATTACCAGGAAATTGCACTTCAATGATTTCATTTAACACTCCATAGTAATCAGGTCCTGATGCGTCATTTCCAATCCTTTTCACGCAAACACCACTATTAACAGTTTTCTTTCCCTCCGCATAATCATTAGTGTAAAATCGGTAACCATTAATTATGTACCCACTATATGATTTCACTAGCCTTGACGGACCCCAAGCAAAGTTCCTCAAGCATTCATTTGTAACCATATTTTCTGAATCTTGTACCTAAAAAACATTAGACAAGTTAATTTTTTAATTATGAAAGTTATAGCATTACGAAACTCCATTGAATCCCCAATGGAGTTCCAAATGCAAGTTATTAACTTATGAGACTTACATATCCACTAAACCATTCTGCAAATTCAAGGCTGATTCTTCTATTGATTTCTATCTCTGATATAGTCGGAGCCAGACTTCGTAAGTGTGCCGTGAATGCCCTGTAATGCATTAGAATTAGATTGAATAAGTCAAAATCATTATGAGGTATCGTTTATCGTATAAAATGTATGAAGTAGTAGCTCGTACTCAATGTATGGCTGCACTTCACCACAATTAAGCAATATATAAATTCTTGTTGCAACGAATTCTTCAGAAGTAAGGAACCAAGTTCGAATTCGTCCTATCACCCGTCCTTGAACATTGCAGATTGACAGCCCAGGTTCTTGCACCCTCTCTAATCGTTCTCCCTCTTCATTACGCGCCGGAATTGTACGTTTTGTTTGTACATGTGGCTCAAAATAATAAGAGAAGAAAGTGGATGCTTCCTCAACTAGATAAGCATTGCAGATTGACCCTTCAACTCTAGCCTTATTTTTCACCTTGATTTTCAATTGATGCAAATACCTGTCATTTTAAAAAAAAAAAAATCAACTTCAGTCACACACGCTTATATCGTACCTGCTATGAAAAGAATTAGATTGAATGATTCGATTACCGTTCAAACGGGTACATCCACCTATATTGAACAGGGCCACAAACTCTTGCTTCGTAAGGTAAATGAATTAATAAGTGTTCCATTACATCAAAGAATGCAGGTGGAAATATCTTCTCCAACTTACATAACAATAAAGGAATGTCGGATTCCAATTTGGCCATATGAGCTACATTCAACTTAGGAGAGCATAGATCACGATAAAAAAGACTCAACTCCGTCAAAACACCCCATACATTAGAAGGAAGAAATTCCTTCAATGCAATTGGAAGTAGTCTCTCCATAAATACGTGACAGTCATGTGATTTCATACCGGATAACTTCAACTCATTCAAATCAGCACATCTTCCAATGTTTGAAGCGTATCCATCTGCGAGTTACAATCCCCTCAACCATTCAAGCAAAAGTTTCTTTTGTTCTGATGTCAACGAGTAAATAGCTTTAGGTATAGCCACTTTTCCTCCTCCCACATTCAAGGCATGTAGCTCGGGCCTATGGCAATAAATTTCTAAGTCACGTCTAGCCTTTAAATTGTCTTTTGATTTACCCTTTACCTCAAGAACTGTATTCATGACATTGTCAAATACATTCTTCTCATTGTGCATTACATCAATATTATGTCGGACCAAATTAGTACGCCAATACGACAAATCCCAAAAAATACTCCTTTTTGCCCAATTATGAGATATTCCCCTGCCATTACTCCTTCCAATTTCTTTGCATGTTTCTGTAATTTTTTCATAGTTAGACAAACTATCCCAGATTTCTTCACCAGTAGGGTATTGCACAGGCTGTGATGTCTCAGAACCTCTATCATTCCTAAAAGATCTCGTGTCCCTCCTGTAAGGATGATCCGATGGTAAGAAACGACGGTGATAGTCAAACCATGATTGTTTCCCACCATTTTGTAGATGAAAAGACTTTGTATTGCCTATACAATATGGACAAGCCAGTCTCCCAGCAGTGCTCCAGCCACTCAACATACCATATGCAGGAAAATCATTAATAGTCCACAAAAGTGCCGCCCGTAGTTGGAAGTTTTGTTTCCTCGATATGTCATAAGTGGTGACACCTTCAAACCACAATTTGGTTAATTCGTCTATCAAGGGTTGTAAATAAACATCCACTTGGTGCTTTGGATTCTTGGGGCCTGGGATAATGATTGTTAAAAACATGACTGGATCCTTCATACACATCCACGGGGGGAGATTATACGGTGTGAGAATGACCGGCCAGGATGAATATTGCTTACCCTACATCCCAAATGGTGAGAATCCATCTGTACATAAACCAAGTTTGACATTCCGTACTTCTTTTGCAAACTCAGGATGCATTCGATCAAAGTGTTGCCATGCTTCAGTATCACGAGGGTGACTCATGGTGCCTTTCTCCGATCTGCTCTCTCCATGCCATCTCATGTGTTCAGCTGTTGTTTTAGAAGTATACAATCTTTGTAGCCTCGGTGTTATCGGGAAGTAATACATCTTCTTGATTGAAATTTCCCTTCTACTTGTGTTCTTCCCAACCTTTTTCTGTGCATATCAAGGATGGCCACAAAATTTACACTCTCTACGATTCATGTCATCTTTCCAGTAAAGCATGCATCCATTATTGCATACATCTATTTTTTGTACCGGCAAACCCAACCCAGCCACTAATTTTTTCATCTGATAGAAATCATCAGGAATCGTATTACTGCTAGGCACAACCTCTTTCATCAATTGCACAACATCGTTAAAGGATTTACGCGAGAGGTTATTTTCAGACTTAATGTTTAATAACCTTGAAGCCAGTGAAAGCTGCAAATGTTGTGTGCATCCATCCCATATAGGAGTCTCTACCGCCTTTAACATATCGTAAAACCTTTGTGCCTCCACATTAGGTGGCTCTTCAAAATGGTCTGCTGATGGAGCTTCAGGGGGAAAGTCAGGTCCTGCTACGTCTAAGACCATTTCGCGAGACAGATTTTCTTGATGTGAATCAAATTTTGGGATTGAGGTAGACACACTTGAGGGACACTCGAATGGCTCACCATGACATGTCCACCGGTAATACCTAGGCACAAATCCGGACTTCCACGAGTGGAGCTTAACTTGTGCTTGGATCTAGATACTTTTTATTCTTACATTTTGCACACGGGCATCTAATTACGCTTAATATTGCATTTGATAAGGCAAATGTCAAAAAAGCCTTAACCCCTTCCTCAAATTCAATAGTGATCCCTTTTACACCTGAAGCGTGCCTTCTATACATCCAACTACGATCCTCCATGACGTCTAAATGAGAGAAAAGAACAATCAACTCAATAATTAAAATCACCCCTTAAACAAAAGGAAGAGAAGTGTAATTACATTTTCCTTTCTATTATCTAACAAAAAGAGGTCCAAAACATAGAATTTACAATTGCTATCTTTGGATACAGTTACACCTTCAATATCTACGTTTTAACTAAGTTCTACATTTAATTGAGGTGAAAAGTACAATTATTTGAAGAGTGAAAATAAATGTGGAAATAAATGAGAAAATTGAGGAATTTGATTAAGATAAATAATATTAAAGCTAATTATATTCTTATTTTACACATTCCAATGGTTAAAATAATAACATTTTATTTATTTTCATTCCAATGTTTATATTTGTTTAAACTCTTTCTATAACGTATATTATTCCTGCTATTATTAACATCCACCTATATATGAAATTATTATTATTATTACTCATTTCATTAGTCCTATTCTTATTCTTATTAGCAATATTATTTTTAATAATAATGCTATTATGGCATATATACTCATGTTCAATCGAATAATACACTCCAAGATAAGGGTAGTTATTCTACTCCACAGTAAATAGCGGCAGATTTTGAAAAAAAAAAATTGACAGAGTCTCCCCTGTAATTGGACATTTTCCAGGCACAGGGCCACCTCAAAATTATACAATCAAAATGCAATTGCAAACAACAAAAACAGATCATTCATTTATACCAAAAATAAAATAAAATAAAATTAAAGGATAACTAGGGGTAATCACCCATTACCCAGGAGGAGTAATCACCCATTACTCACGGGGAATCCAACATTTGAATTCAACACAAATGCAATTTATATGAACAACACGCACCTCCTACATCTTCATAATCTAAGGAAACGAATTTCTCACATAAAAGAGCCTTCAAAGCATTCCACTAGAGTTAAATCTTCCACTAGAGACACTAATATATTATTATAATCAAGTAATAAGATTACTAAACTAATCAGATATCAACCTTCCTATTATGGCATCATAACCAATCAAATTAATTTATAAGGGTTTATATAGCTAAAACATAGTTCCCATATAATTTGATCAAAGTAGTAATTTTTTTATAACAGGGTAAAATAGAGTGCACTTTATACAAAGTATATCACATATAAGTATAGATCAAAACACCATGAATGTTTAAAAAGGACAACAATTCCAACTAACAATTCAGCAATTCCAGTTCACAATTCCAAATTTAAATCAATAATCTCACATCAAACCACCATCATGTCACTCCCAATCTCCTCAAATTCAACCCCAACATCAATACAACTTTTATACATCAATTCCAACTCTGCTCATTCACAAATAATCACCCAAATTTCAAAGCTTCGGGGAAATGCAAATCTGCCCAACATGGACTTAGTTTATAAGATAATGAAGTAGCTCAAGAGATAAATTCTAACTACTTACCCAAATGAATCAACTTCAGACAACGACAACGACAGTAGCACGGGAATAGCGAGTGGAGGCACTCACCGAGGGGGCGGGCTGAAAGGGGCGAGCGAGAGCGGGGGGCCGAGGGGGATCTGCGAGGAAGGGGGCGCGGGGAGGGGGGAGCGTGGGGGAGGGTCGTTGCGGGTGGGGGGGCGCGGGGAGGGGGGACTTGCGAGGGAGGAGGGTCGGCGGGGGTGGGAGGGCACGGGGAGGGGGCTGCGGGGGTGGGAGCGCCGGGGAGTGGGGCGCGGGATGGGGGGGGAGTTGAGGGAGGGGGGCGCTGCGGGAGGGGGGCGTGGGATGGGGGGGAGTTGAGGGAGGGGGGCGCGGGGGTGGGAGCACCGGGGAGTGGGGCGCGGGATGGGGGGAGTTGAGGGAGGGGGCGCTGCGGGAGGGGGGTGCGGGATGGGGGGAGTTGAGGGAGGGGGGCGCGGGATGAGGGAGGGGGCGCTGCGGGAGGGGGGCGCGGGATGGGGGGGAGTTGAGGGAGGTCCCGGTGGGGAGAGGGGGGAGAGATGGCGGCGGCGCAAGCTTGGGAAGGGGAGGAAGAAGGAGGGAAAAAAAAAAAAAAAAAAGGAGGGAGTGAAAAATTTTGGAAAATTTTAGTTTTTTTTTTTAAATTTCTAGCTATTTCGTCGCAATTTGGGACGAAAAAATAAAACCCTCGCTAATTTTTCATAAATTAATACAAATAACATTATAAATCGATCTATACATTATAATTTTTATTATTTTTTAGTGATTTTAATAATATTATTATATGTAAATTATTTTTCTTTATATATTTTAATTTATACACCACTTAATCAAATAAATAGATCAAAAAATTAGATATATGTATATATATAACTATATAGTATAATATATATTAATATGTTGGAGATGAATAACATTACAAATCGATCTCTACATTATAATTTTCACTATTTTTTTTAGTGATCTCAACAATAATAACAGTATTTGAATTGTTTTTCTTTACATATTTTATTTTATACACCACTTAACAAAATAGATATATTAAAAAATTGGACATATGTATATACATAGCTAAATTTGTATAATATATATTAACATGTAGGAGACGAAGAACATTACAAATTGATCTCTACATTATAAATTTCACCATTTTTTTAGTGATATCAACAATAATAACAGTATTTGAATTATTTTTCTTTATATATTTTACTTTATACACTACTTAATCAAAGTGATAGATTAAAAAATTAGACATATGTATATATATACCTACATGTTATAATATATATATATATATATATATATTAAACTAAACAGATACTTATATACATTATATACATATACTTATATATTAGAATAAATATATAACATAACATAATTAACTATATACATTTACTTATGCAATACATTAGGTGTATAAAATGACATAATTACATATACAAAACTATAATAAAATGCACTAATTGAGACATGTTATTAAAAATATTTCAGTAAATTTGTCAAAATACACCATCACATAAACACATAAAGAAAAATTAAAAAAAAAGATTAAAACCCTATTTTGTTGTAAAACCCTCGCAAATTCGTCGCAATTAGTGACGGATTTGCGACGAATTGGGGTTTTGAGATTTTCTATAAATTTTTTCATTTATTTATTTTTTAATTAAAAATATTGACCTTCGTAAAACCCTCGCAAATTGCGAGGGCCCAAAATCCGTCTCAAAACCCTCGCAAATTGCGAGACCTTTGCGACGGACGTTCAAAAATTTTTAAAATATTTTTTAAAAAAACAATCGATCGTCGCAAAACCCTCGCAATTTGCGAGGGCTGAATTACCATCGCAAAACCCTCGCAATTTGTGAGGACTTTGCGATGGACGTTCAAAAAATTTAAAAATATTTTTAAAAAAAACAATCGGTCGTCGCAAAACCCTCGCAAATTGCGAGGGTTATTTGCCGTCGCAAAATCCTCGCAATTTGCGAGGGTTTTGCGATGGACGTTCAAAAATTTTAAAAATATTTTTTTAAAAAATAATTTGTCGTCGCAAAACCCTCGCAAATTGCGAGAGTTTTGCGATGGACGTTCAAAAAAATTTTAAAAAAATATTTTTTTAAAAAATAACTTGCCGTCGCAAAACCCTCGCAATTGCGAGGGTTTTGCGACGGACGTTCAAAAATTTTTTTAAAAATATTTTTTAAAAATAAATCGCCGTCGCAAAACCCTCGCAAATAGCGACGATTTTGCTACGAATTGCGACGGGTATTTTGGCCGTCGCAAAACCGTCTCAAAACCGTCGCAAATTGCGATGGTTTTGTGACGGTTTTGGTCAACTCGCGACTTGTTTGAAAATCGTCGCAAATTGGTCGCTATTAGCGACGGTATTGAAGCCGTCACAAAAAATTCGTCGCAAATCGCGATTTTTCCTGTACTGGCTTTCAAGAGGATACAAGACAATTTAGGTCCAGTGTGTAACAACACAAAACTGAATAAGAACAATGAGGTTGACAATTATAAAGTTCACTTGGCAGGCAAAGGCTATAAGCAAGAATTTGGCCTAGACTATAGAGAAGTGTATCCCTGTTGTGTGATTATTAGATATGGTCCAATTGGTGCTTGTTTTGGTAGCTCAAAACTCATGGTCTATCGTTCATATTAATGAAAATTAGCCTGGAGATTTAGCTGAATAGGTATTTGTTGATCAACCTCTTGGCTATATAAAATTTGGAGACAGCATAAGGTGTATTTATTAAAGAAGAGAAGGCATTATACGAACTAATTAAACATGGCTCAAGAGGTTGGTATAGTTGTAAAAATGCTTATTTTTTCTGAGGAGATTTTAAGAAAAGACCTAAGAGCATAAATTTTTAAAATATATTTTAGAAAAGTTTAATTTTTATTAAAAATTACAAAATTTTAGAAAATTTCCTCTACTTCTATCTCTAATATTGGTGAAAAGATTATAGTATACAGTTGCTACATATCCAATTTTTATTATTAATCCATAAACTCTCAATAAGAACACTTGGAAAAGAAGCTAACTAGCTATCCTCCTGTAAATATTTCTTTTGTGCGTTCCTTAAGGAATCGTCCAACTCAATTACTTGCTCCTCATTCTTTAAAATATATAAATTTATATTTTTATAATTCTTTTGTATGGGAAAATTTTATCCCAACTGACATTTTCTCCCCAATTTAAGTGGATCTTGATTAACGAAATTTTACTTCTCTCTCTATACACACACACACACACACACACACACACACATATATATATATATATATATATATATATATATATATTTGTTGAAAACTTTATGGTACATTATCAGTCGCTACCATATGAAAAATTGTCTTTGATACATGGGCCAAAATGTTTTGTTTTTCTAATAATAATAATTGTGTCGAATCTATAATTTAGTGAATTGTTTTAGTGCTTACACTATTGCATGTAAATGGTGCATAAGAAGAATGTATATTAAACATTTTTATGTTGCTTTTGGCATTATTCTTATCGTGTAAATAGACTTATCTCATGAATTTAAAAAATAAATCAATATTTGTTTTAAAAAATTAATTAAATTATGAATAATATTAGCGAGGGAGATTGCGACCATCACAAAACCGTCACAAATTTTATAGTTAATTTTTTTTAAAATTTAAAAATCTGGCGACCTTTGCTAAACCATCGCTAACTCATCTTCGCAAAACCCTCTCAAACATAATTATAAACTTAATTATAATATCATTAATTAAATGACTAATTCTAAGACGTCGCTAAATTAATTGTAAATTTAATTTTAATATTTTTAATTAAATAACCATCATAAATTCGTCGCAAAGAAAGATGCTTTCTCTTTGCAATCGTAAATAGCGATGCCTTTTTTAGCTACCGGAAAAAACTGTCACAACACCCATTTGCGACAGTTTTTCACAGTCGCAACACGCGAATTTTCCTGTAGTGTTTAGACCCATGGGACTTGACGAAGTTATGTAGTCCTAAGTTATATGAATCATGTTGTCCATGTTCTTGGCTTATAAAGGAGTGAATGGCATTTAATGAGTATAAACTTGTTTAACTCTACTTTGATGGCTTTGGGTATTCTTTATCTAATATGTGAGTGTGATTGGGGTTGGATGGACTGAATAAGTGTTTCGATATTTTCTTTGGTGAAAGGAATGATAGTATCTCTGCTATGTTGGCTGTGTTCTTGCATAAATATTGTTGAATATTGTTTGTTTGATGTGATCATGTTTGCTTGAGCACAATCAACTGTTTACGTGTGGGGAAATAGATAGGGGTTAGATTGGTCTATATTTTCCAAATCATTTGTGCTATAATTGTTATGGTTTTATGTTTAAATGACAATCTATTACCCTCCATTTAAACATCTTTTATGTGAAATTGATAAGATGAAGATGTATGGGAAAAAATGATGAAAAGATAATCAAAGTGCAGCAAAACCGGCAAAGCTAGTGAAGAACCAGCACTTGTTGGATCAAACTAGCTGGTGCTGGTTGGTTTCTAGAAAACACAGGAACACTAAGCAGAATTTTGGGACTGAGGTAGAGTGCAACTGGTACTGTTTGCTCCACCTTGGCCAGTGTCGGTTGGTATACTACAGGTGGCAATTCTGAGCTCAACCAGGGCTTGTTAATCCTAAGCAGCCAGGACGGGTTGAATCTTGAATTCTGATGCGGAAAAGGCTTCTTTAACCGCTTTTTGGGAGAAAAACTCCTATAAATACTAAAAGAAAGAAATCCAAAAGGGGAAGGGGGAAAAAAAAAAAAAAAACACAAACACACACACAAGGGACATCTCGTCTTCAAAGTATACACTGAGAGGTGAAGTCTTTGGAAGATGGTTATGAGAGAGAGATGTGTTGTTCAAGAGGAGAGTTGCAGAAGAGAAAAGAAGATTTAGCTTGTCTATGAGTGTTCTTCTATTCCTTTCTGTACTTTTTAATTGTATTTTAGGAGATTAAACTAAAGACATAACTTTGTATTAAGTTATCTTTTTGATTAATTATTTACCAATTTCTAGTATTTGATTGCTTGGATTTATTTTTTTAGATTAGTTAGTCACATTCTTCTAATAAATTGAGAGATGGAGTTAGAGAATTGTGTTCTAGATTAACTAATTGATTTAATATTTGTTCTTAATTAATTAACTTGAGAGAGAGTTTAAGGGTAAAAAACTAGAAATCAAAAGAGTTTTAATATCAGCTAGAGATAGGGGCATCATTTCCTTTCATGTTAATATCACCTTGAGCTAGGAGTATTGTTAATTGGATTAATGAATTTAATGTATCTTTTGGCTGGTTTGATGCGATAGAGATATTCATTGAATTCGCTAGAAGATAGGAATTTTATAACTTGGGGGAGAGTGGAATTTATATTTGTGATCTTTCATGCTAGATTGGTGATTCGTTGTGATGAATGGTATGTAATACTTGTCATGTTCTAGAGTCCAAATATATGTTCTATTTCCTTATCTTGTTCCTTGATCAATTTTCTGTGATGTTAAATGCAGATAGTGTGATTGTAATTAATTTACGTGCATGATTTTAGCTGAGTAAAACAATATAGTGAAAGTGATTAAAGGTACTTGTTCATTAATGATCCATATCCGATAATACCTTATACTGTGCCATGCGATTATAATACTTGCTTAAATGTGATTTTGGTGTCCAGTTTAGGAATTGACATTTTAATTAAAACTTGAATATTTGTAAAATTGAATTTAATATTTTTTACACCAAAAATACACAACACCCATTTCGTCTTGCACAGGAATTTTCAAACCTAATATGTATCTAGCTATCAATTGTTCATCAAAGTCAATAATTAAGTCCAATGCAAATGGATAAATTGTATTTTATGGTGTATTCCTCTATATTCATATCACGTTATCAAAGTTTATAAAACTTCTCATACAAGGTCATTAAGTAATCTACTAGCAGAAATTGCTTCATTAGTCTTAATTTCATTTGTTCCCAGGTTTGAATTTTTGGTTTTGTTCATCTAACACGCTATTCCTCTGACCTATTCCACTATTGAAGAGCAATTCCCTTTAGTTAAGATAACTGACCAGTAGTAACTTAAATGAGTAGGTAGGCTAGCCTTGAGTTATCGCATTTTATTAATATTATTGTTATCATTTTGTTTTTCCGACTCACACTCTATCCGTGAATAGACATTCATCATTGAGTTATTGCTCTAAAACGTAGACAAATATGGAAATTTAGAACAACGGATTTAATCATTCGAAATGATTTTTATAGCTTTATCATTCGATGGATTAGTTGTTTTGTCAGGGTGTTGTGTGAATCATCCAACTACATTGAATCTATACAAGAATAACATTGGTCCAATCCGTTCGTTTATTTAAGCTACTTAAGCAAGAAATCATGGTTACAGATTAAGCCAAAGAAGTAGGTTGACGGATGACAAAGTACTCTGTAGAAATAAAAAGAATGAAAAGAAATGAAAGGATTCCATTGAGCACAGTACTCTGTAGAAGCAGTCCGCACTGCATTTATTTATTCAAACAACACAACAATAAGAACAGAGACAACACACAGTACTCCGTACAAGCAGTCCGTACTGCATTTATTTATTCAAACAACAGAGACAACACACAGTCCGCACTGCATTTATTTAGGCATCCGAGTTCGCTAATAAGCTTCAGGGAGATCTGCTGCCAACCGTCTTCGGCACCTACCCCTCACGCACCTAAGCGGTCTACAACACTTACGGATAGGAGAACAGCGTCCACCGAGATGAACACAATGGTTTTCGGCGTCTTCAGACGATTGTATTACAGTAGTTATAATCTCTGCATTTGGAAGTGTTTCCCTTGACATTTCGATATCGGGCAATTCTTCCTCAGCTGCACCTGTACCACGAGCCTCAAAAACTGCAGCATACAATAATGTGGGTTAAAATCACATTTAACATTCTAACCACATATGACGAAAGAAAGTGAGAGAGCTAACCAGCGAAGGCTGCGATCAAAAGAAGAACGAAGATAGCGAGCTTAGCCATAAAGTTTGTCTCTAGAGGAACTCTTGAATCTTGTGAAGGAACTGAATTTCAATTGCCCAAAATGTGCTAAATTTATAGATTCTGAAGCACAGTTTTAAATATATGAATTTTCGCAAGTTAGGAGTATTTGCCTAGAGGAAAATGATTTCATTTGTCATTTCCCAACTCACATGATTCATGTCGACTGCTTTTTCATCTCCTTATATTGTTTGCGAATATTAGTAAATTTGGACCAACGATTTTATTCCTTGTGAAATACAGCCTATGTTCTTAAGAGAATTACAGTATTTGATTTGTTATGAGATTTTATACAAAATAAAAAATTATAATATAATAATATAGTATAATTAAAAAATATATATGAGTCCTGAAATATTTTGTGTCAAATCTAAATATATAAAAATAATATATGATAGTTATATTAGTTAATCTATAATGTATAATTTATTATAAACTTTTTTAAAAAAAATATCAATTCTTTTAAAGCAACTCAAAATAGAAAGTTAGTCAATTTTATTTTTTTAGACCAAAGGAGTAAATTTAAAGGTACACGGTTTATTTGCTAATAAGGCCATTAAGTGAAGAAGTCAAGGCAATTGATTGCACGTAATTGTTTCCATGGGGAGGGAGATAATAATTTTTTGTATAAGTTAATGAGCTATTACAATCATTGGAAATTAAATACAAGCATAAAGGGGAGTTAGGAATAGGAAAGGAAAAATTAAGTACCCGATCCATTGTCATAGGTAATATGACTCATAATTGTATTGGCAATTTAATTTTAATTATATGTTTATAATATATGTCTATTTTTTTTTCTTCCGCATTTCAATGTTCTACTACTTTTTCTCATCCTAAACGCTATACTTATCAATTTTCATTGTAGGTAGTGTGACTCATAAAATATATTGTTTTATAATTATTAATATATATATATAAATTTAAATGGATTTATTATAAAAAATGGAAGTACAACTAATGACTATGTTTGATTAGTTCCTAGGAGTGCTGAAGTTGGTTTCTCAGACCGAGTCAGCACTTCTTGTCTAAAGTGGATGTATTTGTTAAAAGATGGGTACTTCTGTGTTTATTTGCAAACATGGAAAATTCATACACAACATCCAAAGCATTTCACATGATTCATAAACACCTTAATTATGCACTTGTTCAAGAGGGGAAAAATTTTGGTATTTGCATAAAAAAAAAAAAAAAAAAGCAAGAGGAAGAGGTAGAGAGAGAAGCTCTCAGCTCTTGTGAGTACTCTTTTCGCGTCTTGCTCAACATGATAGAAACTCTAGCTTAGCTGCCAGTATATGACTCCTCTGCTGGTTTGTCTCTATAATGTATATGCTATCCAATTACTAGTGTGGTTCTGGTTGTGGTGTGTGTAGTAGTAATATTTATGGTTGTTCTCTGGTGATCTCCGTCCCTCCTGACTAAGATTTCAGTGGCCGAGTTCGGTTTCGTTTGGGTTTTGCTAATCTAGGGTTGCATTATGCTGTTGGTTCCTGCATGAGTATCTGCTTGTTGCTATTACCCGTTGTTCCTGCTGGTCATATTCACGTTTCTACAGTTTTCTGTTCTGGTTATATCGTCATCCTTGTATGTGCGTGGTATCAAATGCAGTATTTACTCCCCTAGTTATGAGATTATTGTGGGATGATTATGAACCTTTTTCCTATGTTTATCTATCTTATGGGTTTGGCTTTGCTTCTTCTTCTATCTTCTATTCTAGTCATCCGGTACGTTTGATCTGCATAAACCACCTGCTTCTTGATGAAACCAGTTTGTTAGTCTTGGTCAAATTCGAAATTCCATCATCCATACCACCTCCAGTCTGGCCTATAGAACTGCATCTTTTGCTGTCAGATTTCTAAACCACCTACCCTGAGGAATTACCTACCACTTATTTCTTCCCCTTGTCGGTTCTTACTCTAGTAGCCAGCCTTAGGGTCTGAAGGGCTGGACCTAATGGTCCAGACCAGAGGTCGAATGAAGACAAGTGTTTTTGGGGTGCCATCTTCCCCTACACCCTGGACAGCTTTAACCCTCCCCTAGTCAGAATCTCTGCGATCTGTTGTACTCGAATTGGACAGGCCAAACACGTTCTCCTCTTCTGTATCCCAACTTGAGTCTGCGATGAATCTCGACACCAATCCTCCTTCATCAACTACACCCGCTGACCTGGTCCCACATCTGATATCCACAGAACCCAATCAACCAGTGTGCTTGTTGGCCCCAGTTGTTGGGAGCATGCTGATGCGTTCAGACTTGGGTATAAAAATCATACAAAACTAAGCACATTCCCAATCAAGTTCAAATTAAAATGTTAAACCCAAATCACACATATGAGCAAGCGTACTCATCATTACCTGAGTATGGGGTTAAAACAAGTGTCGATCCTCAAGGAACAAGTAGACATTAATTACCCTTCTTTCATTGTTTAACCGACTCGATAAAGTGAAAAGCAAATAAAAAGAAAAATAAAAAAGAACATAAAAATAAAAAATAAAAATATGTATATGTCAAGGATGTAGATTTATGTAACTCAAGCCATTGTTTAGACAAATATGATCTTAAAGAACTTAACCATTATCATAACCAATCATTCTCTTAGCACCATGAATGATGAAGGTAGACTCACTTTGATGGTCAATCCATGAAATCACTATCTTCTAGATAAATTAGAATCACTTGGTCCGTCTCAACTAATTCATCCAAAAGACGCATTAAACACAATCCTTAATTAAATTCCCTTGGTCTCGGCGAATTTAGAACATGAAATTAATCAATGAACCCTTGGTCTCAGAAGACATCAATTAATCTTCAATTACCAGTTCTTAAACAATCAACCCCCTTTGGTCCAGCAAGTTAATTACCAACAGAATATGAAATTACTAAATCGAAACACCCATCTACCCCCTTTGGTCCAGTAAGTCAATGGATATAATCAACTAACTAATCTCGTAATAAGCATAAGTAATTGAATACCAAGAATAATAACTAATTAATCAAAAGATCAAATAACTCTAGAAATCATGAATATCTAAAACAATGTCAAATTACAATAAAACAATTAACATATCATTGTCAAGAAAAGAAAACAAAGTAAAAGAAAGAACTCATAGACAAGCCTCCTTCTTCTTCCTTTGAAAACCTTCTTGTACAACCCTCCTTGAACTTTGAAGAATTCTCCTTGGACTGAGTGATTTTCTATGATGATCAATGAATTCTCTCCTTTATCCTTGTATTTTCCATATATTTATAGGCTTAAGAGGTGCCTAAACTCGTAGGTACAAAGTTCTTGACCGAGTAGAAGTTGGAAGCTGCTAAAACTCTTCAGATTTCAAAAAACGCGTAGAAAGATCGCAGTACCGCCTTAGGGACTGACCACAGACGACACCGCCTTGGTCCTTCTGAGCCGGTGCCATCTTGGTTCTGTTTCTCCACTTGTCCACCGATTTTTCTCCAAATTGTGCGCATACGTTCCAGAGTGCAGCCTGCGCCAGTTCCAGCCTTGCAGCCGGCGCCGCCTCTGCTCTGTTTTGCGACGATTTTTCTTTGTTTTATTCAAAATCTTGAAGTAATGACCAAAATACCTTCCCAAGGGTAAAATCTCAAATATGAAAGAATATGACTAGTTATTGAACAAAATGTATTACAAAAGAGCCTCAAATAACTAAGCAAAGTATAACCAATTTAGCTGCTATCACATTCCCCCACACTTAACTCTTTGCTTGTCCTCAAGCAAAGTATCAAGAACAAGTAGGAAAAATACAAGGTTTAATCACTTAATCAATTCCAAAACCATATCTTCAATGCTTTCTCTATTCATGAACATAAAATATATGATACCAAATCTTTCACAGCCATTGCAAGACTTGTGTAGTGATAAAGGACTTAGTAGAACCATCTCAATACTTTACAATATTCTCAAACCATTGGAAAGAAGTCAGTTTAAAAAGAGTATCCATTCTATATACTTTCTTTCCATACACTCTCTCCACTAATCCGAGACATATCATAATGCTACTTAGATCAAATAGGACTTTTAAGCTTGTAATGTAAGGCTAAAGGTTTGTAATGTGGCTTAGCAAACGAAGGATATAGGAACATCAAAAGTCAAAGAAAAACATAGAGTAAGCAAGAAAAGGATAACCAAAGTAAACCTATAATTCCCAACTCTTCTTGCTCTCCTATTCTAAGAATCAATCAAACCATAACCTTATATAACAACTCTTATGTATTTCAAGCAATTCCTGCATTATTCTTCTTTTTCTTTCACCTCTTCTTTTTCATCAACTATTTTTCTCACAAGATCACTCAATTTTTCAGCAATGGTGTTAAGTGTTTTATATGAACTTACTTTTATAGTTCACTCACCATCCCTTTTGTGTTCTTTTCGCTCTTTTTTTTTTTCCAATTCTTTTTCAATTCTCTCCTCTTTTTATCCTCTTTTGTTTTCACTGCTGATGTTCTTTACTTTTTCACTCACTTTTCTTTCTAGCAGCTTGTTGTTTTCTTTGTTTACTTCCTCTCGTTTCTTTTCTTCCTCATATGCTTCGGCTCACCATTCTTTTCTTTCTCGATTTTTTTTCAACTTCTTCCTTTCACTCCACTTGTAATTGATCCATGACTAAAAGAAACAAGTCATTATCTCCATCCCTGCATTTTTTCAAACATACATATACTTTCATCCTTCAAGAGCATAAAGATTTGGAAATTATACAAACTCTGAGCACAAGTAATGGATAAAATATCGTGATGGGTTTTAAAGAAAGAAATCACCAATTTATGCTCAAAATAGGCACTAGGGATAATATAACAATAGGTAGGCTTGAAAAGTTCAAACTATCCAAAGAAGGCCTATTACCGTCATCCTTAAGTTAAATCATGAATGTCTTTCTTATTTCGCCTCGAGAGGTATTCAAGTAAGTTCTAGAATGTTCCATGAATTTTAGAGAAAAAAAGGTTTAAGAATAATGCACATCATATGATCAAGAACTACTTTATCCAAGTGAGTGCAAAAAGTCATGCATAAGCCATCAATGATCTAGAACATATGCTCTATAATCCATCATAAAGACATGCACTAAAATAAAATAAAAAAAAACAGCTTGAAATTGAAAATTTTTGAAAAATTTGAAAAATCCCGCATGCAAGAATATGTATCCCAAGAATATGTATAGAAGAATTGTCAATCAAACCACTCCCCCACACTTAAACTGGACATTGTCCTCAATGGTGAAATAAGTATAACTAAAACAACCAATACCATGGGACCAAACAAAATAAAGGAGAAGAGATAGGAAAAACAAACTTCCATTCATTGTGGTGCACAAGAGCTGAATGCATGAAGAGGGAGGCAGCATCAACGTACCTAAAAAATACAAAAGAAAATACCAAAGCATAACAACTAGAAAAGAAAATAAAGCAAAGTTAAATGAAATAGAAAGACAATGAAAGGAAAGCCAAACTAACTAAAACAAAAACATGAAAAGAGAAAGGAAACAAAAACAAAAGTGAGCAAGAACGCATCATCATTCCTCCGCAGCATCATCATCCTCATCCTCCTCCTCATCAGCGAGTGTAGAGGGGCCTGCACCATCATGTGGCCTAGGAGGCTACTGCCTCAACTCAGTCAACTGCTACTCCATGGTAGCTTGCTGTCGTGCCATATCTTCTATAGTACCTTACAAGCGTAGGAGCAACTCCATTTGCTGGTCGAGGTGCTCCAGTACTGTGGTCTCAAAGTCAATCCGGGAGTGGGATTGAGAACGGCCAGCTCTTGCACGTGCTAGTGGTGGTGGCTACTTCTCATCCGCTGTAGGTGGCCTTTCCTGACCAGGATGTTGGACCTCGAAACGAGTGAACCATTTCTTCAACTCCGGACTGTATTTGTATCCACAACTCATGAGAGAGTGCTCAGTGACCATATCGTGCTTAGTGGTAGCCTTTATGAGTTCTCCCTCAAGACTCACCCCAAAGTCCTTTTGAATCTTCATTATAATCAAGGGAAAAACAAAGGCTTTTGTGGAGAGACGGTAATGAACAACCTCCCTAATAGATTGGATGATCAAAGGAGCAAGAGGAATAGGTAATGTGTTCATCATCTGGTGTAGAATATAAGTGTCAATAAGCTTAGTTTCATTGAAACCACTAGCACGGGGAACAACATTAAACCCAAATATGTACACTAACGCACGAAAGTTGGCTGCCAAGCTATTGTTGGAATAGAAACTGTTAGCTTGGAAAGTATTATGCTTATATAAGCCTAGGGTTACTCGCGTCCCCCTAATATCCCTATTTGGGTCTGAAAGAATCCTTTGATTATTCACATCAATTCCTTGCCAAGTATCATCATCATAAATCTGGAGGAGGTGAGATAAGTGGTTTTGAATGATGACAATAGGAACTTCTTTCACTCTTGTCTCAATATGCGGGAGATGTTTATTACCCTTGTCCGTCATATTAGCATAGAATTCCTTGACAAGCACGGGGCAAAACTTCCCTTTCAATTGCACTATGGATCCCCAACTGAGTCGTCTAAACATCATTCCTAATTTAAGTGCCTGGTCTAAGGTGGGGGAGAAAGTACGCTCAATAATAATCTTGTTTAAAGCTCTCCTACTATACCATTCCTCACAAGAGGCATCGACAAACTCAGTAGGTCTAAGAGATAAGGAATCAACAAATGATGGAACTGAGGACGAGGAAGGTCTCACCCTTTTAGATGGTTGACTTCTCGCTCTAGACATGGTCACAGAAAGAATAGAGTACTAAGAAGAGAGAACAGATACGCTTAATCATTGAAGAGAGTATAGCTACCCCTACACAGATATATCTCAAACTTCACACAACCCTTAACCAAACTCACAATCCACAAACCACAACTCCTTCAATGTATATCAACTCCAACACCCAATTCAATCAACCACTTTCATCCAATGCAACACAACCTGCACAATGCATGTAAAAGTCCACTGTAAAGCATAACTTGTGCGAATATCCTCAAAGCATGCTAGTAAACATGATCATGTGAATGGTCCTATGTGATCAATAATGCAGTTTCAATTGATTCAAGTGTCACCAATAACCATAATTCTAGCCTGAGTTATAAGAATTCTTGAATGATAACAAGTATGAATCAAGTAATGCACGCTCAATACTCCTAAGGTAATCCAATAAATGAAACTCAAGTAGGAATGCACAATCATAGAATATATAATTCCCAATTTTCGTCCAAAACCGTCCATATAATTAGAAAAAATCAATTCCATCAATTTAACCGTAGGACTTAAATAAAAACCATACCTTTAGGCTCTTATATGTATGGGCAAGTAAAAGATGCAAGCTTTTTGCAAAAATCTACTCCCTTTGCTTGTGGATTGAATGTGCTATTGTTGTGAAAAATCAAAGCTTTTGATGTGTTTGATCCATAGGATCAATAAAAAAGAAGGTAAGAGATGTTATGGAGGTGTTTAGAAGTTGAAAAATCAAGCTTTAGGCACTAATAGAAGTGAAGCCGGCGCGGGCTTGAGAGGATTTGAGAGGGAGAAGGGAGGTTTTGAAGAAAAAGTGGCCAAAATGGCCCTTTAATTATGTTCCTCTCGACAGGAACCGGCGCCGGCTCTGTTCTATCCGGTTTAATTTTTATTTAAAAATAAAAATGCAAAAACACACGGATATTGAATAAAAATACTATAAATTAAAAATTGTCCTTAACACAAAATGAAAAGTAAAGAGAAGAGAAAAGAACTGCTTTAAGGTTTTCCACGGTTGTGGTCCCGTGGATTTTCTTCTGTATTCCCTGGTAGTGTTCTGCTTGACGATCCCCCATGAGTTTGGCTAGTTGACCAATCTGGTTGTCTAAATTACGCATGGAAGCCTCTAGGTTCCTTGTTGTCGCATCGACTCCTTAGAACTTTGCCTCCGTGGTACTTACTAATTGGCCAATCAATTCTTCCAATAGTGGTTTTTAAGGTGCTGCTGTGGTGTTTATGTAGTTTGGATTCCTTTGGTTACCTCCAAAATTGAAAGAGCTTTGCCTAGGTGGATTCCCATTGCTCCAAGAGAAATTAGGGTGATTTCTCCAGCCAGGATTACAGGTAGAGCTATATGGATTGTTACCTGGCCGGACATTACCTGCGAAGGCCTCTTGTTCTGAAGCTTCTTGGAGTGACCCCATCTTTTGACATTCATGATTGGGGTGCCCTTCTCCACAATCACAGTTAACGTTTAACACTTGGCCTTGAGGTATCACCAACTATTCCATCTTTTGAGTTAAGGCGTCTACCTTAACCTCTAATGTCACCACAGCATCCACTTTGTGTACTCCTTGCATACGAGCCTTTGACCTTGCACTTCCCCAAGAATAGTTATTAGAAGCCAAATTTTCAATAAGCTCAAATACCTATTTCGGGGTCTTATGGTTGATGGAACCCCCTGCAGAAGAGTCCACCACTTGCCGTGTTGCAAACGTGAGGCCATTCAAGAAGATAAGCATTTGCATCCCCAGCTCGAATCCGTGCTGTGGGCATTTTCTTAATATTTCCTTAAATCTCTCCTAACTCTCATATAAGGGTTTAGAATCTAGTTGTTGGAAGGCGAAGATTTCATTCCTAAGCATGGCTGTCCTAGCTGGAGGAAAATATTTGGCCAAAAATTTTTCAGCTAAAGCATTCCAAGTTGTGATAGAACCTATAGGTAAAGACTTTAACCACGTTTTAGCTCTATCTCTCAAGGAAAAGGGAAAAAGTTGCAATTTAATGGCATCTTCAGAAACACCATTCATCTTGAAGGTATCACAAATCTCAAGAAAACTGGCTAAATGAGTATTGGGATCCTCTTCCGGTAACCCATCAAATTGAACCATATTCTACAATATTTGAATAATGTTGGGTTTTATTTCAAAATTGTTGGCATCTACCCTAGGTCTAGTGATACTTGAGCCTGAGCCCGAGATTGCGGGTTTCACAAAGTCGTCCATAACTCTCCTATCATTCACAACATTGTTCTGTTGAGCAGCATCCATCTCGACAATCAGATTCCTTTGAATTGTTCGGTGAATTTTTGTTAACGTCCTCTCGACTTCAGGGTCAAAATCGACTATCTCGTTGTTAGATTTTTGGGTCATGTACCAATGGTAATACCTAAGAAAACAAGAAGCAAGTTTAGAGATATAATTAATGGTTAAAATAACACAAATACAAGGTTACAAAGTTGGTAATTCAAACTCAGTCTCAGTTAGTTGGTTAAGTTAGGTTAGGTTACAAGGTTATACAAGAATACACGAAATACAAAAGATAGTACCGTTTTGCAGAAAGAACAAATATACATATTTACCTATTGACATATTTATATATTTACATGGTTAAATCAACAAAATCCGAGTTTTCATGCTATTGTTCCCTAGCAACGGCGCAAAAAACTTGATGTGTTCAGACATGGGTATAAAAATCATACAAAACTAAGTACATTCCCAATCAAGTTCAAATTAAAATGTTAAACCCAAATCATACATATGAGCAAGCGTACTCATCATTAACTGAGCATAGGGTTAAAGCAAGTGTTGATCCTCAAGGAACAAGTAGACATTAATTACCCTTCTTTCATTGTTTAACCGACTCGATAAAGTGAAAAGAAAATGAAAAGAAAAATTAAAAAGAACATAAAAATAAAAATAAAAATATGTATATGTCAAGGATGTAGATTTATGTAACTCAAGCTATTGTTTAGACAAAGATGATCTTAAAGAACTTAACTGTTATCATAACCAATCATTCTCTTAGAACCGTGAATGATAAAGGTAGACTCACTATGATGGTCAATCCATGAAATCACTATCTTCTATATAAATTAGAATCACTTGGTCCGTCTCAACTAATTCATCCAAAAGATGCATTAAACACAATCCTTAATTAAATTCCCTTGGTCTCGGCGAATTTAGAACATGAAATTAATCAATGAACCCTTGGTCTCGGAAGATATCAATTAATCTTCAATTACCAGCTCTTAAACAATCAACCCCCTTTGGTCCAGCAAGTCAATTGCCATCAAAATATGAAATTACTAAATCGAGACACCCATTAACCCCCTTTGGTCCAGCAAGTCAATGGATATAATCAACTAACCAATCTCGTAATAAGCATAAGTAATTTAATACCAAGAATAATAACCAATTAATCAATAGATCAAATAACTCTAGAAATAATGAATATCTAAAACAATGTCGAATTACAATAAAACAATTAACATATCATTGTCAAGAAAAAGAAAACAAAGTAAAAGAAAGAACTCAAAGACAAGCCTCCTTCTTCTTCATTTGAAAACCTTCTTGTACAACCCTCATTGAACTTTGAAGAATTCTCCTTGGACTGAGTGATTTTCTATGATGATCAATAAATTCTCTCATTTTCCCTTGTGTTTTCCATCTATTTATAGGCTTAAGAGGTTCCTAAACTCGTAGGTGCAAAGTTCTTGGCCGAGTAGAAGTTAGAAGCTGCTAAAACACTTCAGATTTCCAAAAATGCGTAGAAAGATCGCAGCACCGCCTCAGGGACAGACCACAGTCGGCGCCGCCTTAGTTCTATTTCTCTACTCGTACGCTGATTTTTCTCTGAATTGTGAGCATATGTTCCAGAGTGCAGCCGGCGCCGGTTCCAGCCTTGCAGTCGGCGCCGCATCTGCTCTTTTTCGCCACGATTTTGCATTGTTTTACCCAAAATCCTGAAGTAATGACCCAAATACCTTTCCAAGGGTAAAATCTCAAATATGAAAGAATATGACTAGTTATTGAACAAAATGTATTACAAAAAAGTCTCAAATAACTAAGCAAAGTACAACCAATTTAGCTCCTATCACATGCCCCCTCTTTCTGCTCATGTGCCCTCTGTGCATACTGTCCTAAGTGTTGTCGACACTAATAGTTCTACGCAGGACACTAAGACCAACCATATTTCGGTGCGTTCAGACAACCCAGTTTGTTCTTGGGCAAATGTTGTTAAAGGGAACTGTGATATAAGTAATAGAATGCGGTTAAGGCACATTCCTAACTCCGACGACTTAATCAACATTGATGTTCTAGACTTCGTGGATGTGGAGACAAAGTTGGGCTACTGTCTAATTGGGATGTTTGCTGGACGGTTCCCGGGTATGAAAGCTGTTTTGGATCTTACAAAACAGTGGGGTGTTCAGACTAAGGTTCACACATATGCCTCCGGTAGGATTATTTTTCGGTTCACTTCTGATGCTGATAGACAGTTGGTTCTCCATGGGGGGCCTTATGCAGTATTTGATAGGTCATTTACGCTCAAGAAAATGTCATCTGAATTTGATTTCTCTTTGGATGAGGTCAGTATATTGCCCATATAGATAACATTCCCAGCACTGCCTCTTGGTTGTTGGAATGAGATTGCACTGAGTAAGATAGCATCTGTTGTTGGCATCCCTATTATGTCGGACATGCTCACTGCTAAACTGGATCGTTTGTCCTATGCTAGAGTCCTGGTGGAGGTCGATGTTTCTAAACCACTAGTGAAGGTGGTTCCGATCCGTCTCCCATTTGGGAAAATAAAACAGCAGGCTATGCGGTTTGAGTATGAACCTGCATTTTGTAACTATTATTCTAAGTTTGGACATTATATGGAGGCTTGCATGGGGGATAAGATGAAAAAGAAAGAACAGTTGTTGAACTACAAAAGGAATACATCCAACACTCGGGAAATGGGCAAGCGACTTAAAAGAACAAGAACCCGGTCTGCAACTACTGGACAGGACCTTGGCATATGTGCGTTTACACCAATGGGGACAAGCCCTAACCACATTGAAAAAGGGAAGGCTCCTATACAGTACGTTGGACAGGAACGAATTGAGAAAAGCATGTGTGCTGCGTCAACTAGTGCACAGGGACACGACCATGCGACAGTCAAGGACAAGCTCGTTCAAGCTGGGGCTACTGCGTATACTATCCCTATCGTCGATCCAGAGCATGCTGGAGTTAATACATAGGGTACCATGCATGTGTCCGTTGGGCATGGTGATCAGATTAAGGAGAGAAGGGGGCGCTCAAGAGTTAGACGGTTGGGACGGGTAAAATCCCGTTCAAATTCATAGAGGAATGTTCATTTTCGAAAGAGAACATTAGTGACCTCCACTGGGAATGACCAAAGCTTAGAGGAAGTCCCTAAGTTGGTTCTGAATACTGGAACGGCAACAGAGCATGACATAAGGTTTATACAATCTGTATGGAAGAAATATGCTAGTCGAAATGTTGACTTGATTGGTGCCCAACAGCCACTAGTCAATCCCCAATGAGAGTCGCATGCTGGAATATTCGATGGTTCAACATGACCCTCAAATATCACGGGGTTCTGGAGTTTATCTCTAAACATCATGTTGACATTATTAAATTAATGGAGACAAAATTGGATGTGGATAGATTGGACAATATCATGCTGAACAAGTTCTCTAACTGGTCGTTCATACATAATTTGGTCGAGATGGAGGGGGTAAGGTGATCATCCTTTGGAATGCTGCTACGGTGGCTGTTTAGTTTTTTCACTCTTCGCCCCAGCAGATTACTATTCGTATCACCTGTAAGGTTACTCATGTTTCTTATTATTTTAGTTTTATTTATGCTTTCAACTCTGTTATGGCACATAGGGTGTTGTGAGAGGCAATTGAGTACCTATCTACTGCTCTGCTTGAACCATGGATACTTATAGGGGATTTTAATGCTTACCTACATATTGATGACAAGATTGGGGGTATCCCACCTTCAAATTATGAAATTAAGGACTTCGCAACAACCTGCACTAACATGGGCTTGGAAGACCTTCCTTATGTTGGGCAGCGATTTACATGGACAAATTCCAGGGTGTGGTCTAAACTACATAGGGTGATGGGTAATGATGCATGGTTCCAATGCAACATCCAGGCGTCTGTTGAGTTCTTCCCCATTGGCTATTTGTCTGATCACTGTCCGTGCCTTTGGTCTCTAGTTAACAATCGGGGTGATTCTCTTTGTCCGTTCAGGTTCCTTAATTTCTGGGCTGACCATGCCTTGTTTCAGGATTTGGTTCAAGCTGTATGGCGCCGTCCCTACCTGGGATACCACCAGTTTACTCTTTGTCATCGGCTAAAAGACCTTAAGAAAGACCTGTGGAGATTAAACAGATCTGAATTCTCACATTTATCTGGACGTGTTGAACAAGAAAACAAGGATGTACTTACTATCCAACAGCAATTAATTGATAACCTACATGACTTGGTTCTTATCTCTAAGTTCAAAGAGTGCAAACTGTCTGCTTGGCATCTTGCGGATGCATAGTAGAAGTTCTACCGGCAACTTGCAAAAGGGAAGTATGTGGCTCATGCTGACAAGAATACTCGCTACTTCTTTAACATTGTCAAAAGAAATAAAAAGAGGAGTTTCATCGCTTCTATTCTCAAGGATGATGGTTCTATGACTGACAGTCCAATAGCTCTTGCAAATGAATTTGTTGAATACTATCGTAATCTTCTAGGGATGAGAGTCGATTGCCAATGCATCAATGTGGACTTTGTTCGTGCTGGACAAATGGTCCCTCATGACCTGAAGGATGACTTGGTTAGGCTGGCCTCTGATCAAGATATTAAACTAGCACTGTGGGACATTGGTGACTATAAGGCACTAGGACCGAATGGGTACTCTACGTTATTTTTTAAGAAGGCTTGGGGTACGGTTGCAAGAAGCCTATGTGATGCGATTAAGGAATTCTTCTTGTCTGGCAGAATCCTCAAGCAAGTCAACCATTCCGTGATCATGCTTGTTCCTAAGTCTGCGCATGCGAAAACAGTGAGGGACTTTAGACCAATTTCCTGTTGTAACGTGGTGTACAAGATTATCTCAAAAATTTTGGTAGACAGGCTCAAAATTATTCTTCCTCATCTTGTGGACATCTCACAGACGGCTTTCATTAAGGACAGACTCATAGCTGACAACATCCTACTTGTTCAGGAGCTTCTGTGTACGTATGGGAGGACAAGATTTTCACCCCGATGTATGGTCAAGGTGGACCTTAGGAAGGCATACGATTTAGTAAACTGGGATTTCTTACTAGAATTACTTACTGAATTAGGTTTCCCACAGCTCTTCGTGGAATGAATTCAACAGTGTGTCACCACTACCTCTTCCTCTGTTGCTATTAATGGGATAGTGCATGGTTTCTTTAAGGGTGAGAAGGTCTTCGACAGGGTGATCCTATCTCTCCACTCTTGTTTGTCATATGCTTGGAATATTTCTCTTGAATGGTCAAAGTGCGTACACTTGGTACTTTGTTCCATTATCATCCTAAGTGTGAGGGCTTAAGGATTACCCACCTTTCTTTTGTGGATGATCTTATGCCGTTTGCTAGGGGGGATCGTCCCTCTGTTCGCATTCTATTGGACTGCCTTAATGATTTCAAGAGGAGCTTGGGCCTTCAAATTGATAAGGAAAAGTCTAATATCTTTATGGCTGGTATTAGTAGCACTGACCAGGAGGGTCTTCTGGCCGATACAAGTATACCCATTGGGGAATTTCCTTTTCGTTACCTAGGCCTACCTATCTGCATGGTAAACTCCGGTTAGTCTCTCTATAGACCTTTGTTGGATAGAATTGGCTCCTACATTGGCCGTTGGCATGCTCGCTCACTATCTTATGCTGGCCGCCTACTTCTGATCCAAACGGTGCTTCAGGGAGTTGAATGTTTCTGGTTGTCCACTCTCCCTACTCTGGCGGCAGTAATTTTGCAACTGGATAGGATGGCTTGAGATTTCCTATGGGACTCAAAAAGGCGTTGATTGCCTGGAAGGATATTTGCCTACCCAAGCATGTGGGTGGCCTTGGTTTGCGTCATCTACAAACTTGGAATACGACACTGTTAACCAGAATCATCTGTGACATACAATATGAGAAACAGTCCTTGTGGGTCTAATGGTTAGACCACTACTACATAAAGGGCAGATCTATTTGGGAGATTGAACACCATAGGGAGTATTCTCCTCTACTTCGAAAAGTCCTAGCAATTCGGGACTTAATAATTGACCGGGAAAATGGTTCCCTCTATGTTTCTATTCTTCTCCATACATGGGCGACAACTGGCACATCATTCACCTCCTTGGCTTATGATTACCTTCAGGAGCCTTCATCAAGGGCTTTCTGGGCAAAAACTATTTGGAAGCAGGGACTTACCCCCAAACACTCATTCATGGTCTGGCTGTGTGCTAGGGGACGATTAAAGACAAAAGATGCACTTGTGTTCCGCTTGGATGACTTATCTTGCCCTCTTTGTAATGCTCATATGGAGACGACAAATCATTTATTTTTCAAGTGCAATGTTTCGGAATCTATCTGGAGGGAAATTCGTTTGTGGCTGGGCTTGCCACAGGCATTGGATACGACTAGCTCTTGTCTTAGGTGGTACAAGTGTGCCAACCGTGGCTCTTCTTGGATGGCAAAAGCGAAGGCTACTGCTATGGCTGCCACGTTTTATTATATTTGGACTGCACGTAATAAAGAGTTATTTGAGGGGACTGTTTGCCAACCGTTGGATATTTCGAAAAAGATCAAAACACATGTGTACACTGTTATTTTTACATTGTACCCTAATGTTCTGAGTAGTTTTGAGAATGGTTTTCAACTCTGCTAGTTAATAGTCTTCTTGACTATAAACTAGTAAACAATCATGTAAATATGTTTTTTTGATCAATAAAATCATTTTACATTGCGATAAAAAAAAAAAAAAAGCAAAGCCGAGGATTCTTCTCAACTGTTACTTTAATTTTCTTACATTTTCACTTTATGTTATTGAGTAATATAAGAATTTTTATTTTCCAATATTAATCTCTTTCTTTCTTGATTCAATTAGCTGTTAATAATAAGGATTTTATAATATCAAAATTCCTTGTGCAATAATAAGGATTTGAAAAGGGTTATGCCTGATTTTATCATAAAGAGTTTCTTTGATGTGAATTTTTTTTCCCGTATGTTGCTTTCTATAAAGATACACGATTAATTGTTTATTATGCCATCAAATGAAGAAGTCAAGATGATTGATTACATGTAATTGTAGTTCAAAATATACCTTCAAAGACTAACAAATTTTGTAAAGATATTTTGCAATAATAATAGTATTTTATTTAACAAGCTTTTATTTACATTATTTATATTAGAAGGTTCAAGTACGTTGGTAAGTGATTTTTGTGTCGGTTCATACTTCACAGTAAGGTACAGATTATGGTTATTCTTGGAGGTCATAGATTTTTGACTAGAGGTCAAATGATGATATATGTTATTGAGAAATGTAACAGTATCAAACCGTTGTATTTCATTAATGGGTGTTACATAGAGGAGTATTTTTATTGTTACACTTATGGTTCAAAGACAACGCTAGTGCAATATTATTCTTGGAGTCAATATCTTCATATGGCGATGAATGAAGATATTTAAAATATAAAATGCAACCATTTAATTAGTAGAGGTATTTTGGTCATTTTGGCAGACAAATATAATGTTTTTTGGTTGCCAAAATAACTCTAGAAACCTAAATGGCTTTTTTAGCCATTGTACAAATTATTTAGATTATTTGAGGAATGAAAGAATTTATTATATTCTAGAAAGTCCATTGGACTAGAATAATTAATTAAGTTCAGATTGATTCATAGGCTAGAATAATTAATGAATTTTAGGAAGTCTATATTTAATATATGAGTTTGAATAAAATGAATAAAAGTAGGTCTAATAATTATATTGTGTCATATATTTATTATTTTGAGCTTTAAATTAAAAAGTCCATATAAAATAGTAAATATAGTGTATTAAAATTTTATTATTATATATTTTTAACAAAATACCTTTGAAAAATAATAAAAGGACCAATTGGTGGACAAAACCCTAGCATGCCTTGGACTAGGATTAACTAGCCATGAAGGTTTATATTTGGTCACATTGGTTAAAAGAACAGAAAAAGTATGAAAATAATTTTTTATTTTACACATGATTTATTCTTTTATTGTAAATAAGCAGTAAATTGTGTTGAAGTAAATATGGTAATTTGAATTATTTTTAAAGTGAGATTCATGATTTATTTTCTTAAAGGATTTGTGCTCTTGAGATAAAAAAAAAAAAAAAAATCTAGGAACTTTAAGAATTAATTACCTAAATTATTTCAATGTCCTACTTGCATTGTAAAACCTAAGATAGTCCATATGTGGCTACTTCTAAGGCATGTAAGTGTCATCGAAATACCTTCTCTACCAAAGGCTTGCTAAATGGATCTACCAGATTTTTCTCTGAAGAAATTTGATCTAGTAGTATCTCCCGTCTTTGAACGAATTTTCAGATCAAGTGTTACTTTCTCTTTATATGCTTGCCTTTCTTATCGATTCTTAGTTCTTTGCATTGTTATACCGCTCTGGAATTATCAGAAAACATTATTAGTGATTTGCCCATGTTGGGCACGGCTCCAAGTTAGGAGCTTCCACAACTACCATATGCTCAACGTCTATAGTAGAATTAGAAATGCATGACTACTTGATATTCCCCATGAAATTGCACCTCTATCCACCGGCAGATTTGCTTTTATTTGTATCTATCTAGAAATTTGAGTCTGCATATCTGATTGAAACCAAATCATTAGCTTTATAGACTAGATATAATCTCTTATTTTCTTTAAATTTTTGCGTATATAATTTACAACCTAATTTGACTGGGATTTGCTAACTATGCTATAATGAAGTAGATATCGGACTTTGTACAAAGTATAACATATATGAGACTTCCTACTACTGAAGCATAAGGAATCCTACTCATATATTCTTTATTCTCCTGTACCTTGGAATACTGCTTGGAAGATAGGATCAATCCGTGTCCAAGGGATATTTGTGTCCTTTTACACTAACCTATGCTCTACTTTAACAATATCTTGTCAATGTAAGATGTCTATGATAAGCCTAAAATCCTTTGCTTCCTATTTCTAAATATCTTTATTCTAAGAATGTAAGTGGTTTCTCCTAAATCTTTCATGTTGAATTGACTAGATAGCCCAAGTTTAATAGATGGCAATATCTTGACATCATTGAAGGTGGATCATGGCCATAGAAGTAGACAAAAATCAACAAATCATAAAAAAGTAAACAATAGTTTCCTTATACCCTTACGTTTTCTAGTCTGTGTTGATTTCTTAAGTTGCATAGGGGCCAATTCAATGTCTCCACTAGCCAAACCAGACTACTGGCTTAACTCGTGGACCTTGGACAAGAAAACATTGGGCTACACATTATAATTTTTTAAATATTAGACTTAACAAGCCCAACAAATAATAAATCTTAATTATTTATTTTCATGACTAACAAAAGGCCAATAAATAATAAAGTGATAGAAATTGACCAAGCCTCATACCTAGTTTAAGCCCATGTTAATTTTTAATTATTTAAACTGGGCTCAGGCCCTAAAAATTTAATTAACTAAATAAACTAAGTAGCTAATTTTATCTCTCTAGACTTTTATTTTATTCTATCACAATAAATCTTATTTTATTCTATCACAATAAATCCAACTATCTGAATAAAATAAAATTCTCTTTAACCAAGACCATTTCCTCAAACTAAAATTAATTAGGACTTAGAGGCTACTCCAAGGACCAAAAAGACACACCATCATTAGTTGCTAAAATGATTAAATTGCTTCTACTATAAAAATAGCTGTATTTTTACATTTTAAATATTCCATAATATCACTATAAGGAAATATGGATCCCAAGGACAATGCTCCTTAGTAATATCTTCGACCTAAATGTGTTATGACAAATATACCCCTCTACATAATGTTATACATCCAGAGAGGAAAAGTATATTAACAACTTTTTAAATGACATCTACCATCCTTAGACCTCTAGTCAATGATCCACGACTTTGTAGAATGTTTCTACTTTCTAAGAGAGCTACCCTAAAGTAAACATCTAACTCATGTTCTCCAAGACCTTAGATTATTAGATCGTTCGAACAGCCTTAAGGGGTGATATAGCATAGAAGCTTTCGTGTACGAACCTATCTTGACTAATTAGTCATATATACGCAACATACAAGTATATTAATCCTATAATAGAACCTTAGCTATACTATATCAAAGTATATTCTTCCAACTTGGCTAGACCACTAAATCATATTCAAGTCGTAGGGTATATGTTCGAACTGTAGCAATAGTAGTCTGAGTTTCTGCTATATAGTACTTTTACAAAACCACTACTACAGGTCCAATTCTACGTATTCAAAATACACTTATGTTATCAAGTGAGAGGATTACCCACTGGCTAAAGGTATGCCATTCCCCACATAGAATTCACAACATAATAACCTTGTCATGATAAGTTTCCCATTCTCATCATCCGGTTAAGAACAACAATTTATGTATTAAGTAACTTATGATCCATACCTTACTGTGAAAGACCTCCATTCACATGGATCACTTACTTAAACATAATGGGGTCTTTTCCAACAAAAATAAGCATAAATTAAAATACGAAAACATAAATAATTTATGAGAATAAAATTTTTATTGAATTAATCAAAATTGCATAAGAAATATAGTCTTAGTGGGCATACATTCCAATAATTTTCCACTTGCACTCTAAGACTATGCAAGACCATAATTGCCTACCCCTATGGTGTCTAAGTGTCTTCTAAAAAGTCTCAACCAAAGGCTTGGTGAATGGATCAGCTAGATTGTTCTCTGAGGCTATCTGTTCCACTATGACTTCCTATCTCTGAATAAATTTTCAAATCAGGTGGTATTCTTCTCTATATTCTTCACCTTATTGTGGTTTTTCGGTTCTTTGGATTGCGAGACTGTGCCCGTATTGTCGCAATACAATGTAATTGGCTTGTCCATCTGTGGCATGACTCCAAGTTCTGTGAGGAACTTCCAGAGATGGACTACTTCCTTAGATGCTTCCGAAGCTGCCACATTCTCAGCTTCCATGGTTGAGTTAGTATTACAAGATTTCTTAATACTTCTTCATTAAAGAGCTCCTTCAGATAAGGCGAAGACATATCCAATAGTGGATTTTTTCTCATCCTTATCTGCTTAGAAGTCTGAATCTATGTATCCTGTAGGAAACAAGTCATCAACTTTGTGAATTAGCATAAAATCTCTTACTCCCTTTAGGTAATTAAGAATATGTTTTACAATTTGCCAATAAATCTCCCCGTGGTTTGACTGATATTTACTGGCTGAGCCCACATAAAGCGACTCCGCTTCATCATGGAGTTCAAGATCAAGGAGGGGGAGGCATGACCATGCAAGGACAAGGACCGATGATAAGATCTAGGTCCAAGAAGCTTCAAGATGAGTTTCGATTACACATAAAACAATGCTTGAGGATGGAAGAGGGTTGGAAGGTTGAGAAAGTTAGCCAAGAGTTCATTTTTTATGACTATCCAAGAAGGACCCCAACAAGAACTCAAGCCGGCAACAAAGACGGAAGAAATTGGACCAAAAGGGGGCCTTCCAGTGGACGGCCGGCGCCGGCCCCAAGCAGTAGAACCGGCGCCGGCTTCAACCTGCCTAACAATGGCCTCAACCTATAACACGATCGGCCCGAAGGCAGTGCACAATTGGCGCTGGCTTCAAGGGCCCTAGCCGGCACCGGCTCCAGCTTGCTGTCCCGCAGTTTTTATGTTTTCTCTAGTTTTATCCAATTTTAGTGTTTGTAAAGACTTAGTAAGACCCTAAATTGTATTAGAACCCCAGGGATTACTTAGTTAGGGTTAGGGTAGTATAAATAGAACTTTTAGTGATTTGAAAACACAATTCACACACTTTAATTCAAATTTGAAAAGAGAGTCTTGAGAGGCCCGAGCCTCCTTGTTCATCTTGTTCAAGACCATGCTTAAGGGTTAGTCCTCTATATGAATGAGTCTATAAATCTTTTGAATAATCCAATGTGGTTTCTTTGAATGGGTCTTAGTTGCTTTGTTCCTCTAAGGTTTGTTTGAATTCCATTACTTGGGTGCCTATTTTCTCTATTCTATTTGTTCTTGTTTGCCTTTGTTGCTTCAAGGATATTAAGGTGAGATTATAGTAGAACTTTCTACTATTCTTGAGTATCTTTGAAGCTTAGTTCTTCAAGGGTTTGGTAGAGGGTAGGTTGTTATTTCATTTTCTCCTTTCTATCACAAGAAGAATCCCTGTTTTGGTCCTTTTGGTTGAGCTGAACACATAATCAACTAAACCACTCACGACACCAAGAAAAAGCCCACCCAAGATCATATCAAAGAGTTTGGTATCACAGCAAGAAAATTTTTTATTCCAATCAAAGCTTGAAGGCAAGAAAAGGAGCCCTACAAAGTTGAAAAAGAAAATAGAGAAATCCCGTAACTAAAAAACATGCTCCAAAAAGGTCATGAAAATTTTCTTATATCTTGATTTTTCTTTTGGGAAATTGCCCCTTAATGTTAATATAATCCTTAGGAACAAAATTTTCTTGTGTTTATGGTGAAAATGTTGGTTGTTCTTAGTGACAGGGTTGCAGCCAAAGTGTTTGATAAATGTTCCACAAGAATGCTTTTGGCTATAGTTGGGAACTTTGATTCTTGATTTTCATTCTTTGGGATTTCGGAACTTAGTATATCACTCTATTGTTGAATTCCATGTTCATTGAACTCAACTTTACTAGCGCAAACTTGTGATCATCTTGTTCTTCATAATCCTAGTTCTAGTTGTTCTTGTTTCTTTGTTCTTGCTAATTCTTGTTTGTTTCTTATTTAGAAGTGTTTTTTGTACGTCTAGTGTTTGTTCTTGTGTTGATTGAGTCCATATTTCTTGAAATTCTTGATTAAAAACTTGTTTGCTTAAGGTGCCCAACAAGTGTTTGTTTAGAGTCCCCTAAGACTCCCTAATTAGAAAATTCTTTTGATTTATGTGATTCACTAAGTTTGACTAAAACTTTTGCTATTGGAGAGAATTAGGATTGAACAAGAAGGCTTGAGTATTGAGAAAAAGGAAAAAGGGTGAGCCTATTACTAAAAGAGCCTAAGAGAGCAAACACGAGCGTGGAGTGATCAACCTTGAGAGCCAACATGCAAGGAAGTAAAGTGAGGATCTATTTTTCTTTCTAATCTCTTTTGTTTTGTAGGCATAAGTAAGTAAATATTCCATCACCATGGCCCATAATCAAGAGATCTCTAGGCCTAACCCAAGTGGACCTAGTAGACCTCAAGAAGAACAAATTGATGCTAGGATTTTGCGTGATAACTTGCATGCTATGATGAGGACTATGCAAAATGAATTTCAAAACATGACAAGGGAATTGATAAATCATCTTGGACAATCTTCTACCATCGCACAAAGAAGAGGCCAAGAGAGATTTGAAGTGCCTAGCCCTAGGATGAGGGATGGTGATGCCCATACTCCTCCATTAAATGCCCAACATGGGGAAGAGTGGGATGAGCACTCTATCGGGGGATTCTAATAAGCTCTTGTGAGAGGTGGAAGACATGGTATGAGAGGAGGACGAGGTAGGGGACAAGGAAGGAATGATGGGAACAACCTAAGGGGGCTAGAAAGAGAGTTTGAGGGAGTTGATGAATGGTATGAGAGGGAACAAGTTGAAGCTCTTGGGGAATACCATAGAGGATGGGGCAATAGTGAAGGAAGGAGAGAAGGAAATAATGAGGAGAGGGAGTTGAACTACATCAAATTGAAAGTGCCCACATTCCATGGCAAGAGTGATTCCGAAGCATATTTCGAGTGAGAAAGCAAATGGTGATCTTTCTAGAAAGTCATACCTATAGTGAGAGGTCAAAGGTGCGGTGGGTTATTTTGGAATTTTCAGAGTATGCTTTGGTATGGTGGGAGCAAGTTAGTGCACAAAGGAGACAAATGGGAGTGAAAATCATGGCTAGTTGGAATTTGATGAAAGATATGATGAGGGCAAGATTTATACCACACAATTACTGTAATGATATTTACCAAAGACTCCAATCACTCAAGCAAAGGAACAAGAGTGTGGAAGATTACCATAAAGAGATGGAAGTAATGTTGATGAGAGCTCAAATCAATGAGGATCCTAGAGCAGCAAAAGCAAGGTTTTTAGGATGATTAAATAGGGAAGTTGCCAACTTGGTAGAATTGCACCCCTATGAACGATTGGAGGATATGGTACATACCACTATGAAGATTGAGAGGCAATTAAAGAGAAGGGCATTTACTAAACCACCGCTTCCAAATTCCAACACTACTAGCAATGTGCTAATTAAGAAAGATGAAGCCCCTAAGCCATTCCAAAGGGACTTCAACAAACCTAGGGAAAGTTGGAAATCTAGAGAGGATTGGAAGCGTAGGGAGGATTGGAAACCTAGGGAATGATGGAAAAAGAACAAGGGAAAAGTCATGGAGAGGCCATAAAGGAATATAGATATCAAGTGTTTTAAGTGCCTTGGGTATGAACATACTTCCTATGAGTGTCCAAGCAAGAGAATTATGTATACTAATCCCAATGGTAAGGTTTCTACCGACGAAGAAGAAGAGGGAGAAAGGTACCAAGAAGACCAAAAAGGGAATGGAGACGAGGAAAGTGATGAAGGGGAAGTTATTGGTCAAGAATACTCTTTGGCGAGAGTCACAAGAAGGTTATTGAATTCACAAGCCATTGAGGATCAAAATCACCAACAAAGAGAGAATATTTTCTACACTAGGTGTCTAATTAACAAGACCCCTTGTAGCATCATTGTGGATAGTGGGAGTTGCACTAACGTGATTAGTCCAAACTTGGTTGAAGAATTGGACGTGAGTTGGATTAAATACCCCAAGCCTTACAAATTACAATTGTTAAATAATAGCGGGGAAATGAGAGTAAACAAATAAGTTTTGCTGTCTTTTGAGATAGAAAAGTATAACGATAATGTGCTATGTGATGTGGTACCCATGGAAGCCGGTCACTTGCTCTTAGGGAGGCCTTGGAAATACGATAGGCATATAAAGAATGGTGGGAGAAAGAATACTTATTTCTTACTCAAGGAGGAAACTAAGTTTACCCTCACTCCCATGGCCCCCAGTGAGGTGAACAAAGATCAAAGAATTATGAGAGATAAAGAAAAGAAGAAGGGAGCGCAAGGTGTTAAGCAAAAACAAGAAATTGAGAGAAAAGAACAAGAGAGGAAAGAAAAAGAGTTGAGAGAGAGGATGGACAAACAAATACCTTTGACGATCAAAGGTAGGAGTGAGCAAGGACAAGAGAGGGGAGGTAAAAGAAGAGTGAATTACTTAGCAAAAGAAAGTGAGATCATAGAGACTATAGAAGCTAAGGAACCGATTATTCTTCTTTTATGCAAAGGTTCTTATGATTCTACTAATGATTCTACATTGTCTTTGCCTAATGAAATTGTAGTTATTCTTTAAGAATTTGAAGACGTTTTTCCAAAGGAGGTGGTCAACCGAACACTCACCTAACTCTTGCGGACCATAAGCAAAAGGAACTTGAAAAATGGGGAGGAATGCTTGCCACACATTGAGTTAACTTACAAAAGGGCTATTTACTCTACCACTTCTTATTCTCCTTTTGAAATTGTGTATGGATTAAACTCTCTAACTCCTTTAGATTTGGTTCCCTTGCCTATAGGTGAACGAATGAACGTTGATGGAGCTAAGAATGCAGAAATGGTGAAGGCACTCCTCGTAGATGATGGCAATGATTCGGAGACGAATCATTTTCAATGAGGGGGAGATGATGAGACTCCACTTCCTCATGGAGGTCAAGATCAACGAGGGGGAGGCGTGACCATGCAAGGATAAGGACTAATGACAAGATCTAAGTCTAAGAAGCTTGAAGATGAGTTTCGATTCGATTGCTCATAAAACCATGCTTGAGGATGGAAAAGGGTTGGAAGGTTAAGGAAGCTAGCCAAGAGTTCATTTTTTACGACTATCCAAGAAGGACCCCAACAAGAACTCAAGTCAGCAACAAAGAGGGATGAAATTGGACCAAAAGAGGGCCTTTTCCAGTAGACGGCCGGCCCCGGCCCCAAGTAGTAGAACCGGTGCCGGCTTTAACCTGCCCAATAATAGCCTTAACCTGCAACATGATCGGTCCTAAGGCAGTGGACAATTGGTGCTAGCTTCAAAGGCCCTAGCCGGCGCCGGCTCCAGCTCCAGCTTGGGCAGCCGTCGCTTTTTTTTTTATGTTTTCTCTGATTTTATCCAATTTTAAGTGTTTGTAAAGAATTATTAAGACCCCAAATTGTATTATAACCTCAGGGATTACTTAGCTAGGGCTAGGATAGTATAAATAGAACTTTTAGTGATTTAAAAACATAATTCACACATTTTAATTCAAAATTGAAGAGAGAGTCTTGAGAGGCCCTAGCCTCCTTGTTCATCTTATTCCAGACCATGCTTAAGGTTTAGTCCTCCTTATAAATTAAGTCTATAAATCTTTTGGATAATCCAATGTGGTTTCTTTGAATGGATCTTAGTTGCTTTGTTCCTCTAAGGTTTATTTGAATTTCATTACGTGGGTGCCTATTTTCTCTATCCTATTTGTTTTTGTTTACCTTTGTTGCCTCAAGGATATTATGATGAGATTATAGTAGAACTTTCTACTATTCCCGAGGGTCTTTGAAGCTTAGTTCTTCAAGAGTTTGATAGAAGGTAGGTTGTTATTTCATTTTCTCCTTTTTGTCTCAAGAAGAATCCCTGTTTTAGTCCTTTTGGTTGAGCTGAAAACATAACCAACTAAACCACTCACAACACCAAGAAAAAGCCTACCCAAGATCATATCACCACAACAAAACAGATATATGGCTTAGTACACAACATGGTGTACATGAGAGTTTTCACAAACGAAGCATAGGGAATCCTACTAATCTTATCTTTTTCTACTTAAAACTTAGGACAATCCTTCGAAGAAAGATAACCCATGTCTGCAAGTGATTAGTGCTCCTCTATATGAGTCCATGCCGAACTTGGCCAACATCTTGTCAGTGTATATGGTTTGGGATAAACCTAACATTCTCTATTTTTTATTTCTAAGAAGGTTAATGTCGAGAATATAGCTAGCTTCTCCTAAGTTTTTCATTTTAAATTGATTTGACAGCCAAACCTTAATAAATGATAATGTCCCTACATAATTCCCAATGAGTAGAATGTCATCCACATAAAGCACAAGAAAAACTATATTTGTGCCTTCAAGTTTCTTGTACATACATAGTTTATCCTCGTTTTGAGTGAAATCATAAAATTTTACAGTCTTATCAAAATAAATGTTCCATATTCGCAATGCCTTCTTAAGTCCATAAATAGACTTTTCAAGCTTACAAACCATATGTTCTTGGCCTTTAGCAATATAACCTTCCAGTTGGGACTTTTTAAACTTACAAACCATATGGTCCTGGCCTTTAAATGTCTTCACTAAGATAGTCATTAAGAAAGGCCATCTCGATATCCATTTGTCATATCTCGTAGTTATAGTGACATGCGATAGCAAAGAGGACACGAATGGACTTAAGCTTGGCTACCGGAGAAAAGGTTTCCTTATAGTCGATACCCTCATTCTAAGTCAACCCTTTTCGCCACAAGCCTGGCTTTGAAGGTTTTCACCTTCCCATATACACCAATTTTCCTCTTGTATATCCATTTGCCCCCATAGATTTTATCCGTTCAAGTGAAGCTATAAGATTCTAAACCCGATTGAAGTACATAGTGATGGGAATCAAGCTAGCCAATTACTTCAATCTCAAGAATGGGGAATGATCTTACAAGGACCAATGATAAGATCAAGAGCTAAAGGTTCCAAAGAGATATCCAATTGCTCATACAACCATATTTGAGGATAAAAGAGATTTTGAAGAATGTCGAAGAAAGGCAAGAGCTCAACTTGATAGCTATCCAGGAGGAACCCCCTAGCACCAAAGGAGGGAGAAAACACTGAAGAACAGCACACCAGCACCAAACTGGTGCCGTCCCAAGCTGCTAGGGATACGCTCTCGAGTCAATTTGTACTTATACTATTGTCATTATGTTTTATATAATAATATGAGGTTTTTCTTTCCATGAATAGTGTATTTTATTTTGTGGTCATCAAGTATGCGACTTGATAGTAAAACCCTACAACGAATAAAATGACTATTCTAAAACTATCCCTGATCGATTATTATTATTGGAACAATAATAAATTAAGATTAGTATGTTTGTGTCTTGATGGTTATGTTTTACTGGTCATGGATATTTGTGATATCGAGTCCAAAACATAAATAAATGTTATAGAATATTGTATTGGATATGACCCATTGTGAGAGTACTTCATGGAACAATGTCATAAGTACTTTCTAACCATAATAATATTAAAAGTCCTTCGACCTAAATTCATCATACTTTCCTACTTGATAAATTCTATATTTTGATGTTGTCTAAAGTTGTCTTTAACAATGTAATAAATTAGACTACTGTTGAATATAGAATAAATCAAGGAGAGGAACATGATTGATAGTGAAGGAATTTGTCCCTCTCAATTATGGGAGAGATATCCATGGGCCCCTTGATAAGTTAGATGTTAAAATGCATGGCCGTGCTCAAATATATCAATCTAAGATATTGATATCACTTGTTTGAACAGTCTACTATGAAATCAAGAAATAATTGATTAAGCTTAATAAGGATGACATACTCCATGCCTTATGCTTAATCTAGATATCGTGTGACAAAAGGACTAAATATAAAATTATGATTTGATTCAAATAGATCATTGATCTTCATTTAACCTGGATAGTTGTAATATTTTGTTAGAAACCGCTTATAACTTGTGGGTCATTTAAATATGATTTGGGCACACTGCCTGTATTAAATGAACCTATAGGGTCACACAATAACCGAACTTGTGAAGTTATTTTTCTGGTAACTAGATTCGATGAATCTAGAAATATGTCTAAGCTAATCGAACTTAGAAAATTTACCAAATACAATGAATCTAGAAATATGTCCACATTCGATGTATCTGGATGATGTCCAAATTATAAGAATCTAACTCGGTAAATTAATTAGTTAAATTATCGAGATAATGGAAGAATATTATCATATCAGTGTTAATTTAATTTGAATTTAAATTAAAATACGATAAGATATTATCAGGGTTGGACTCTAAGAGGTTCGGTGGGGTTTTTAAGAAAACCCCAGTCGTCTTCTTAAGGGGGTTGTTCTGTTAAGAATATTCAAGCCTCCATTCACCAGAAAAATAAGCCTCTCAAACCCTATGTGCTAGCACTCTTGGGGTAACGAGTTAGTTTGCGATGTGTATCCGATAAAGGATGTTCGCACATTGCAGCGTTTGGTGATCGTTCGGGTTGCACGTACGACAACACAATCAGAATCAAAAGATCTCGATTACGCTGAATAGAGGTAATTCTATAAACCTTTAGATCTTCTTAATCATTTACTTGTGTCTTCGGAAGGGATTTGTTGATGTTTTCTGCGGTTATAAGTCCCCGAATCATAACAGTGGTATCAGAGCAACTTGTTAAATGATTAGATTGATTCATCTGTGTTAATCGTATTGTTGTGGATATATATGATATATATATATATATATATATATATATGAATTTAAAGGGTGTATATCAGTATGTTCGCATGATTATGATTTTAGAATACTTAGCATGCAGACTACCTGAATTAGGTTTAATATGTGCGTCTTAGTTATCTAATCAGACCAGATTATTTGCAGATCTGTAAACTGATCTGTTTTAATATGATATGGTATCATAAGCATGCTATTCGTCATTCTATATTTGCGAATTGTTTGTATTAATCGGCCATGATAATATGTTATCTGTATGAATATGATTAAAAGGGAACACAGATTGTCTATAATATAAAATTTCACGGTGATGGTTACTAAGGTGTCCGAACGTAAATCTGATTAATATTCGACAATCGAAAGGTGAAATCTCATTCAATGAGAGAAGGACATAACTGTTCGTTGTATGTTATTCATTAGTGTTTTGATTGTAGTTGTGGATTATTTTGAATAGTGCATAGCATGGCCCATTTTATCCGGATGTGATTGGCAGGTTACATTTTGGTTGTTTTAAGTTGTAATTTTTAAATACGGCCTGCGTGTCATTTTTAATTGTTGTAAAATTGTATTACTTTCCTAAAATAGGAATTATTTTAATTTTACTATCCAATGTAAAAGAAGACGGCGACCTACATTTACAACTAAGGAAGAGTATGCTCAAGGCATTAGAGAATGCTTAAGGAGTTCATATACCTAGATTGACCACTTAGATTGACCACCTTGATCTTCACTTTGCTCGTGATGATCAACATAGGTTATGGGCCATACTATGTCACTTTTATTTATGTCTTGCATGCATGTTTGATATGTTTATTTCATACTTACTACAATCAAAATTTTATTTTAAAAAAATTAAGTGTTAAATGCTTTCCAAAATCAAACACTTGTTATTACTTGGATCATCATATGGTCATTCCTGCCAAAGTAGGATGCTTTTGATTAGCTAAGTAAGACAAGATGGAAAATAGTTTTCCATATGTTTGATATGGTTTAACTTAAGTAGGCTATCAAAATGGTTTTGGACCTAGGCCATTAAATGAGATATTTTAGCGGGGACATTTGATGCCTATCTCATTTAAAATTTAAGTTTTATTTAATTATAAGATTAAAGCCAAAGCTTACTTGTGATTAAAATAAAATATTTATGAAAAAAAAAATTTACCCACTACGAAACATCAAAATGTTGAAGTTTAAAAGTTTAAATGCTTTTAGTGGGAGTTTTTCATTAAAGCCTCAAAATTAATTACTTTGCATATTTTGTATGTAGATATTGGCAACAAACAATTGGAATAACTCACTGCAATTTGTACTCGAGAAAGACAAGCTTAGTGTGACTAACTTTCTTGATTGGGCACGTAACTTAAGAATCGTTCTTAAGTAAGAAAAAATGCTCTATGTTCTTGAAAATCCTATTCCCCCTACTCCAGCAAATAATGCCTCAAAAGTTGAAAAAGATGCTTATAGTAAGCACAAAGATGACTCCAACGATGTTACTTGCCTCATGCTAGCCACCATGAACTCTGAACTTCAAAAACAGTTTGAAGAAGCAGAAACATATGACATGATTGTGCATCTCAAGGAAATGTTCCAAGAGCAAGCATGACAAGAGAGATTTGAAACTCATAAGGTGTTGAATGCATGTAAGATGGTTTCTGGCACCTTGGTAAGTGCTCATGTCCTTAAAATAAAGGGCTATCTTGATCATCTTGATAAGCTTGGTGCTTTTGTTAATCATGACATGACTACGGGTTTGATCTTGGGCTCATTACCTCCTGAGTATGACCAGTTTGTCATGAATTTTAACATGCATAATATGGAGAAATCCAATACTGAATTGCATAGGATGCTAAAACAAGCTGAACTGAAGATTAAGAAGAGTACTCCTAGTGTTCTAATGGTTCAAAAAGGGAAAGGGAAAAAGAACAACTAAAAGGGCAAAGTTATGGCTAGTAAGGGCAAGGACAAGGCAAAATCCAAGTTCAAGGACAAACCTAAGACCAAGACACCAAAGGAGGGAGCTTGCCACCATTGTGGAGAACAATGACATTAATTAAGAAATTGCAAGCTCTATTTGGAAGCAAAGAAAAAGAAGGACAGTGAAACTGCCGCTTCAGGTATTTATGTTATAGAAATTAATTTATCTACTTCTGATTCATAGGTATTTGATATTGTTGTGGATCTCACATTTGTGTAAATGTGCAGGGTCTAAAAAGGAGTAGAGCCTTGGCAAAATGCGAGATGGACCTACGAGTTGCGAATGGAGCAAAAGTTGTTGCAGTAGCTGTAGAAACTTTTGAATTAATTTTACCAAGTGGGCTTGTTTTAGAACTGAATGATTGTTTTTATGTTCCTGCTATAACTAGGAATATTATTTTAGTTTCTTGTTTAGATTTAGAAGGTTTTGAATTTGTTATTAGGAATAACATTTGCTCCATTAATAAAAATGACATTTTTTATGGAGATGCCTCATTATCAAATGAGCTCTATATTCTCAATCTTCGTGGATCTTCAAACAAGACTATCTATAATATTAATACTAAGAGATTGAAATCCAATGATTTAAATTGGACTTACTTCTGGCATTATCGTTTGGACCATATAAATGAGAAACACATAACAAGGCTTCATAATGATGGGCTTCTAAATTCATTTGACTTAGAATCTTACGAAACATATGATTCTTGTTTATTAGGCAAAATGACTAAAGCGCCTTTTAAGAGACAAAATGAAAGGGCAATTGATTTATTGGGCCTAATACATACTGATGTATGTGGACCAATGAATACACATGCTAGTGGAGGATTTCAGTACATCATTACATTCACAGATGATTTCAGCAGATATGGCTACCTTTATTTGATGAAACACAAATCTGAATCGTTCCAGAAATTCAAAGAATTTCAAAATAAAGTACAAAATCAGCTTGGCAAAAGTATCAAAACACTTCGATTAGATCGAGGTGGTGAATACTTAAGTCACGAGTTTGACAAGCATCTTAAAAATTGTGGAATTATCTCCCAATTAACTCCACCTAGAACACCTCAATGGAATGGTGTATTTGAACGGAGAAATCGGACTTTATTAGATATGGTTCAATCAATGATGAGTCAAACTGATATGCCAATCTCCTTTTAGGGTTATGCCCTAGAGACTGTGGCATTCATAATAAATCGAGTTCCATCTAAATTGGTTCAGAATACATCATATGAGATATGCACTGGGAGACAACCAAGTTTGTTATTTCTCAAGATTTGGGGTTGTACAGTTTATGTAAAGTATTTATTATCAGATAAACTTGCACCTAAATCGGAAAAATGCATATTTGTAGGGTATCCTAAAGAAACTAAAGGATATCAATTTTATCTCCCAAAAGAAAATAGAGTAATTGTTGCTCAAAATGGATTCTTTCTTGAAAAGGAATTTATTTCAAAAAGAATCAGTGTGAGTAAAATACATCTTGATGAGATTTAAGAGCCACAATTAGTGCCTGAACCAAATTATGAACCTTGATTAGATGGCTCACAAGTCCAAGATGAGCCTACTTCTATAAAATAAGGACCTCAAAGATCTAATAGGGTTCATCAACAACTTAAGAGATATGGATTCATCATCACTGACGACCACAATGTGGAGCTTATGGTTTATGATGAGCCCACTTCCTATCAAGACTCCATTAAGAGTTCTGACTCTAGAAAATGGTTAAAGGTTATGAAGTCTGAGATGCAATCCTTGTATGATAACCAAGTTTGGACTTTGGTTAATCCACCTAAAGGTACAAAAACCATTGGGTGTAAGTTGGTTTTCAAAAAGAAAATAGACATGGAGGGAAATGTGCATACTTACAAAGCACCACTGGTAGCAAAATGTTATAGACAAACTCATGGTATAGACTATGATGAAACCTTTTCACCAGTTGTAATGCTTAAATCTATTAGAATTCTTCTTGCCATAGTAGCATATTATGATTATGAGATTTGGTAAATGGATGTCAAAACCGCGTTTCTCAATGGAAACTTACTCGAGGATGTGTACATGACACAATTTAAGGGTTTTGATGATCATTTGAATTATAATAAAGTGTGCAAGCTTCAAAGATCCTTTATGGATTGAAGCAAGCATCTCTAAGCTGGAATCTTTGTTTTAATAAAGCAATTAAAGAATTTAACTTTATCAAAAATAAAGATGACCCTTGTATCTATAAGAAAACAAGTAGGAATGTAATAGTTTTTTTGGTACTTTATGTTGATGACATCTTACTCATTGGAAACAACATCCCAACTCTACAAAGTGTAAATACATGGTTGAAAAATTGTTTTTCAATGTAAGACTTAGGCGAAGCTGCCTATATTCTTGGTGTAAGGATCTATAGAGATAGATCTAGAAAGCTAATTGGACTAAGTCAAAGTACATACATTGATAAGGTACTGAAAAGGTTTAGTATGCAAGACTCTAAGAGAGGATTCTTACTAATGTCACATGGTATTAAGCTCAGCAAAACTTAAAGTCCTTCTACAAAGGATGAAGAAGAGCACATGAAAAAGATACCATACGCTTCCGCTATAGAGTCTATCATTTATGCCATGTTATGTACTCAACCCGATGTGTCATATGCATTGAGCATGAAGAGTAGGTTCCAATCAAATCCTGGAGAGGCATACTGGACTGCTGTTAAGAACATACTGAAGTACTTAAGAAGAACTAAAGATATGTTCTTAATTTACGGAGGACAAGAAGGCGAGCTAGTTGTAAATGGTTACACTGATGCTAGTTTTCAGTCCGACATAGATGATTACAGATCATAATCAGGTTTTCTATTTTATTTGAATGGAGGCGTTGTATGCTGAAAAAGTTCAAAGTAAGACACCGTGGCCGATTCTACTATAGAAGCTGAGTATGTAGCTGCCTCAGCTGTAGCTAAAGAAGTAGTTTGGATTAAAAATTTCATTATAGAGCTAGATGTAGTTCCTAGTATTATGAACCCAATAGATCTCTATTGTGACAACAATGGGGCCATTGCACAAGCTAAGGAACCAAGATCACATTAGCAATTCAAACATATACTTAGACGTTTTCATCTCATTCGAGAAATTGTTGATAGAGGAGATATCAAAGTATGCAAGGTATCAACTGATGACAATGTTGCAGATCCACTGACAAAGCCTTTCCCATCGTCTAAATATGATAGTCATACTAGATCAATAGGATTACGACTTATGCCAAATTGGTCTTAGTGCAAGTAGGAGACTGTTAGGGATATGCCCTAGAGTCAATATATACTTATACTATTGTCCTTATATTTTATATAATAATATGAGGTTTTTCTTTCCATGAATAGTGCATTTTGTTTTGTGGTCATCAAGTACGTGACTTGATAGTAAAACCCAACAATGAATACAATAACTATTCTAAAATTGTCCCTGATCGACTGTTATTATTGGAACAATAATAAATTAAGATTAGTATGTTTGTGTCTTGATGGCTATGTTTTACTGGTCATGGATATTTGTGATATCGAGTCAAAACATAAATAAATGTTAGAGAATATTGTATTGGACATGACCCACTGTGAGAGTACTTCATGGAACATGTCATAAGTACTCTCTATCCATAATAATATTAAAAGTCCTTTGACCTAAATTCATCATAGTTTCCTACTTGATAAATTCTATATTATGATGTTGCCTAAAGTTGTCTTTAACCAGATAATAAATTAGACTATTGTTGGATATAGAATAAATCAAGGAGAGGAATATAATTGTTAGTGAAGGAATTTGTCCCTCTCAATTATGGAAGAGATATCCATGAGCCCCTTGATAAGTTAGATTGTTAAAATGCATGGTTGTGCTCAAATATGTCAATCTAAGATATTGATATCACTTGTTTGAACAGTCTACAATGAAATCAAGAAATAATTGATTAAGCTTAATAAGGATAACATGCTCCGTGCCTTATGCTTAATCTGGATATAGTGTGACAAAAGGACTAAATATAAAATTATGGTTTGATTCAAAGAGATTACCGATCTTTATTTAACCTGGATAGTTATAATGTTGTGCTAAAAATCACTTATAACTTGTGGGCCATTTAAATATGATTTAGGCACACTGCCAGTGTTAAATAAACCTATAGGGTCACATAATAAGCTAACTTGTCAGGTTATTTTTCTAGTAACCAGATTCGAATTTACCAGATACAATGAATCTAGAAATATGTCCATATTCGATGTATCTGGATGATGTCCAAATTATAAAAATCTGACTCGATAAATTAATTAGTTAAATTACCGAGATAATGACAGAATCTTATCATATCAGTTTTAATTTAATTTGAATTTAAATTAAAATACGAAAAGATATTATCAGGGTTGGACTCTAAGAGGTTCGGTGGGGTTTTTAAGAAAACCCTAGCCGTCTTCTGAAGTGGGCTATTCTGTTAAGAATATTCGTGCCTTTATTCACCAAAAAAATAAGCCTCTCAAACCCTAGGCGCTAGCACTCTCATGGTAACGAGTTAGTTCACAGTGTGTATCCGATAGAGGACGTTAGCACACTGTAGCATCTGGTGATCGTTCGGGTTACACGTACGACAGCACAATCAGAATCAAAAGATCTCGATTACGCCGAACAGAGGTAATTAAATAAACCTTTAGATCTTCTTAAACATTTACTTGGGTCCTCAGAAGGGATTCGTGGATGTTTTCCACAGTTAGGAATCCACGAATCCTAACATATGCTAGCTGAGCCAGCGACATGCTGGCTTTTTAGCAAAGAGTCGGTACTAGCCCTTGTGCCTGAATCGGCACCGGCTTATGTCAGGGTTCCACTCCCAGTTTTACGAATTTTGATGTTTTCTCCGATTTCTCTTTATTTTAAGTATCTTGTAAAGACCTTTTAAGGCCTTAATATGTTTTAGGACCTCAAGAATCACTTAGCTAGGGTTAGAGCAATATAAATACATCTTTTTTTTTTTTAAATTATTTGATAACACAATCCACTTATTTTAGTCAAATTTGAAAAGAGACTCTTGAGAGGTCTTTGCCTCCTTGTTCGTCTTATTCGAGACTCTGCTTGCGGTTTAGTCCTCCTTTTGAAAGAGTCTCTAAATATTGTGGATAATCCAATGTGGTTTCTCTTAATTGGGCCTTAGTTGCTTTTTTCTTTTAAAATTTATCTTGAATTCCATTATTTGGGTGCCTATAGTTTCTAATCTTTTGTTCTTGATTACCTTTTTTATTTCAAGGATATTGGGGTGAGTCTATAGTTGATATTGCTACTATTCTTCTGGGTCATTGATGCCTAGTGTAGAGAGATAGTTATTTTTCCTCTATTTTGGCCAGAAAATTCCACTGTTTGTGTTCCCTTGTATAAGATGAGAAATTTTCCTATTGATCCAACAATTTAACACTTAATATCATGCCAAAGAGTATGGTATCATAGCAAGGACAGCTTTGATTCCAATCAAAGCTTGCAATTAATAGAAGGAGCCCTACAAAGTTGAAGAAAATATGGAAAATTTCGTAACTCAAAAAAATGCTTCAAAAAGGTCTTGATATTTTTGTTATTTCTTGATTTCCCCTTAAGAAAATTGCTCATTGACTGTGTTATAATATTTGGGAACAAATTTATCTTATGTATATGGTGAAAATAGGCTTGAATATGGGTGAAAATATTAGTTGGTTTTAAGTGACGGGATTATAACTAAGGTGTTTGATTAATGTTCAATAAGAATATTTGTGACTATAGTTGGGAGTTTTGACTTTTTTCTTTCATTCCTTGGGATGTTGGACTTGGTATATCACTCTATTGTTGAAATCCATGCTCATTGAACTCATATTTACTATTGCACCCTTGTGACTATCTTGTTCTTCATATTCCTATTCGCTAGTTGTTCTTGTTTTTTCGTTCTTGCTCATTCTTGTTTGTTTCTTATTTGAAATTACTTCCTTATGCTTTTAGTGTTTGTTCTTATGTTGAGTCCTTACTTCTTGAAATTTTTGCATGAAAACTTGTTTTTTTTTATGCCCAACATGTGTTTGTTGAAATTCCCCTAAGACCCCTATACTTGGAAAGTTCATTGGTTTTTGTCAACTCACTTTGTTGGACTAAATATTTGGCTATTTGGAAGAATTGAGATTGAACAAGAAGGTTTGAGTGTTGGGAAAAAGGCAAGTGGGTAAGATTATCATAAAAAGAGCTAAAGAGGGAAAACATGACTGTAGAGTGATTATCATTGAGAGTAAACACACAAGAGAGTGAAGAGAGGATCTATTTCTTTTGTAGGTATAACTCAATGAATATTCCATCGCCATGTTCCGTGAACAGGAAATTCTTAGGCCTAACCCAAGTAGACCTAGTAGGCCATGAGAAGAACCAATTCATGCTAGGGCTTTGCGAGAGGATTAAAATGCTATGATGAGAACAATGCACAGTAGGTTTGAAGATATGATATGGGAGATCATGGGATTAAGACATCATTTGGGACAAACTTCTACTGTGGCATAAAGAAGGGACCAAGAACGATTTGAAGCTCCTGGCCCTAAAATGATGGATGATGATTCTTATACTTTTCAATTAAATGCACAACAAGGTAAAGAGTGGGATAAGCACACTGTTAGGGGATTCGAACAAGCTCCCATGAGAGGGGGAAGTCATGGTATGAGAGGATGACGAGGTAGGGGCCAAGAAAGGAATAGTAGACATAATCTAAGAGGGTTGGAAGGAGAGTTGGAGGAAGTTGATAAATGGTATGAAGGAGAATATGGAGGTGCCTATATGGAACTCAGTAGAGGATGGGGAAATAGCGTAGGTAGGAGAGAAGGAAATGAAGAGGAGAGAGAGTTAAACCATATCAAAATGAAGGTGCCTACATTCTATGAAAATAGTGATCCCGATGCTTATTTTCAGTAGCAGAGCAAAATGAAAATATTCTTTCTGTGTCATATATACAGTGAAAGATCAAATGTGAGGCTATCTATTTTGGAATTTTTGAAATATGCTTTGGTTTGGTGGGAGCAAGTTAGAATGCAAATTGGGGTAGAAATTGTGGCAAATTTGAACTTGTTGAAGGATATGATGCGAGTTAGGTTTGTTCCATACTACTATTACCATGACCTCTACCAAAGACTTCAATCACTTAAGTAAGGGAATATGAGTGTGGAAAATTATCATAAGGAAATAGAAGAGATGTTGATGAGGGCTAAAATCTATGAGGACCTTAGAGAACAAAGGCTAGGTTCTTGGGAGGATTTAATAGGAAAATAACCAATTTGGAAGAGTTGTACTCCTATGATCGTTTAGAGGATATGGTTCATGCCACTATGAAGATTGAGAGGCAACGAAAAAGGAGGGCCTTTGATAGGGCTACGCTTCCAAATCTGAACACCACTAGCAAGATGCCAATTAAGAAGGATAATGCTCTTAAACCTTTCCAAAGGGAGTACAAGAAGCCAATGGGAGGATGGAAGCCTAGGGAAGATTGAAAACCTAAGGAAGGTTAGAACAAGAACAAGGGAAAAGTCATGGAGAGGTCACAATGGAATAAAGATATCAAGTGCTTTAAGTGTCTTGGCTATGGACATACTTCCCATGAGTGTCTAAGAAAAAGGTCTACATAAACAAACCCTATAGAGAAATCTCAATCGATGAAAAAGAAGCGAGAGAAACATACCCAAAAGACCAAGGAGAAAATGGAGAAGAGCAAAGAAATGAATGTGAAGCTGTTGGTCAAGAGTTTTCCTTAGTTGGAGTCGCAAGAAGATGATTGAATTTTGTAATTCAAGACCAAGACCATCAACAAAGAAAGAATATATTCGACACAGGGTGTCTAATCAACAAGACACCTTGTAGTATCATTGTGGATAGTGGAAGTTGCACTGATGTGATGAGTGCAGGCATGAAATGGATTAAATACCCCAAACCTTACAAGTTACAATGCTTGAACGATAGTGGGGAATTGAGGGTTAAAAAATAAGTCTTGGTCTTTTTTGAGATGGAAAAATACAAGGATGATGTTCTATATGATGTGGTTCCTATGCAAGTGGGTCACTTGCTTCTATGGATGCTTTAGCAATATGATAGAAATATGAAGCATGATGGGAGGAAAAAAAAACTTATTTCATTCTCAAAAAGGGGTCTAAATTCACTTTTGCCCCCAAGCAAAGTGAACAAAGACCAAAGAATCATGAGGGAGGGAGAGAAGAAAAAGGGAGCACAAGATGCTAAATAGAAATAAAAGTTAGCAAGAAAAGTACAAGAATAGAAAGAGAAAGAGTTAAGGGAGAAAATGGAAAAACTTGTGTCTTTGACCATCATAGATGGAAGTAAGCAAGAGCAAGAGTTGGGAGGTAAAAGAAGAGTGAACTACATTGCAAAAGTGTGTGAGGTCATAGAAGCAAGAGAAGCCAAGGAACCAGTTATCCTTCTTATTTTCAAAGGTTTATATGTTTCTACTAATGATTCTATCTTATCTTTGACTAATGAAATTGTAGCAACTCTCTAAGAGTTTGAAGATGTATTTCCAAATGAGATGCTTAGAGGATTACTTCCCATAAAAGGAATCGAGCATCAAATAGATTTTGTGCCCGGAGCCGTCATCCCTAACCGATCGGCCTATAGGACTAATCCGAAGGAGGCTAACGAATTTCAAAAGAAAGTGGAGGAATTGCTTGGGAAGAGACATGTGAGAGAGAGCCTAAACCCATATGCAGTTCCGATTCTCTAGGTGCCCAAGGAGGATAGGACATGGTGCATGTGTGTGGATTATGGCGACATCAACAATATGATGGTTAAGTATCGCTATCCCATTCCTAGACTAGAATACTTACTTTATGAGTTGTTTGGTGCATGCATTTTCTCTACAATTGATTAGAAATTCAATTATCACCAAATCAAGATTATGGAAAGGGATAAGTGGAAGAGGGCCTTTAAAACTAAACAATGATTGTATGAGTGGCTTGTTATGCCTTTTGGGTTTTCTAATACTCCTATCACTTTCATGCATTTAATGCATCATGTTCTAAGGGAATTCATTGAGAAGTTTATCGTTGTATACTTTGATGATATATTGATGTGTAGCAAATTATATGTAGATCATTTGAATCATCTTTAATTGCGCTTATTGCTCTTCAAATGGAGAGATTATGCTAACTTGGAAAAATGTTATTTTTGTTTGGAGAGGGTTATATTCCTTGGCTATGTTATGAGTGCTAAGGGAATTGGGGTCAATGAGGAAAAGGTAAAAGCCATCCAAGATTGGCCTACTCCTACCTATATTACCTAAGTTCATAGTTTCCATGGGCTAGCTAGTTTCTATAGAAAATTCATCAAGAGTTTTAGCACCTTAGGAGCCCTTCTAACCGAAGTGGTGAAGTAAAATGTGGGATTAAAGTTGGAGGAAGCCCAACAATAAGCCTTTGGTGGGATTTACGTAAGAGGGAGCCTAACAACAATCCTTTCAAACCCTCAAGGATAAATTTAGCCAAGCTCCAATTCTCATCCTACCTAACTTTGAAAAGGCATTTTAGATAGAGTTTGATGCAATTGGGATAAGGATAGGTGCGGTTTTAACCCAAGACCGGAAGCCCATTGCATATTTTAGTGAGAAATTACCCAAGGTGACCCTCAATTATTCTATTTATGATAAAGAACTCTTGGCCTTGGTTAGGACCCTAGAGTATTAGCAACACCACCTTTTACCAAGAGAATTTGTGATCCATACCGATTGATAGGGCCTAAATTAGTCATATTTTTTCTAGTTATTTGAGGCTTTTTTGGGATACATTCTATTCAATAACTAGTCATATTCCTTCATATTTGAGATTTTATCCTTAGAAAGGTATTTTGTGCATTATTTTAGATTTTAGGGATAAAACAAAGCAAAAACATCACAAAACAGAACCTAGGCAGTGCCAGACAGGACAAAGGAACCGCTACCAGCCATGTGCTGTGGTACAAACTTTGAGATGACAAAAAATTGTTCAAACATGAGTAGAACAGAACCAAACTGGCACCGGCTCTAGAAACCAAGGCAGTGCCAGCTGTGGTCTATGGTTGAGGTGGTGCTTTGATTTTTCTATGCGGTTTTTGGTAATCCGCAGAATTTTAGTATCTTCCTACTTCAGCTTGGCCAAGAACCTTACTCCAACGTGCTTAGACACTTCCTAAGCCTATAAATAGATGGAAAACACAAGAGAAAAGAGAGGAATTCATAGATTATCATAAAAAATCACTCAAATCAAATGAGGAATTCTTCGATCAAGATGGGTTGTGCAAGAAGGTCTTCAAATGAAATACAAGGAGGCTTGTCTATGAGTGCTTTCTTTTACTTTGTTTTCTTTTTCTTGAACAATGATGTATTAATTATTTTATTGTAATTTGACATTATTTTAGGTATTCATGATGTTTAGAGTTATTTGATCGTTTGAGTAATTGATTGTTATTCATGGTATTTAATTACTTATGCTGATTACGAGATTCATTGGTTGGTCTTTCTATTAACTTGCTTGAAAAAAGGGGTTGATAGTGGTTTCAATTCATTATTTCCATATTTATTATCTTTTAACTTGCTTGAAAAAGAGGTTAATTGCTAAGAACTAAGTAATTGAAGGTTAATTGATGTCTGCCAGAATATGGATTCATTGGTTAATTTCATGTTTTAAGTTTGCCAGAATATGAAAATTTAATCAAGGATTGTGTTTAATGCATCTTTTGGGAGAATTAGTTGAGACATAATGTGTGATGCTAATTTATCTTAAAGATTGTGATTTCATGGATTGAGAAAGAAGTGAATCTACCTTAATCCTTCATGATGCCAAGAGAATAGTTAATTAGGATAATGATTAGGTTCTTTAAAATCATGTTTGTCAAAATAATGGTTTAAGTTACATAATTCTCCATCCTTGGCATGTATATATTCTTTTATTTTCTTTATTTTATTTTCTTTTTTATTCCTTTTCACTTTATTAAGTCGGTTAAATAATGAAAGAAAAGGGATTAATGCATACTTGTTCCTTGAGGATCGATACTCGTTTGAACCCTTTGCTATGCTTAATGGTGAGTACGCTTGCTCATATGTGTAATTTATGGTTAACGTTTTAATTTAAACTTGATTAGGAATGTGCTTAGTTTTATGATTTTTATACCCAAATAAAATACACATCAAGTTTTTGGCGCCGTTGCCGGGGAACAATATCATGAAAGCTTGGATATTGTTGATTTAACCATGTAAATATGTAAATAGGTAAATATGTAAATATGTAAATTTGTACAATTGTTCTTTTTGCAAAAAGGTGTCGTATTTTGTTGTTTGTATAATTGTCTTGTAATTTCACTATATGTTTTAAATATGTAAATATGCAGATACATGTTCATAATAACTAACTTGTCTTTGTATGTTTGTATATATTGTATATTTAGTATTTAATTTTACTAGGCTAATGTTAATATGGAATATGTGTAATCTTTGTATTTTAATTTGTTGATTTTTACGTCTATAATTTGTGAGTCAATGCTAACTCTTCTTATTTTCAGGTTTGGACTTTTGCTAACACGATATTTTAAACGGACTAAATTTATTTTATTTTATTATTTGTTCTTGTATTTACAATTTTTAATCTTAGGTTAATATTTAATTTAGGAATTCTTGTTTTAAATGTATTGTAGTCATTCATTCAATAAGGAAAAAAAAAAAATAAATAAAATCGGAGCATAGGCAGAACACAATTGGTGCCGGGTCTGGGCTTGGCCGGCGCCGGTCCTTGATTGGCCAGACCCCAAGTCTCGTAAAAAGAAAAAAAATCTTTTTCTCTTTGTCCTTTTTCGTTTGTTCCTTTACCCTTTTTCTTTTCTTCCCAAATTTTTGTTATTTTGTCTTTTTCTTCTTCTTGTTTTCTTTTTTTTTTTTGATTTTGTTGTTTGTTTCTCTTCTTTGTCTTGTTCTTCTATTTTTCTTTTTTTTTTCTTTCATTTGTTGTTTCTATTCCCCTAGACTGATATTTTTTTATTCCTCCCCTTCATCTTCGTTTCTCTTTTCTTCTTCTTGACATTATTTTTCTTCTTCTATACATTATCCCTCATGAATCAATTTTTTTTTTTTTAAAGCTCACATGTTGGGGAACATAGTGGTGCAAAACATTCTCAATTTTATTCTCTTGAATTTCTTGGCATTGTGTCTCTGTGTTTTTGAGGAAAAATTTACTAGACATGGACAAATCATTGTTGTGTTTATTTGGTGGTAGAAAAATGCACAGAATGAATTGTAAGTCTTGTGATTGCTTCTAAACGTTCACTGTGTATTTTTCTGAAATTTTTGCAAATATGGAAATCCTAGAAAATAAAACCTTGTTGTGATATTCTACTGTGATGCTTGACGATTGGTTGACATTGTACTTTTGACATCTTCGTTGGATATTCTCCTTATTTATTTTTTGTAAGCATCACAAGTTTGGACAAAGAACCAATTTCAAAGTGGATCTGGTTGAGGCAAAGAAGACCTTGTGAGCCCTTTGGAGGTTGTGGTGGTCTATTTGGTGCTATTGAACAATCTAGAGGCCCGTTTGCAAGCTCTACTTCGAGGGGACTTAAAGGCTTTGACTTTCTATTTTTCTTCTCCCTTGATTTTTATTTTGTTTAATTACTCTTTATACTTTTACTTGTGTGTTCATCTTTGTATTTGTAGGTTGACTTTCACTAGCAATAATTCTTCCAACTTCTTGAAGAATGAACTTCTCATCTCTTGGAGCTAATCTACACTTAGGTAGTATTACTTAAACTTTGTAACCCATTATTATTTTTGGTCCCTTTGGAGATGCTTTCTTGTGTGTTTTTCTTGCTAATGAGGACATTGTTCAATTTAAGTGTGCGGGAATGGTTTGGTGATATACTTTGTCCAAGTTTTTATCAATTATCTTGGTGTTTTCTTAGTATTGAGCTACTTTGAAATATTTAATTTTATTTTGAGCACAAAGTATGGAAGTATTTTCTTTCTTCTCTTTTCCCCTTTATTTTTGGTCCCATGGCGATATTTCCTTGCTCTATTTATTTGGCCATTGAGGACAATGTCCAGTTTAAGTGTGGATGAGTAGTTAGAATGAGAATTCTTCTATGTTGTACTCTTCTTGAAATTCTTCTTTGATCCTTGTGAGAGAGCAAAAGAGCAAATTTTTTCAACATTTTTCGGATTTTTTTTGTGCAATTTCAAGATATATTTTTTTAATGCATGTCTTTTTGATAGATCATAGAGCATATGTTCTATATCATTGGTGACTTATGCATGACTTTTTGCACGCACTTGGACTAAGTAGTTCTTGATCAAATGCTTTACATTGTTCTTAAACCTGCTTTTTCACTAAAATTCATTGAGCATTCTAGAACTTACTTGAATACCTCTCAAGGCGAAATAAGAAAGGCATTCATGATTTAACTTAGGAATGATGGTAATAGGCCTTCTTTGGATAGTTTGAGCTTTTCAAGCCTACCTATTTTATTATTCCTAGTGCCTATTTTGAGCCTACATTGGTGAATTTTTTTCTTAAAACCCGTTATCATACTTTAACCATTATTTCTTCCCAAGAGTTTGAATAATTCTCCCAAATCTTTATGCTCTTGAAGGATAAAAGTACATGAAGGAGAATGTTGAGGGAGAATACTTGGAGAAAGATCATGACTCGTTACTTTTAGTCATGCATCAATAGTTGGGTTGAGTTGGGAAAAACAAAAAGAAGAAAGAGAGAAGAAAGATTGAAAATAAGAAAAGAAAACAAAAAGCTACTAAAAAAAATAAAAAGATGGAAAGAAAGAAACTAAGAAAGAAAGAAAAAAAGCAGCAGTGAAAAACAAAAAAAAAAAAAGAAAAAAATTTGAAAAAGAAAGAAAAGAAAGATCACAAGAAGAATGGTGATTGAGTTGTAAAAGTTGAGTTCACGTCAAGTTCTTGATACCATTGCTGAAAAATCGAGTGATCTTATGAAATAGAAAAAAGAGAGAGAAAATGCAAGATTTGCTTGAGTTGAACTGTAATTGCTAAACAAGGTTATGGGTTTTGATTGATTTTGGAATAGGAGAGCAAGAAGAGTTGGGAAATCATTGATACATTTTGTATATCCTTTTCTTGCAAACTCTCATCTTCTTTGATATTTGAATTTCTTATATCTTTCATTTGACAAGCTACATAACAAGCCCTTTAGCCTCACATTACAAGCTTGAAAGTCCTACTTGACCTAAGTAGAATCATGATATGTCTCAAATTAGTGGAGAGAGTGTATGAAAAGTAAGCTTATGGAATGCATATTCTTTTTGAACTAAATTCTTTCCAATGATTTGAGAATGATGTTAAAGTATTGACATGGTTCTACTAGTCACAATACATTTCCACAAGTCTTGCGTTTGTTGTGAAGGATGTAGTAGCATGTGTTTTATATTATTGAATAAAGGAAACATTAGAGATACCAGTTTGAAATTGATGTGAGTGATTCTTTGAAAACTTGTGTTTTTCCTTCTTAACTTTGATACTTTACTTGAAGACAAGCAAAGAGCTAAGTGTGGGGGAATGTGATAGGGCCTAAATTAGTCATATTTTTCCTAGTTATTTGAGGCTTTTTGGTGATACATTCTATTCAATAACTAGTCATATTCCTTCATATTTGAGATTTTTCCCTTGGAAAGATATTTTGTGTATTATTTCAGATTTTAGGGATAAAACAAAGCAAAAATGTCACAAAACAGAACCTAGGTGGTGCCGGACAGGACAGAGGAACCGGTGCCAGCCATGTGCTGTGGCACAAATTTTGAGGTAACAAAAAATTATTGAAACAGGAGCAGAACAGAACCAAACCGGCGCTGGCTCTAGAAGCCAAGGCAATGCTGACTGTGGTCTGTGGTTGAGGCAGTGCTTTGATTTTTCTACGCGGTTTTTGGTAATCAGTAGAATTTTAGAATCTTCTTACTTCTACTCAGCCAAGAACCTTAAACCAATGAGCTTAGACACTTCGTAAGCCTATAAATAGATGGAAAGCACAAGGGAAAAGAGAGGAATTCATAGATTATCATAGAAGATCACTCAAATCAAAGGAGGAATTCTTCGATCAAGGAGGGTTGTGCAAGAAAATCTTCAAAGGAAAAAGAATGAGACTTGTCTATGAGTGCTTTCTTTTACTTTGTTTTCTTTTTCTTGAACAATGATGTATTAATTATTTTATTGTAATTTGACATTATTTTAGGTATTCATGATGTTTAGAGTTACTTGATCGTTTGAGTAATTGATTGTTATTCTTAGTATTTAATTACTTGTGCTTATTACGAGATTAATTGGTTGCTCTTTCCATGAACTTTCTTGAAAAGGGGGTTGATGGTGGTTTAAATTCCTTAATTCTATATTTGTTGTCTTTTAACTTGCTTGAAAAAGAGGTTAATTGCTAAGAACTAAGTAATTGAAGGTTAATTGATGTCTGCCAGAATATGGATTCATTGGTTAATTTCATGTTTTAAGTTTGCCAGAATATGAAAATTTAATCAAGGATTGTGTTTAATGCATCTTTTGGGAGAATTAGTCGAGACATAATGTGTGATGCTAATTTATCTTAAAGATTATAATTTCATGGATTGAGAAAGAAGTGAATCTACCTTAATCCTTCATGATGCCAAGAGAATAGTTAATTAGGATAATGATTAGGTTCTTTAAGATCATGTTTGTCAAAATAATGGTTTAAGTTACATAATTCTCCATCCTTGACATGTATATATCCTTTTATTTTCTTTATTTTTTTTATTTTTATTCTTTTTCACTTTATTGTGTCGCTTAAACACTGAAAAAAAAAGGGATTAATGCGTACTTGTTCCTTGAGGATCGACACTTGTTTGAACCCTACGCTATACTTAATGATGAGTACGCTTGCTCATATGTGTAATTTGGGGTTAACGCTTTAATTTAAACTTGATTGGGAATGTGCTTGATTTTATGATTTTTATACCCGAATAAAATACCTATCACCAATCATGAGATTCTTAAACACCTCAAAAGCCACCAAATTTAAACAAGAGGAATGCATGATGGATTGCGTTTATTGGGATATTTCCTTAGGTCATTCATTACTAAAAAGGTATGAAAGTGTGGTTGCGAATGTACTCTCTCAAATGTATGCACTTTTAAACTCTTTGGATGATAAACTTCTTAGTTTTGAACTTATGAAAGATCTAATTGTTGATGATGTGGCGTATGGGGATATTTTTCATGCTTGTGAGAAATGTGCATTTGCTAAGTACTACAGGCATGACGGTTTCTTGTTTAGAGTGGCATGGCTTTGTGTGCTAAATGGATCCATTATAGAATTGCTAGTTAAAAAGGCCCATTGTAGGAGATTAATGAGACATTTTAGTGTTACTAAGACATTAGGCATACTTGAGGAACATTTCTTTTGGCAAAAATAAGGAGGGATATGGAGAGACATTATTCCTAACGCATAACTTGTAGGTGGGCTAAATCTAGATCACTATCACATGGCTTGTACACTCTTTTACCGACTCCAAATGCTCATTGGGTTGATATTTCAATGGACTTTATCGTAGGATTACCTAGATCCAAAGGGGGCAACGATTCTATATATGTGATTATTGATCGATTCTCGAAAATGGCACTTTTTGTGGCTTGTTCCAAGATTAATAAAGCTTCCCATATTGCAGATTTATTATTCAAAAAGGTGGTGAGGATGCAGTAATCCTCTAAGAGTTTGAAGATGTATTTCCAAATGAGGTGCTCAGAGGATTACCTCCCATAAAAAGAATCGAGCTTCAAATAGATTTTGTGCTCAGAGCCGTCATCCACTACTGATCAGCCTATAGGACTAATCTGGAGAAGGCTAACGAATTTCAAAAGAAAGTGGAGGAATTACTTGGGAAGGGACATGTGAGAGAGAGCCTAAGCCCATGTACGGTTTGTTAGTATTATGCCCTAGAGGCAATCACTTGTACATTTTATTCGACACATTTTATTTTAATAAAAGGCATTATTTATCTTACAGTTTCTTTTGTTTACTTTAAGTAATATAACTGTTCGATAAAGTCCTTAGTACAACACTGTGTTAAGGAAACTATGATAGAGATCATGATATGAGATTCCTACTACACTGGATGGTGTTAGTACTTAAATAATTACTAGTCATAGTATTAATGAGACAAGACATCATTAATATGTTAAGACTAGCATGTGTTAGACTTTCTGATTTAATCAGGCGGTGGTTCTCATATCCGTGAGTACTGAGATATTCAAAGTTAACACATGGATGTTTGTTAATGGAACAAGTTCATTGGATGACCTAACTTTGAGTTAATCACATGGATAACTATTTAGTGCCAGTGATATAATCTCAACATAGCAAACGTGCAAGTATACTTAGACTTGAGATCTCCAATATACTTTATTTGCTGAGCTTTGTACTTTGATTCCAATCTCCGGAGCTTAATCGAGGGCTACCTATGGGATGGATATTGGGTACATTGTGAGGTAAACAAAAGTAGTTGAGAGGGTCAATAAGGGATTCACCACTCCTAATAATAGGGGCGAATATCTCACGGCCACTTGTAAGAATTACAACTCGAAAAGTCCTTGGCCAAGGAAATTGTGTATTGAAAACAATTCCAATTGATACACATCTAGAGTAGTGGGTTCCTGGTACAAGTACTATTGTATTCGGGCCATAATTATTTCTGGAGGGAGTTGGCACTAATTTCGTACTCCAAACTGAATGAGATATTGTATAGTGAAAGGAGTTAATTGCACTGAAGTTTGTTATTGAAGGGTACATGTCGAGTCACTTGAATTCCTGGACTCTTGGGTGGTCATGATGTGTTGCTAGATACCACTCATGATTTGGGAATATGGGTTTATTAATTGATGAATTAATAAACCAATCATGATTAGAATTAATAGGATTAATTCTAATTAATTATGTATTATTATTCACAAAGATGTTTGGATTAATTCATGTTCTCTGCCAATTGACTGGGAGACCTAATAGGTCACACACAATAGAGCATTATATACTTAAGGTGTTATTTGATAACATAGTGGAATTAATTGCGAGAAAGAGAAGTTGCTGTGGACAAATTATAGTTAGTTATAATTTGTGGTCTAAGTTATAATTGTGGGAACTTGATGTTTCCAATTACAATTAGGAAATTCTAATTATTTTAAAATTTTAGATTTTTAGTGGATTTTGGAACATATGTTGGATATGCTCGAAACCTTAATCCTAGGGTGATTCACACGAAAAACACAACCGCAAAAACAAACGTCTTTTTTCTTCTTCTTCTTCTTCTTCTTCTCTCTCTCTCTCTCTCTCTCTCTCTCTCTCTCTCTCTCTCTCTCTCATTTTGCTAAAAACGAAAACAGCCCTAGCCGCTTAGTGTTTCTGCTAGCACAGAAAACTTCATGCTTGAGTATTCCTCTGTGTGGATTACTGTTAGAGATAATCACACACTGTGATTATAGTGGTTAGACATTCAACTCACGTGGAGGTTGATCATGAGGATTTCTGGATCGCGCCTCAACTTGAAGAAGAAAATTTTTGTTCTTCGGACGATCACCCAAAGGTAAAAGTTGTTACCTTTATTATCATTATGTCTTGTTTTCCACACATAGACGGGTCCTGGAAGGATGTCTCATTTTATTTTCCGTTGCGCCGTATACGATACGATCCTGAGATACTCAACAGTGGTATCAGTGCTAGGCTATGTGTGGTCTATGAACATTGTTTTGGCATGAAAAACTATTTTCGTGTTTGTTTTTGTTTGCTGTGAGAATCGTTTTCACTCGAGTCGAAATCGTTTCGATCTTTATAGGTTGAGTCCATAGCACAATATGATTGTGTAAAAGTCACAACAAATTTTGAAAAGATGCTTTCTTTAGTGCTGAAAATTTCTGCAGGAAAAATGTTTTCTTGCAGAATGGATGTTGCCCTCCGTTTCATCTTAATTTTCCATTTTAATTTTATTTAAATTAACAAATTGGTTGTTGTTTAGAGCTTCAAAATAGAAAATATTGCTGAGAATTGTTCTCCCTGAAAATTTGTAGAAGAAGAAAGCACCATAAATCATTTCTGGAATTTTTGGAAAAATTGCCGCCATTGTTGCAGAACATAGGCGGCGCCGGCTTCGGCCTCCAAGCCGGTGCCAGTTCCGTTCTGTTTTGTGAACGTCCAAAAATCATTTTTGGAAGAAATCTTTTTTAAAACTAGATCAGAGCCAGCGCTGGCTCTGGCCTTCAAACTGGCGTCGGTTATGCTCTATTTTGCACGATCCAGCTATTTTAAAAAAAATTCTGGAATAGAATTTTGAAAAGGGGAAAAATCTCATTTGATGAGAGGCGGCAAAATAAAATTTTTTTCACAGGGGTGCTACCCTCTTGACCTCCGCCTGCTGACCAATCAGCGGGACCGCCATAATCGTTGTGAGACGGGACCCAAAAGCATTTTCTCAAAATTAGTTTTTGAGGCAAACAATTTTATTTTTCAAAATAGTGATTTTGAAAATTCAAAATTAATATATTTTTCTAAAATATTGATTTTAGAATTTGGTTTATTTTTCCAAAATAGTGATTTTGGAATAATAAAAGTTATATGTTTATTTTCTTTAAGCATAATTAATGGCATAGTGGATGGTTATGGACTAAAACCAATTATATCTGTTCATACATTTTACAGTTTTGGTTTTTATGAAATAGAGCCTGCGTGTCCTGCCTTCTCTAGAATTTTTGTGTAATTCTCTTCTCATCTAACTCCCTTCGAATGTAACTCGAGGTTTTCTCTCTTTAGGAATTTATGTAATTAGTTTACATAGGTTAGATAGGAGTAGAATTATTTCAAATTTGGAGATGGCAACCAAAACAAGGCGAGAAGGTAAGACATTCTACTTAAATTATGCATGAACACATAGGGTTAACTATATTAATTTCTTTTATGGCTCAAAGAAATTAATTTAAGGTAAAATCCATAACCATACCACGTAATTGCTTTATTATCATGATTATCAATTATGTGATTTATTGATTTTTTTGCATCTCATTCAACGAAATCACTAAAAGGAACAAATCCCTCAATTAATATTAGACCTAATTCCTTTCGTTAATATAGTAAGAATGAGAGTCCTTTTTCGAGACCAGGTTGTTGGGCAAACCCAAGCCTACCTGACATTAGGCATGTTCAAGCTATGGAGTTAAATTTCTGATTAATGGGTCGGATTTAACTAAATTCTTTATCCCAGTTAGGCAAACTCAAGTATAAAGAAATTTAGAGAAAAAGTTGGGGTAGTCCAGGCTTTAAGATTAAAAGTTGTTAATCACCCAATGATTCGGTAGTTACATACGATATAACTGGTATTAGATACCTACCAATGAACTCAAGGGTAACTTGTTGGGCAAACCTAAGGTTATTCTTGAGGAATTTAGAAACCGGTCCACTTGGAAAGCTTCCAATAGGCTTTCCCGAATCAGTAGTGGGGGCTATTGGTTTGAGTAAAATAGTGAAGTAAAAATGTGCTTAACTAAAGTCCTAATTATTTGCATATCATGTGCATATACAAGTAGCTAATACTCTCTATCTTTATATGTCACTTGTATCATGTCAACAAACTTGAACTTACGTAGCATCTTGGAAATCAACAAGTTAACCAAATCAAACCATCTCGACTGGTATAAAAATTTAAGAATCATTCTCAAATCGGAAAAGTTGCTCTACGTACTAGATGCTCCTATTCCACCACCACCAGCCCAAGATGCTCATGCTAATGAGCATGCTATCCACAAGAGGCACAAGGAGGATAATGATATAACATCATGTATTACTACATCTTCGAGAGCTGTTTGATGCCAAAGCCATAACTGAGAGATATGAGATCTCAAAGCAACTATTTCGTTGTAAAATGGCATAGGATTTTTCTGTGGCCACTCATGGGTTGAAGATGCTGGGCTTAATAGAGAAGCTTCGATCTCTCGGGTTTGCAATGAATCATGACTTAAGTGCTGACTTAATTCTACAATCTTTGCCTAATAGTTTCTCACAAATTGTGATCAACTATCAAATGAATAAGATTGAGTCCACCAATCCTGTATTGATCAATCTTCTCAAGACTGTGGAGTCCTCCATGAAGAAGGATTCCAATGCAGTTTTAATGATAGAATCTTCCTCTTCTAAGAAGAAGAAGAAGAAGGCTCCCATGAAGCCCAAAGGTGGTGTGAATAAGAAGGACGCAGCTACCAAGGGCCCATGCTATCATTGTGGTAAGATGGGCCACTAGAGGCACAACTGCAAAGCCTACTTGGAGACCATTAAGGACAAGAAGCAGAAGGAGAAGCTTACAAGCACTTCTACTTCTTCTCTAGGTATGTTTGTGATTGAGATAAATACTGCCTTTAGAAATGAGATATGTGTATTAGATACCGGATGTGGATCTCATTTGTGCAATAACTTGCAGGGAATAAAGAGCAGTAGATGGCTAGAGAAAGGCAACGTGGACCTACGTACTGCAAATGGGGCAAAGGTTGCTGCACTTGCTGTGGGAATATACGAGCTGAACCTATCTTCGGGATTGATTCTAGAACTGAACAACTATTATTATGTACCAATTTTAATGAAAAATACTATCTCGGTTGCGTGTTTAGACTTATGTGGATTTCATTTAATATTTAAGAATAAATGTTGTTCTTTCTCATTGAATGATATTCATTATGGTTCAGCAACTTTGGTTAATGGTTTATATGTTCTAAACTTGGACAATCCAATTCTCAATATAAACAATAAGAAACCTAAAATAGATAACTCTAACACCTCTTACTTATGGCATTGTCGTTTGGGCCATGTCAACAAAAATCGTGTTTCTAAGTTACACAAGCTTGGTGACTTAGGGTCATTTTATTATGAATCATATGGCACATGCGAGTCTTGTTTACTAGGTAAAATGACTAGAACTTATTTTCTAAGAAAAGGAGAACGGGCCAAGGAGTTATTAGAACTCATATATTCTGATGTATGTGGCCCAATGTCAATACAAGTAAGAGGAGGTTATAACCATTTCATAACATTTATCGATGATTTCTCACGATACGGGTATTTGTATTTAATGAAATACAAATCTGAGGCCTTTGAAAGGTTCAAAGACTTCAATAATGAAATAGAGAAACAACTTGGCAAAAGTATTAAGACAGTAAAATCTGATCGAGGAGGAGAATACTTGAGTCAAGAGTTTTTGAGTTATCTTAGAGATAATGAGATATTATCTTAATGGACTCCGCCACATACACCTCAACATAACGGTGTATCTGAGAGAATGAATCAAATCCCTCTAGACATAGTACGGACCATGATGACTTCTGCAGACCTACTAAAATCATTTTGGGGGTATGTACTAGGGACTTCTGTTTATATACTAAACAGAGTTCCGAAAAAATCGGTTGATACTACCCCATTTGAGATGTTCTTTGGTAAGAAACCAAATTTATCTCACTTGCGAGTATGAGGTTGTCCTGCCTTTGTTAAAAGGCCACGGTCAGATAAACTTGATAGTAAGTCTGACAAATGTTTGTTTGTGGGATATCCAAAAGAATCTTTTGGATATTACTTCTATCAACCCTTCGAAAATAAATTGTTTGTTTTGAAGCATGTCGTTTTCTTAGAGAAGGTGTACAAACTCAATGGGGACAGTGAGAGTAAGATTGAACTTAGTGAAGTTCATGATGATCAAACAAACGAGGATCAACCGTCTAACCCCACTTCTATTGAGAGAATACGTTAACCTTCTAATACACAAGAACCTCGTAGATCTAGTAGGATATGTATGACATCTAAGAGATATGGATTTCTCATTAGTGACCATAATGACGTATTTCTCATAGATGAAGATGAGCCTACTACCTATAAGGATGTTCTGAATAGTTCAGAATCTGACAAATGGCTTGAGGCTATAAAGTCCGAGATGGATTCCATGTATAACAACCAAGTATGGACTTTGGTTGATCAACCTAAAGGAATTAAACCTATTGGGTGCAAGTGGGTTTTTAAGAAGAAAATGGACATGGATGGTAACTTAGTTACCTATAAAGCATGACTAGTGGCGAAGGGTTATCGTCAACAACATGGTATTGACTATGATGAAACCTTCTTGCCAGTAGCCATGTTGAAATCCATCAGGATACTCCTTGCCATTGCTGCTCATTATGATTATGGGAATTGACGAATGGATGTGAAAACAGCTTTCCTAAATAGAAATCTGACTAAGGAAGTGTATATGACACAGCCTGAGGGTTTCACATCCAGTGATGGCACAAAGGTGTGTAAGATGCAAAGGTCTATTTATGGACTTAAGCAAGCTTCTTGGAGTTGGAATATCCATTTTCATGAAACAATCAAAGAGTTTAGTTTCATTCAAAATATAGATGAGCCTTGTGTTTACAAGAAGGTTAGTAGGAGTGCAATCGTTTTCTTACTGCTCTATGTAGATGACATATTGTTAATAGGATATGATATCCCTGACTTGCAAACGGTTAAAGTTTGGTTGTCCAAACAATTCTCCATGAAAGACCTGGGTGAAGCAACCTATATTCTTGGAATAAGGATCTATAGAGATAGATCCAAAAGGTTGGTTGGTCTTTCACAGTCTACATACATAGATAAAGTGCTAAAGAGGTTTAGCATGGATTAATCCAAAAAGGGATTCATGCCCATGTCACATGGTGTAAGCCTTTCAAAGTTCATGTCTCCCAAGACACAAGTTGAAAGGGATCACATGAGTAAGATTCTACATGCCTCGGTAGTTGGATCTATCATGTATGCTATGATATGTACTAGGTCCGATGTATCTTGTGCACTCATTTTGATGAGCAGATACCAATCCGACCCTGGTGAGGGTCATTGGGCGGCTGTAAAGAACATCCTTAAGTACTTACGAAGGACTAAGGACATGTTCTTAGTATATGGAGAAGGTGATTTGAAAATTAATGGGTATACTGATATCAGTTTTCAATCTAATAAAGATGATTTCAAATCACAATCTGGCTACGTGTTTACATTGTGCGGAGGGCCAATAAGTTGGAAAAGTTCCAAACAAGAGACTATTGCCGACTCTACGATAGAAGCTGAGTACATAGCTGCTTCTGAGGCTGTTTGGATCATGAAGTTCGTGACGGAATTGGGTGTGGTTCCTAGTGTTGATGGTCCAATAACTTTGTATTGTGACAACAACGGAGCCATTGCACAAGCAAAAGTGCCGCGGTCTCACCAACGATCCAAACACGTACTGCGACGCTATTATCTGATTTGGGAGATCACAGATAGGATTGATGTAAAGATAGAGAGAGTTCCTACGGATGAGAACATAGCTGACCCACTTACGAAAGCATTATCCCAAAAGAAACATGATTGTTATGTTGAGTCATTCCGTATTAGATACATGAATGATTGGCTCTAGTGCAAGTATGAGAAATCCCAATCGAAACCAACCTTAGAGTAAGGGGGGTTGGGATGCATATCATATTTTATTGCATGTTCAAATATATTTTTGTATGATTTTATGTGCCTTGGATTTTTGTTTTATAGTCTCGAGGGCTTGATTATGTTTATTGAGTCAGAAGGGCAAAATGGTAATTTTTGCTTGCGGTGAAAATAGGGAGATAGCATGAGGATTAAATAGGAAAAATATTTGGGAGAAAAAGTAAGAACAAGAGTTGTTGTGATTTAGTGGTTAGAGCTTTGAAATTAATTATTGAGATCTTGGGTTCAAATTCCATCATGGGAGCTTTAGAATGATTAAATTTTATTTTGCTTGGGAAGTGAGATTTTCGGTCTTATGTGCTTTGGAATAGGATAGATGTGTTGTTCTAGGGGAGACATGATAGGAGTATCATAATCCTATTCTTTTGCTCTACACAAAATTCCTAAGGGGAATTCATTTCCTCTTGATCCTTAATTTTTCCTATTTGTCAATTTATTAGGTTGTTCATTTTTTTCAAACCAATTTTATTCTAGAAAAATTCCAGCAATGAGTTGTGGCTTTGAAGGTTCAAAATGTCTTAGTAAAAGACATCATATGGACCAAATCAATGGAAGAGGGGGAAAGATTTCAAGTGAATTAAATTCCATAGTGGACTTTCTAAACATTCACTCTAGCTAGGTTCATTACCCTTCGTACATAGAACTGAAAATATTTCAGCTTTGTGTGCCTTCAAGGTGTCGAAATTCTTGACCATTATTCCCTCCAAAATGCTTCTAGAAAATGGCCCTTTTGTTCAGCTTAGAATCTGGATTTTTTGGCTATTTTCGGACTGCACAAAGATGGTAAAAAACCAGAAAAAAATTCCTGTGCAAATCGCAGCTTTGGAGGTCCGAAACCAAGCTGTTTTCTTCCAGTTTTTGTTCAGCACCTTAGCCATGTTTATCTTCCATGAGGTAGGCTGGAAACCAGCCTTGGAAGCCCCTGAAGTTCCCCTTCAAAGCCTCTGCAAATCGCCTGGAAAAGTGCAGCCGAAAACTGCCCAGAAAATTCCAGCCTTGCAAAAAATATTGTGCAGAATTTTGTCCAATTTTGTTTCCTAATTCTCTCCTAGCCGAAACTCCATCCTTTTTCTGAAAAAACCACCCTTAAACCTCCATTAACTAAACTTCATTGTCCTCCCTAAAGTTCTACACGAAAATCCAATCATTGCTGCCAAAAAGATTTCGAAAAAAAATTCTGCAATCATTCATAGATTTGGATACCAAAATTCCAGCCACCATGATTCAACAACTTTCCATAAAATATACCTCAAACAACCAGACCTTCCCTTCACCATTATACTCCATAATTTCGGCCACCCTTAACCTCCTTCAACCAGCTTTCATTCAGCCAAAATACCGCTCTGAAATTCGTCCATGGAAGATTCCCAAAAGCTCTCCAATAATCAAAGATATTCTTGTTATATCTAGTTTCCAAAGTTGCTTCCCAAAAATATTCTTCAAGGATTTTAACAACTAGCCTTTCCTTTTCCCTTCAAACCAGAAAAACCATCTACCTAAGCCCTACAAACAAATCGGCAACCGTAATCCTCATAGAATTTCGGCAGCCTCCATCCAAAAGCTCTCTACTCTCTTCAACCTTCAAGAACACATAGTACACCAAGAACACCTACTCCTTCCTTTCACCTAATACCCCTCCAAACCACTTCAAACCTTCTTTAAAATCTCCATATTTGACCTACTCATTGCCGTGAGTCTATCAACACAATTCTTAACATCAAACTCCACAAATCAACTCGCTACTTCAGATCAAAACCAGAAAATTCTGTGAAGGTTCAAGAACACTTTCAAGGTAGGTTTGTTCTAACAAACTCATCTTCTCTAATCTTGGTCTCTAGTGAGAATATATGAGAATAGACATGCTAATGGTCTCTTTTTCTCTCTCTCTCTCTCTTCCACTCATGGCCGAAACTCTCTCTCTTGGCCGGATGGCTTCCTCTTCCATGGCCATGCTCCCTCCACCTTCCTTGGATGATTTTAGGCATCTAGGAGTTGAGATCCATTCTAAACTCCTTCAAGGCATCCCTGAACCGAGTAAGTCCCTTCCATCTTTCTTTTAAATTCAAGATTCATGTCTCTAGGATGATGTTGATAATATATGGATTGTGATAGGATTTGAGTATGTATTGTTGAGATTGAAGCATGAATATATGTATGATTGTGAAGGAGATGAGATTTATGCATGGAAGGATTATATTGGTTGATTGAATGATGATTTGGGGTTTGATGCATGTTTCCATGTCATAGGTAGTATTTGTGATGAAGTATGCTAGAGATTATGTCCCCTTTGATGAATATGATTTATATTCATGTTGGATTATTGAAGCCATGATCATATTTATGCTAGTAGAGTTAGATCATATCTTGATAAATTTAGATCTATACTTATATGCATGATTTGGATGATTTGATGAATTGAAGGATTGTATATGTTTTTGATAGCGGTTAGCAATAGAAATTTGATCATGATCTAGTTGTCCCTAAGCTAATTTTTATTTCCTGAATAAAATATTTAATAATATAATTTTGCTAGTAATTTCGAAAAAAAACCTAGGAAGGGTAGATTTGGACCATTATATACATAAGGGATATTTTAGTCAAGTAAATAATACTTTTTGCTAGAAAAATAATATATATATATATATATATATACTATTTAAAATATTGAAATCAATTAAAGCCTTTTATGGGAATAATTATAATTAGTACAATATTTATTACTAAAAAATTAATTATTATCTTTTAATCAAAACCCATTAAGAATTTATCTATTATTGATCAAGCAAGACTCATTAAATTTATTTTTAACTAATTTTGGGCTATCAATTATTTTCTAACAACTAAATTATTAATAAATCATTATTTTTCCTAAAAACCACCTAAGACCCTTCATCAAATAAACTCTAAAATTTTCTGAGCAATATTTAAACCTTTAACGTATTAGTACTTATTTCCCGAAACAGTGATTATTTTAAATATCGAATTACCCTTAGCTTATAAACCTATTTACTTGTTGTTTGGCCTTAAAGCTTGGGACACTAGGGTCATGATAGTAGTGAGTGAAGTTAATTTAAAATTGAGGAAGTGGATTGTGGCTTGAGATTGATTGTGGTTTGTTTTTGCCATACGGGATTAGGTCAGCTGTTGGAGACCTATTGTTGTGAACGAGGATCAGGTAAGCTCCTGCATAAAACCTGATTGATGAAAAGTGTTAAATTAGGGCAAGCCAAATGTAGAGTGCATGGACACTCATTTTTGTAAAGGCAATTGAGGGTTGTCTCCTGTTTTTTTTTTTCCAAAAAATGATTCATTTGAAAATTAATAGACAAATTTACTCAAACTCAAAACTCTTTCTAAAACTGTTTTTGACAAAGATTTTGGAAATCCATAATTGCCATATTCCAGTAGAACTGTGCTTTGTTCAATTTTCCCAAATGGGATACGTTACGTTGAGTACTCAATAAGGGTGGACTGCTAGGGCTAGTCTTTGAAGGGTTAGGGTAAGTGCCTCAGTAGGTGGCAACCTCTGAGGAGTGAGTCCTTTCCGGATGAGATGTCAGTCCAGTAAGTCGTGCCGGTCCGAGCTAGAAGTTTGTTTTATTTCAGTCAAGTGACTGTGTTTTGCCAGAATGGACACCCGGTTGTTGTTGGGTGTAGAGAAGAAGGAGTATCTTGCTCGGTAGGCTAATCAGCTACCTGTTGTCAGTTTGCACAAAGTGTCGGCATTCTGACCGGTTATGGGGCCCAACGTGTGGTAACCCATAATCATTTATTTTGAGTTGTTGATTTTATTGATTATGTATGCTTGGAAAAGCCATAACACCACTCTTGCTTTTGACTTATATTTATTCCTTTCCAATATTTCTCTTATAAAGATTTCGTACTTTGCATCCACGAACTGATTTCACTGAACACCCAAAACACACACGGACTTATTGAGATTTTTGTCTCATCACCGTTTTACCATGATTTCAGGTCGATCCTGCTGTGGGGATGAGTAGCTAGATTATGCCTGCTTGGGAGATTTTCTGATGATTTATTTTTATGTAACGTTTTGGGGAGACGAGAGTGGATAAATTTTTATTACGGATTTATTTTTGGTATTTTGGGATTTATTCTTGGATTGATATTTATTTTGAGATGTAATAAATTTTAAGTTCAAGTACCATTTATATTCCGCTATTTCATTTGTGTGACCTAGTTATAAAGACCTCTTGTCCTTTGGACGGGGCGACATCCCCGGCCCTGGCGGGCCGAAGTAGTAGGTGTTACAAGTGGTATCAGTGCCTAGGTTTAGGCAATTAGTTGATTTTTTGGATTTTTATTTCCTTAAGTATCTTGATTTGGTACTAATCATTGCATTTTGTTTATAAGATGGTCAAGAGAGTTGCGTCGGCTGTCAGAGATTGGCCCGCTAGTTGTGGGAATCCACCTGCCCCATTACCCGTAGCGGATCCACCCTCGTTTGATTCAGAGATAGAGCCTGAGGGAGATTGGTTTTTTGAGTGAGGACGAGATGGAGCATGGGCCGCCTACGCAAGATGACCCGGTTGTTGAGGCAGAGATGTAGGTTGATGGGGGCGTAGGTGAGTACGTTCGGGATGCTGAGGGTGAGGTAGATGAGCTTGTTAGTGAGGGTGAGGGAGATGAGGAGATGGCTGAGCTGAGTGAAGGGGAGGTAGATGAGTTTGGGAATGAGGGTGAAGATTAGAGTGAGGAAGAGATAGATGGGATAGAGGAGGACGATGAGGATGCGAAGGAGGCTCCCCGGACCCCAAAGATAGGTGAGTTTGTTAGGACTTTTACTTGCTATGACCTCAAGGAGTCTAGCGATGAGAGTTATAGGCTGAATGATAGAGTTACCCTGGCATTAAGTGAGCTTAGGCAGCCGCTTTAGGAATGGAAGATATGGGGAAAGGGAAGCTAGAAGAGAGACCTAAGAGGAGCGGACTTCGATATGGACTGGGTGTAGATGCTAAGTTGAGGAGAGAGGGATTGTTTGACCTGTACGACTCAGAAGACGAGAGGCCTACACTTAAGGGTGCAATTAGATTAGCTTTGGATGAGTTTTATGATGCAGCTATGAGAGCTAAGAGGGGTAATAAGGGTGATTTAGGTCAGCCAAGTGAGAGTGCCGATTTTGCGTGGGATTATATGGGGAAACCCGATAGCTTCGTAGGGTGGCTCGTGGAACCAGCCTCTGATGATCCAGATGCCTCTACTGACTCTAGCGGCGAGTAGAGTATATAAGATTAGCAGTATTTTCTTTCTCTCTCTTGCTCTTTTTGGATTTGCATTCTTTTGTTCATTTACTCTTTTCAAAGAAGCATGTTGCTTGTAGGGTTTGATTATTTTGCTGAATAAAAAGGTATCGCGTGTGATAACCCTTCTTTATGAAAGTATTATTTTTATAAGAAACATGAGTTTATTTATTGCTTGGTTTTTCCCTAAATAATACCATCAATTTTTCTTTCAAATAAAAAATAATAAAATAAAAAAAAATTGCATATGATTTCCTTTTACATGAACCTGAATGTGAATGCGTGCTCAAAATGTTTTAAACTTAAAAGCATAAACTTATCATTTGGTGTATGGTTTAGAATGGCACCCAAGCGCCGTGTAGCTTCAACAGGCAGAATGGTTCCGGGAGCCGATCAAGTGGCATTGGAAGTCGAGACAGCCCAGATGCAAGCATCCCACCGGGATGAAGGGAGTGGTCCAAATATGAGATCGGGGTCTAAAGTTCCAATTGATGTGTCATTAGGCCAGGCATGCAGCAAGAGGGCCGGAATTCTGCAAACCCTGACCAAGCGAAGGAGCACTAAGCGAGAAGATGAGTTCCAGAGCTTAAAACAAGGGAATATGACATGAACTCAATACGCTGCTCGACTCAATCACTTATCCAAGTACTGTCAACGGGTAATAGATGCAGAGCAAAACTAAACCCGGTAGTTCATGAAGGGATTGAGATAGGAACTTGGAGGGGTATTGGCACCATTCCTACCAACGACTTATACTGTAGCGGTGGAAGCCGCAACTCGTACCGAGAATGAAGATAAAGGTAGAGCAGATAGCAAAGCATCGAACTCATCTGAGCGTGTTACTGCTAAGAGGCCTGCAGGGCAGCAACAAGAAAATAAAGGAAAACAAGCACGGACTGCACTTGCGGGGGCCACTGCAAATGCAATAACCTGCCATCACTGTGGTAGGAGGGGACACAAAATGAAGGACTGCTGGGCTAAGAAGGAGAACCGACAATGCTTGATTTGCGGAGTCCCTTCGCATATGAGGAATAACTGTCCAAAAATTGGAAGTACCAACCAAGGAAACCCAGCAATACTTGCTCGCTCGGCCAGTCGAGCCGATATTGTTGGAGCCGCAAGAAGTGAGGATAGAAATCTCAGGTGAATGCCGGAGACCGAATGCGGAGGTACTAGAAGCAGATGCAGCAATAAGAGAAAGTAAGCCTACTATTATGCAGACATTTTGATTTATTCTAATCCTGCACATCGCGATGTCAAATTGGATTGGCCATGTTAATGGGGATGTGATGGGTCGAAATTGCCCATACCCGATGGTCAAGGTTCTGTGCGAGCATCATGGCACGCAGGATGGAGAATCAGAAGAGTGGGTTAGGCAGATGTATCCCGATCTGAAATAGAAGTATGCATGAATTTCGGGACGAAATTCTTCTAAGCATAGGAGGATGTGAAACCCCAGTCGAAACCAACCTTAGAGTAAGGGGGTTGGGATGCATATAATATTTTATTGCATGTTTAAATATATTTTTGTATGATTTTATGTGCCTTGGATTTGTGTTTTATAGTGTCGAGGGCTTGATTATGTTTATTGAGTCAGAAGGGCAAAATGGTAATTTTTGCTTGCGATGAAAATAGGGAGATAGCTTGAGGATTAAATAGGAAAAATATTTGGGAGAGAAAGTAAGAACAAGAGTTGTTGTGGTTTAGTGGTTAGAGCTTTGAAATTAATTACTGAGGTCTTGGGTTCAAATTCCATCATGGGAGCATTAGAATGATTAAATTTTATTTTGCTTGGGAAGTGAGATTTTCGGTCTTATGTGCTTTGGAATTAGGTAGAGGTGTTGTCCAAGGGGAGACATGATAGGAGTATCCTAATCCTATTTTTTTGCCCTACACAAAATTCCTAAGGGAATTCATTTCCTCTTGATCCTTAATTTTTCCTATTTCTCAATTCATTAGGTTGTTCATTTTGTTTAAGTCAATGTTATTCTAGAAAAATTCCAGCAATGTGCTGTGGCTTTGAAGGTTCAAAATGTCTTAGTAAAAGACATCATATGGACCAAATCAATGGAAGAGGGGGAACGATTTCAAGCGAATTAAATTCCTTAGTGAACTTTCTAAACATTCACTCTAACTAGGTTCATTACCCTTCGTACATAGAACTAAAAATTTTCGAGCTTTGTGTGCCTTCAAGGAGTCAGAATTCTTGACCATTATCCCCTCCAAAATGCTGCCAGAAAATGGCCCTTTTGATCAGCTTAGAATCTAGATTTTTCTGGCTATTTTCGGACTGCACAAAGATGGTGCAAAACCAGAAAAAAATTCCTGTGCAAATCAAAGCTTTGGAGGTCCGAAACCAAGCTGTTTTCTTTCAGTTTTTATATAGCACCTTAGCTATGTTTTTCTTCCATGAGGTAGGCTAGAAACCAGCCTTGAAAGCCCCTGAAATTCCCCTTCAAAGCCTCTGCAAATCGCCTGGAAAAGCGCAGTCGAAAACTGCCCAGAAAATTCCAGCTTTGCGAAAAATGCTGTGCAGAATTTTGCCCAGCTTTGTTTCCTAATTCTCTCCTAGCCGAAACTCCATCCTTTTTCTGAAAAAACCACTCTTAAACCTCCATTAACTGAACTCCATTGTCCTCCCTAAAGTTCTACACGAAAATCCAGTCATGGCTGCCTAAAAGATTTCGAAAAAAACCCATTAAGATATTAGTAAAATATTGGAATCAATTAAAGCCTTTTATGGGAATAATTATAATTAATAAAATATTTATTATTAAAAATTTAATTATTATCTTTTAATCAAAACCCATTAAGAATTTATCTATTATTGATCAAGCAAGACTCATTAAATTTATTTTTAACTAATTTTGGGCTATCAATTATTTTCTAACAACTAAATTATTAATAAATCATTATTTTTTCTAAAAACCACCTAGGACTCTTCATCAAATAAACTCTAACATTTTCTGAGCAATATTTAAACCTTTAACTTATTAGTACTTATTTCCCGAAACAGTGATTATTTTAAATATCGAATTACCCTTAGCTTATAAACCTATTTACTTGTTGTTTGGCCTTAAAGCTTGGGACACTAGGGTCATGATAGTAGTGAGTGGAGTTAATTTAAAATTGAGGAAGTGGATTGTGGCTTGAGATTGATTGTGGTTTGTTTTTGCCATGCGGGGTTAGGTCAGCTATTGGAGACCTATTGTTGTGAACGATGATCAGGTAAGCTCCTGCATAAAACTTGATTGATGAAAAGATTTAAATTAGGACAAGCCAAATGTAGAGTGCATGGACACTCATTTTTGTAAAGGCAATTGAGGGTTGTCTGCTGTTTTATTTCCGATAAATGATTCATTTGAAAATTAATAGGCAGATTTACTCAAACTCAAAACTCTTTCTAAAACTGTTTTTGACAAAGATTTTGGAAACCCTTAATTGCCATATTCTAGTGGATAAATTTTTATTATGGATTTGTTTTTGGTATTTTGGGATTTATTCTTGGATTGATATTTATTTTGGGATGTAATAAATTTTAAGTTTAAGTATCATTTGTATTATGCTATTTCATTTGTTTGACCTAGTTATAAAGACCCCTTGTCCTTTGGACGTGGAGACATCCCCGGCCCTAGCGGGCCTAGGTAGCGGGGTGTTACAGAGTGGGAGTTTGTTAGTGTTGTGTCCTAGAGGCAATCACTTGTACATTGTATGTGACACATTTTATTTTAATAAAATGCATTATTTATCTTACAGTTTCTTTTGTTTACTTTAAGTAATATAACTGTTCAATAAAATCCCTAGTACAACACTGTGTTAAGGAAATTATGATAGAGATCATGATAGGAGATTCCAACTACACCGGATGGTGTTAATACATAAATAGTCCCTAGTCATAGTATTAATGAGATAGGACATCATTAATGCGTTAAGACTAGCATGTGTTAGACTTCCTAATTTTTTCGTGGCTAAAATCGTCGTGGCTGATTAATCAGCCACGGAAATTATTTCCGTGGGTGATTAGCCAGGGAATATTTCGTGGTTGATTAATAAATTCCGTGGCTGATTTAATAAATAATAATTAATTTTTATTTTAATTAAAAAAAGTCATCAGCCATGGAAATAAATTCCGTGGCTGATTTAATAAATCATAATTAAATTGTATTTTAATTAAAAAAAGTCATCAGCCGTGGAAATTTTTCTGTGGCTGATTTAATAAATAATAATTATTGAAAATTCGTGGTCCACAACCCACTTCGTGGACCAAGCACACATGATCATAGCAGCATCCATTTAGTGTGGTCCACAACCCATTTCGTGAACCAAGCACACTTGATTGTAACCTTCAAATTAATTAAAGAATGTTTTGAGTCCTTTGAGAGTTGAACCCATGACCTCCCATATGAGAAGTTGAGACTTAACCAATTGGGCTATGTCCAATTGCTTGGACATGTCTCTCTTTTTTCTTTTTTTTTTTCATTTAAACCATTCCTAACATTCATTTTGTATTTTTTTTAAATCTTTATACTATTACAAAATACAACAATTATATTCAATTTACTATGAAACCATATTATTCAATATAATAAATTATTTTGTATATTTATATAATTAAAAGTTTATATACTGTTAATTATTTTATCATTTTTATCAAATAATTTTTTCAAATATATACATACATATATATATATATATAATATGCATGTATTGATATATGTGTGTATGTATGTATGTATATATATATATATATATATATATGTATATATAAAATATATTTATTTATATAGATAAATATTTATAAATATTTATCTATATATCTATATTTATAAATATTTATATATAAATATTTTTAAAAATATATAAAATAAATACGAATTTTTATTTATATATAAATATTTATTTATATATACATTTATAAATATTTATATTTATATTTATATATAAAATATTTTTTATGTATTTATATATAAATAGTTATATGTAAAGAAATATTAATTTATATATAAATATTTTTAAATATTTATTTATAAATATATATTGATCAAAGATTTTCGTGGCTAATTCGTAGGAGATCAACCACGAAAAATTTTTAAAAAATTGATTATATATTGATAAAAGATTTTCGTGGCTGATTTGTAGGTGAACAGCCACGAAAATGTCCGTGGCTGTTTCGTGGCTGATTCACCCACGAATCAGGCACAAAATCTTCTATCAATATATAATTAGTATTTGATAAAAGCTTTTCGTGGCTGATTCGTGGGTGAATCAGCCACGGATATTTTCGTGGCTGATCACCTACAAATCAGCCACAAAAAAATTAAAAAAAATTGATTATATATTGATAAAAGATTTTCGTGGCTGATTCGTAACTGATCAGCCACGAAAATATCCGTGGCTGATTCGTGTTTGATTTACCCACGAATCAGCCACGACATTTTTTTATCAAATATTGATTATATATTGAAAAAATATTTTCGTGGCTGATCACCTACGAATCAGCCACGAAAATCTTTTATCAATATATAATCAATTTTTTAAAAATTTTTGTGGCTGATCTGTGGCTGATTCGTGGGTGATCTCCTACGCCAGTTTCCATGGCTGATTTTCGTAGTTGATTGCCTAGTTTCTAGTAGTGGTTATCATTTGTGGTACAAGTTGTAATTGTTGGAACTTCATGTTTCCAATTACAATTAAGGAATTCTAATAGGATTAGAGTTCCCAGTTTTGGGAAGGGAATTTCGTGTGATATATAGTAGCTAATAACACACGAAAACCCTAGCTAATAGCTGAAACACAACACATGATTCTCTCTTCCTTTGATCTCTCTTTCTCTCGTTTTTCTTCTTGAAAGAAAAACCCTAGCTGCCATTAATTTTTGCTAGCACATAAATTTTGGTGCTTGAGTATTCCTCTGTGTGGATTACTATTAGAGATAATCACACACTGTGATTATAGTGGGTAGATGTTTTACTCACGTGGAGGTTGATCACAAGGATTGATGGATCGCGCCTCAACTTAAAGAAGAAAATTTTGTTCTTCGTACGATCACCTAAAGGTAAGAGCTGTTTCTTTTGTTGTCGTTATGTCTTGTTTTCCACACATAGAAGAGTCCTGGGAGGGTATCTCGATTTATATTCCTCTACGCCGTATAGGGTACGAGCCTGAGATATCCAATAGTGGTATCAGAGACATGCTATATATGGTCTATGGACATTGTTTTGGCATGAAAAACTTTTTTCGTGTTTGTCTTTGTTTGCTGTGAAAATCGTTTTCACTCAAGTCGAAATCGTTTCTATCTTTATGAGTTGGGTCTATATCACAATATGATTGTGTAATAGTCACAGAGTATTTCGAAAAGATGCTTTCTTTGGAGCTGAAAAATTTATACAGAAAACGTTTTCTTGCAACATGGATGTTGCCTTCCGTTTCATCTTAATTTTCCGTTTTGATTTTGTTTAAACTAACAAATTATTTGTTGTTTATAGCTTCAAAATAGAAAATACAGCTGAGAATTGTTCTCACTGAAAATTTGCAGAAGAAGAAAGCAACAGAAATTATTTCTAGAATTTTTTGAAAATCGCCGCCATTGTTGCAAAACACATGCGGCGCCGGCTCCGGCCTCCAAGCCGGCACCGGTTCCATTCTGTTCGTGATGTCCGAAAATAATTTTTGGAAGAAAAAACTTTTTGAAAACCAGAACAGAGCCGACGCCGGCTCCGGCGCCGGTTCTGCTCTGTTTGAGACTTCCAACTATTTAAAAATATATATATTTTCCGGAATAGAATTTTGAAAGGGAAAAACCTCATTTGAGGAGAGATGAGACCTGAAAGCATTTTCTCAAAATTAGTTTTGAGACAATCAATTTTGTTCTTCAAAATAATGATTTTGAAAATATAAAATTGCTGTATTCTCTAAAATGGTGATTTTAGAATTTGTTTTATTTTTCCAAAATAGTGATTTTGGAATAATAAAAGTATATGTTTAATTTGTTTAAGCACAGTCAATGGCATGGTGGATAGTTATGGACTAAAACCAATTATATATGTTCATGCATTTTACAGTTTTGGTTTTTATGAAATAGGACCTGCGTGTCCTGTCTTCTCTAGAATTCTTGTGTAATTATCTTCTCATCTAACTTCCCTCGAATGTAACTCGAGGTTTTCTCTCTTTCAGAAATTATGTAATTAGCTTACATAGGTTAGATAGGAGTAGAATTATTTTATTCTGGAGATGGCAACCAAAACAAGGCGAGGAGGTAAGACCTTCTACTTAAATCATGCATGAACATATAGGGTTAACTATATTAATTTCTTTTATGGCTCAAAGAAATTCATTTAGGGTAAAGTCCATAACCATACCACGTAATCGCTTTATTACCACGATTATCAATTATGTGATTATTGATTATTATGCATGTCATTCAACGAAATCACTAAAAGGAACAAATCCCTCAGTTAATATTAAACCTAATTCCTTCCGTTAATATAGTAAGAACGAGAGTCCTTTTTCGAGACCAGGTTGTTGGGCAAACCCAAGCCTACTTGACATTGGGCATGTTCAAGCTATGGAATTAAATTCCTGATTAATGGATCGGGTTTAACTAAATTCTTTATTCCGATTGGGCAAACTTAAGTATAAAGAAATTTAGAAGAAAAAATTAGGGTAGCCCAAAAGACTTTAAGATTAAAAGTTGTTAATCACCCAATGATCCGGCAGTTATATACGATGTAATTGGTATTGGATACCTACCAATGAACTCAAGGATGACTTGTTGGGCAAACTCAAGGTTATTCTTGAGGAATTTGGATACCGATCCACTAGGAAAGCTTCCAATGGGCTTTCTCGAATCAGTAGTGGGGGCTATTGGTTTGAGTAAAATAGTGGAGTAAAAATGCATTTAATTGAAGTCCTAATTATTTGTTTATCATATGCATATACAAGTAGCTGATGCTCTCTATCTTTACATCTAGGTCACTTGTATCATGTCAACAAACTTGAACTTACGTAGCATTTTGGAAACCAACAAGTTAACCAAATCAAACTATCTCGACTGGTATAAAAATTTGAGAATCGTTCTCAAATCGAAAAAGATGCTCTACGTGCTAGATGCTCCTATTCCACCACCACCAGCCCAAGATGCTCATGTTGATGGGCATGCTATCCACAAGAGGCACAAGGAGGATAGTGATACAACATCATGTATTATGCTGGCATCCATAACTCCTGAGTTGCAAAAATAGCACGAGCATATGGATACTCAATCGATCATTTTACATCTTCGAGAGCTAATTGATGCCCAAGCCAAAACTGAGAGATATGAGATCTCGAAGCAACTATTTCGTTGTAAAATGGCAGAGGGTTCTTCTGTGGCCACACATGGGCTGAAGATGCTGGGCTTGATAGAGAAGCTTGGATCTCTTGGGTTTGCAATAGATCATAACTTAAGTGTTGACTTAATTCTACAATCTTTACCTAATAGTTTCTCACTATTTGTGATTAACTATCAGATGAACAAGATTGAGTCCACCATTCCTAAATTGATCAATCTTCTCAAAACTGTGGAGTCCTCTATGAAGAAGGATTACAATGCGGTTTTAATGGTAGAATCTTCCTCTTCTAAGAAGAAAGTTCAAAAAAAGAAGAAGAAGGCTTCCATGAAGCCCAAAGGTGGTGTGAAGAAGAATGACGCAGCTACCAAGGGTCCATGCCATCATTGTGGGAAGATGGGCCACTGTAGGCGCAAATGCAAAGCCTACTTGGAGATCATCAAGGACAAGAAGCAGAAGGAGAAGCTTATAAGCACTTCTACTTCTTCTCCAGGTATGTTCATGATTGAGATATGGATTTCTCATTAGTGACCATAATCATGTATTACTCATAAATGAAGATGAGCCTACTACCTACAAGGATGTTCTGAATAGTTCAGAATCTGACAAATGGCTTAAGGCTATGAAGTCAGAGATTGATTCCATGTACAACAACCAAGTATGGACTTTGGTTGATCCACCCAAAGGAATTAAACCTATTGGGTGCAAGTGGGTTTTCAAGAAGAAAATGGATATGGATGGTAACTTAGTTACCTATAAAACACGACTAGTGGCGAAGGGTTATCGTCAACAGCATGGTATTGACTATGATGAAACCTTCTCGCCAAGTAGCCATGTTGAAATCCATCATGATACTCCTTGCCATTACTGCTCGTTAGAATTATGGGATTTGACAAATGGATGTGAAAACAACTTTCCTAAATGGAAACCTGACTGAGGAAGTTTATATGACATAACTTGAGGGTTTCACATCCAGTGATGGCACAAAGGTGTGTAAGCTACAAATGTCTATTTATGGACTTAAGCAAGCTTCTTGGAGTTGGAATATCCGTTTTAATGAAACAATCAAAGAGTTTGGTTTCATTCAAAATATAGATGAGCCTTGTGTATACAAGAAGGTTAGTGGGAGTGCAATCGTTTTCTTACTGTTTTATGTAGATGACATATTGCTAATAGGAAACGATATACCTATCTTGCAAACGGTTAAAGTTTGGTTGTCCAAACAATTCTCCATTAAAAACCTTGATGAAGTAACCTATATTTTTGGAATAAGGATCTATAGAGATAGATTCAAAAGGTTGCTTGGTGTTTCACAGTCTACATACATAGATAAAGTGCTAAAGTGGTTTAGCATGTATCAATCCAAAAAGGGATTCTTGCCCATGTCACATGGTGTAAGCCTTTCAAAGTCGATGTCTCCCAAGACACAAGTTGAATGGGATCACATGAGTAAGATTCCATATGCCTCGACAGTTGGATCTATCATGTATGCTATGATATGTACTAGGTCTGATGTATCTTGTGCTCTTAGTTTGACGAGGAGATACCAATCCGACCATGGTGAGGGTCATTGAGTAGCTGTAAAGAACATCCTTAAGTACTTAAAAAGGACTAAGGAGATGTTCTTAGTATATGGAGAAGGTGATTTGAAAATAAATGGGTATACAGATGCTAGTTTTCAATCTGATAAAGATGATTTCTGTGACACCCCGAAGCCTAGGCCCGCCAGGGCCAGGGATGTCGCCCCGTCCAAAGGACAAGGGGTCTTTATAACTAGGTCACACAAATAAAATGGCTGAAATAAAATAATACTTTAACTAAAAAATAAATTATTACAACCCAAAATACTCCAAGTGTATATCCATGAAACTCCAAAACAAACAAAAAAAATCATAAAAAAAATTATCCACTCTCGTCTCCCAAAGCAATACATAAAATCAAAAGACATATTCTCTTCCAAAGCAAATATTACTAGCCACTCAACTCCACAGCAAGATCATCCTGAAATCATGATAAAAAGGTGATGAGACAGAAATCTCAGTAAGTGCTTTGGGTGATTAGTGAAAACAGTTCATAGATGCAAAGTGTGAAACTTTAATATGAGAAACATTGGCAAGCAATAAACATTAGTAAAAAGCAAGAGTGGCATTTTGGCTTTTCCTACCCTGCTTAATTAATAAAATCAACCACTAGAAAGAAAGGGATATGGGTTACCACACGTTGGGCCCCATAACCGGTCAGAATGCCGACACTTTGTGTAGACTGACAAAAGTAGGTGATCGGCCTACTGGGCAAGATACTCCTCATTCTCTATACCCAAACAACAATCGGGTGTCCATTCCGGCAAAATACAGTCACCTGACTGAAAACAAACTGCTAGCTCGGACCGACACGACTCACTGGACTGACATCTTATCCGGGAAGGACTCGCCCCTCAGAGGTGGCCACCTGCTGAGAGACTTACCCTAACCCTTCAAAGACTAGTCCTAGTAGTCCACCCCTATTGAGTACTCAATGACGTTTCCCACTTGGGATAAAATGAACGAAGTATTGCTCTTCATGAAAATAGCAATTTGAGGGTTTCCAAAGTTTTGGGAGAAATCAGTTTTGGAAAGAGTTTTAAGTTTGGAAAATCTGCTCATTAGCTTTTAAATAATTTAAGTGTTGGAAATAAGAACGAATTCAACCCTCAATTGACTTCAGATGAACGAGTGTCCATACACTCCACATTTAGCTTGCCATAAGGAAAACATTTTCACGTCGATAGGTTTTATGCAGGAGCTTACCTGATTCTTGCTCACAACAACAAGGTCTCGAACAGCTGACCTAACCCCATATGGGTAAATACAAATCTTAAACAATTTCAAGTCACAAAGCACTTCCTCAATTTTAAATCAATTCAATTCACTACTACCATGATTCTAGTGTCCCAAGCTTTAAGATAAAATAATAACTAAATAGGTTTATTAGCTAAGTTTAATTCGTTATTTAAAATAATTACTGGTTTGGGAAATAAATTCTAATAAGTTGAAAGTTTAAACCTTGTTAGGAAAAATTTAGAGTTTATTTGATCAACCGTCGTAGATGGTACTAGGTAAAATAGTGATTTAATGATAGTTTAGTTGCTAGAAAATATTTGATAGCTAAAACTAGTTAAGATTAAATTTAATATACCTTTCTTGCAAAATATTAAGTAAATCCTTAAGGGTTTTGATTTATTAAATATTTTACTAATTATGAATCATTCTCATAAAGTTTTAATTGATCTCTTTATTTTAAATAATGTTTATTTATTTTATTTTCTAGCAAAATTATTATTTATTTGATTAAAATATCCTTTATATATATAATAATTCCAAATCTACCCTTCCTAGGGTTTTTTTTTGAAAATACTAGCAATATTATTTTATTGAGTATTTTATGCATAAAGTGAAAATTAGTTTAAGGGACAACTAGATCATGATCAAATTTCTATGGCCATCCTCAATCAAGAAGATACACAATCCTTCAATTCATTAAATCAACCAAATCTTGCATCTAGGCATAGATCTAAATTTATTAAGACATGCTTTAACCTCTACTAGCATAAATATGAACATGGCTTAAACAATCTCATAAGAATAAAAATCCTATTCACCAACGGTGACATAATCTCTAGCATACTTCATCACACATACTACCTATGACATGCATCAAACTCAATTCCACATACAACCAACTAATATAATCCTTCCATGCATAAATTCCATCTCCTTCACAATCATACATGTACTCATGCTTCAATCATCAACAACACATACTCAATCCCATCGCCATTCATCTTTTAACAACATCATCCTAGAAACATGATTCTGAAGTTTAAAAGAAGGATTGAAGGTACTTACTTGGTTGATGAATGCTTTGAAGGAGTTTAGAGTAGATCCCAACTCCTAGATGGCTAACCTTGTCCAAGAGAGATGGCGAGAACAAGATTATGGAAGGAGAAGTCATCCGGCCAAAAAAGAGTGATTTCGGCCATGAGAGAGAGAGAGAGAGAAAGAGAGAAGAAGAGATCATTAGCATGGTTATTCATATAGGTTCCCACTAGAGATCAAGTTTGAAGAGGATGAAGTCGATAGAGTGAATTTACCTTGAAGATGTTCTTGTTCTTCACAGAAATTTCTGCTTTTGATCCGATGTAGCAAGATGTTTTGAGGAGATTGATGTTAATAATGGTGTTGATGGATTCACAACAATGAGTAGACTAAATCTGGAGATTTTCATGAGGGTTTGAGATGGTTTGGAGGGGTATTAGGTGTAGAGGAGAAGTAGGTGTTCTTGGTGTAGTGTGTGTGTTCTTGATGATTGCGGAAAATCGAGAGAGAGAGGTAAGGAATTTGCAGCTGCCGAATTTTCTGTGGGAGATAGGGCTGGCCAATTTTTAGTAGGGTTTAGGGAGTTGTTTCTCTAGTTTGGAAGGAAAAAGGAAAGGTTAGTTGTTACAATCCTTGAAGAATATTTTTAGGAAGTGAATTTGGAAACTAAATATTCTAAGAATATCTTGATTGTTTGGACAGCTTTGAAGTCTCCTATGGCCGACTGGTTGTGTAGCTTCTCTGAGGAATTAAAGCTGGTTCAATAAGGCTTATGATGGTCGAAACTAAGGGGCACAATGATGAAGAAGAAGTCTGGTCAATTGAGCAAGATATCATGGAAGGTTGCTAAATAAGATGGCTGGAATTTTGGAAAGTAATCAAGCTAAATTGCAGGGATTTGTTGGAGAGATTTTCGGACAGCCATTGCTGCCTTTCGTCCAGAAGCTTATGGGAAACAATGGAGCTCTGTTAATGGTGGTTTAAGGGAGGTTTTGACAGATTAGGGCTGGTGTTTCGGCTAGAAGAAAAACAGGAAACAAAGTTGGACATTTGACTGCCCAGTTTTTTCGCTGCACAGAAATTTTCTGGGCAGAATTTCGTCTGCCACTTCCAGCCGAGTTGCAGCGAGTTTGAAGGGGGGTTTTAGGGGTATTCAAGGCTGGTTTCCAGCCTTTTTCATGGAGGAAAAACATGGCTAAGGTACTGCACAAAATCTGGAAGAAAACAGCTTGGTTTTGAACCTCCAAAGCTGCGATTTTGCCCCAGAATTTTCACTGGTTTTGCACAGTCCTTGAGCAGTCCGAAAATGGCAAAAATAATTCATGTTCCAAGCTGAACTTAAGGCCATTTTTCTGGCAGCATTTGGGAGGGAATGTCAGCTAAGAAGCTCGACATTTTGAAGGTACAACAAGCTGGAAAATTTCAGCTCATTCCATGAAGGAAGATGAACTAGTTTAGGATGAAATTTCAGCAAGCTCACTAGAGGGATTTTTCCTCTCGAAATTCCCCTCAACTATTCCATATTTTCCAGGCCATAAGAAGTCTTTTACCAAGACATTTTGATCCTAAAAGACCTCAGCACTTTACTGAATTTTCTGGAAAGAAAAAGGCTAGAACATCTTGATCAAACTAAGGAGTTGAAAACTAAGGAAAACCGAAGATCAAGGGAACAAGAATTCCCTTTGGGCATTTCGAGTAGGCAAAGGAGTGGAATGAGAATACTCCTAACATGTCTCTCCTAGGACATCATCACCACATTGATCTAGGCCCTTAAGGCCGAAATCGACTCCCCTCAAGCAAAAATAAAATTTAATCTAGCTAAAGCTTCTACGATGGAATTTGAACTCTAGACTTCAATAATTAATTCTAAGGCTCTAACCACTACACCACAACAACTCTTGTTGCTATTTCCACTAGAAAAATTATTTTTTATTCAATCCACCATCTATCTCCCTATTTTCACCTCGGGCAAAAATTACCATTATGCCCCTCTCACACAATACTCACCAACAAGACTTCAAGACAATAAAAATCAAATCCAAAGCACATAAAAATCATATGAAAATATATTTAATTATGAAATAAAGTATGATATGCATCCCAACCCCCTTACTCTAAGGTTGGTTTTGACCGGGGTTTCACAATTTCAAATCACAATCTTGCTACGTGTTTACATTGTGCGGAGGGGCAATAAGTTGAAAAAGTTCCAAACAAGAGACTATTGCCGCCTCTACGACAGAAGCTGAGTACATAGCTGCTTTTGAAGTAGCTAAGGAGGTTGTTTGGATTAAGAAGTTCGTGACAGAACTGGGTGCGGTTCCTAGTGTTGTTGGTCCAATAACTTTGTATTGTGACAACAATGGAGCCATTGCACAAGCAAAGGAGCCACGGTCTCACCAACGATCCAAACACGTACTGCAACGCTATCATCTAATCCGAGAGATCATAGATAGGAATGATGTAGAGATAGAGAGAGTTCTCACTGATGAGAACATTGCTGACCCGCTTACGAAAGCACTATCCCAAAAGAAACATGATTGTAATGTTGAGTCATTCGGTATTAGATACATGAATGATTGACTCTAGTCCAAGTGGGAGTTTGTTAGCGTTGTGCCCTAGAGGCAATCACTTGTACATTGTATATGACACAATTTATTTTAATAAAAAGCATTATTTATCTTACAGTTTCTTTTGTTTACTTTAAGTAATATAACTGTTCGATAAAGTCCCTAGTACAACACTGTGTTAAGGAAATTATGATAGAGATTATGATACGAGATTCTTAATACATTGGATGGTGTTAGTACTTAAATAGTCCATAGTCATAGTATTAATAAGATAAGACATCATTAATGCGTTAAGACTAGCATGTGTTAGACTTCCTGATTTGATCAGGCAGTGGTTCTCATAACCGTGAGTATTGAGATACTCAAACTTAACATATGGATGCTTGTTAATGGAACAAGTTCATTGGATGACGTAGCTTTGAGATAATCACATGGATAACTATTTAGTACCAGTGATATAATCTCAATATAGCAAACGTGCAAGTATCCTTAGACTTGAGATCTCCATGGTACTTTGTTTGCTGAGCCTTGTACTTTGATTCCAATCTCCGGAGCTCAATCGAGGGCCGCCTGTGGGATGGATATTGGGTACATGGCGAGGTAAGCGAAAGTAATTGAGAGGGTCAATAAAGGATTCACCACTCCTAATAGTAGGGGCGAATATCTCACAGCCACTTGTAGGAATTACTACTCAAAAGTCCTTGGCCAAGGCAATTGTGTATTGAAAACAGTTCCAATTGATACACATCTAGAGTAGTAGGTTTCTGGTACAAGTATTATTGTATTCGAGCCAGAATTAATTCTGGAGGGAGTTGGCACTAATTTCGTACCCCAAACTGAATGAAATATTGTATGGTGAAAGGAGTTGATTGCACTGAAGTTTGTTATTGAAGGGTTCATGTCAAGCCACTTGACTTCCTGGACTCTTGGGTGGTCACGATGTGTTCTCTACGGTACTTTGTTTTCTGAGCCTTGAACTTTGATTCCAATCTTTAGAGCTCGATCGAGGGCCACCTATAGAATGGATATTGGGTACATGGCGAGGTAACCAAAAGTAGTTGAGAGGGCCAATAAAGGATTCACCACTCCTAATAGTAAGGGTGAATATCTTATGGCCACTTGTAGGAATTACTACACGAAAGTCCTTGGCCAAGGCAATTGTGTATTGGAAATAGTTCCAATTGATACACATCTAGAGTAGTGGGTTCCTGGTATAAGTATTATTGTATTCGGGCTAGAATTAATTTTGGAGGTAGTTGGCACTAATTTCGTACTCCAAACCGAATGAAATATTGTATAGTGAAAGAAGTTGATTGCACTGAAATTTGTTATTGAAGGGTTTATGTCAAGCCACTTGACTTCTTGGACTCTTAGGTGGTCATGATGTGTTGCTAGATACCACTCATGATCTGGGAATATGGCTTTATTAATTGATAAATTAATAAACCAATCCTGATTAGAATAAATAGGATTAATTCTAATTAATTTTGGATTATTAATCTGAAAGACGTTTGGATTAATTCATGTTCTCTACCAACTGACTGGGAAACCTAACAGGTCATACACAATAGAGGATTATATACTCAAGATGTTATTTGATAACATTGTGGGGTTAATTGAGAGAAAGAAAAGTTGTTGTGGACAAATTATAATTAGATATAATTTGTGGTACAAGTTGTAATTGTGAGAACTTGATGTTTCCAATTACAATTAGGGAATTCTCAGTTTTGAGAAGGGAATTTTGTGTGATATATAGTAGCTAATAACACATGGAAAACCCTAGCCAATAGCTTAAACACAGCACACAATTCTCTCTTCCTTTGATACCCTAGCCGCCATTAATTTTTGCTAGCACAGAAATTTTGGTGTTTGAATATTCCTCTGTGTGGATTACTATTAAAGATAATCACACACTGTGATTATGGTGGGTAGACGTTCAACTCACGTGGAGGTTGATCACGAGGATTGCTGGATCGCACCTCAACTAGAAGAAGAAAATTTTGTTCTTCGTACGATCACCCAAAAGTAAAAGCTGTTGCCTTTATTGTCGTTATGTCTTGTTTTCCACACATAGAAGAGTCCTGGGAGGGTATCTCGATTTATTTTCTGCTCCGCCGTACAGGATACGAGCCTGAGATACCTAACAGATATGAGATTCCTATTACTCTATATAGTGTTAGTACTTAAATGGTCCCTAGTTATAGTATTAATGAGATAGGACATCATTAATACGTTAAGACTAGCATGTGTTAGACTTCTTGATTTGATCAGGCAGTAGTTCTTATATTTGTGGGTACCGAGATACTTAAAGTTAACACATAGATGCTTGTTAGTGGAATAAGTTCTTTGGATGACCTAATTTTGAGATAATCACATGGATAACTATTTAGTGCCAGTGATATAATCTCAACATAGCAAACGTGCCAGTATCTTTAGACTTGAGATCTCCAAGGTACTTTATTTGCTGAGCTTTGTACTTTGATTCCAATCTTTAGAGCTCGATCGAGGGCCACCTATAGGATGGATATTGGGTACACTGTGAGGTAAACAAAAGTAGTTAGAGGGTCAATAAAGGATTCACCACTCCTTATAGTAGGGGCGAATATCTCACGGCCACTTGTAGGAATTACTACTCTGAAAGTCCTTAGCCAAGACGATTGTGTATTGGAAACAGTTTCAATTAATACACATCTAGAGTAGTGGTCCTGGTACAAGTACTATTGTATTCGGGTGATGCGTTCAGACTTAGGTATAAATATCATACAAAACTAAGCATATTTTCAATCAAGTTCAAATTAAAAATTTAAACCTAAATCACACATATGAGTAAGCGTACTCATCATTAACTGAGCATAGGGTTAAAACAAGTGTCGATCCTCAAGAAACAAATAGACGTTAATTACCCTTATTTCATTATTTAACCGACTCGATAAAGTGAAAAACAAATAAAAAAATAAAATAAAAATAAAAATATGTATATGTATATGTCAAAGATGTAGATTTATGTAACTCAAACCATTGTTTAGACAAACATGATCTTAAAGAACTTAACCATTATCATAACCAATCATTCTCTTAGCACCATGAAGGATGAAGGTAGACTCACTTTGATGGTCAATCTATGAAATCACTATCTCCTAGATAAATTAGAAACACTTGGTCTGACTCAACTAATTCATCGAAAAGACGCATTAAACACAATCCTTAATTAAATTCCCTTGGTCTCGGCGAATTTAGAACATGAAATTAATCAATGAACCCTTGGTCTCGGAAGACATCAATTAATCTTCAATTACCAATTCTTAAACAATCAACCCCTTTGGTCCAGCAAGTCAATTGCAAACAGAATAAGAAATTACTAAATCGAAACACCCATCAACCCCTTTTGGTCCAGCAAGCCAATAGATAGAATCAACTAACTAATCTCGTAATAAGCATAAGTAATTGAATACCAAGAATAATAACCAATTAACAAAAGATCAAATAACTCTAGAAATCATGAATATCTAAAACAATGTCGAATTACAATAAAACAATTAACATATCATTGTTCAAGAAAAAGAAAACAAAGTAAAAGAAAGAACTCATAGACAAGCCTCCTTCTTCTGCCTTTGAAAACCTTCTTGTACAACCCTCCTTGAACTTTGAAGAATTCTCCTTGGACTGAGTGATTTTCTATGATGATTAATGAATTCTCTCTATTTTCCTTGTGTTTTCCATCTATTTATAGGCTTAAAAGGCGCCTAAACTCGTAGGTACAAAGGTTTTGGCCGAGTAGAAGTTGGAAGCTGCTAAAACTCTTCAGATTTTCAAAAACGCGTAGAAAGATCGTAGCACTGCCTCAGGGACAGACCACAGCTAGTGCCGCCTTGGTCCTTTGGAGCCGGTGCCGCCTTGGTTCTGTTTCTCCACTCATCAGCCGATTTTTCTCCGAATTGTGAGCATACGTTCCAGAGTGCAGCCTGCGTCGATTCCAGCCTTGCAGCCGGCGCCGCCTCTGCTATGCTTTGTGACGGTTTTGCTTTGTTTTACCTAAAATCCTGAAGTAATGACCAAAATACCTTTCCAAGGGTAAAATCTCAAATATGAAAGAGTATGACCAGTTATTTCACAAAATGTATTACAAAAGAACCTCAAATAACTAAGCAAAGTATAACCAATTTAGCTCCTATCACATTCCCCCATACTTAAACTCTTTGCTTGTCCTCAAGTAAAGTATCAAGAACAAGTAGGAAAAACACAAGTTTTAATCACTCAATCAATTCTAAAACCATATCTTCAATGCTTTCTTTATTCATGAGCATAAAACATATGATACTAAATCTTTCACATCCAATGCAAGACTTGTATAGTGATAAATGACTTAGTAGAACCATCTCAATACTTTACAATATTCTCAAACCATTGGAAAGAAGTCAGTTTAAAAAGAGTATGCATTCCATATGCTTACTTTTCATACAATTTCTCCACTAATTCGAGAAATATCGTGATTCTACTTAGATCAAGTAGGACTTTTAAGCTTGTAATGTGGCTTAGCAAACGAAGGATATAGGAACATCAAAAGTCAAAGAAAAACTGAGAGTAAGCAAGAAAAGGGTAACCAAAATAAACCTATAATTCCCAACTCTTCTTACTCTCCTATTCCACAAATTAATTAAACCATAACCTTATATAACAACTCTTATGTATTTCAAGCAAATCCTGCATTGTTCTTCTTCTTCTTTCTTTTCTTTCACCTCTTCTTATCATCAACTCCTCACAAGATCACTCAATTTTCTAGCAATGATGTCAAGTGTTTTATATGAACTTATTTTTACAATTCACTCACCATACCTTTTGTGATCTTTTTCCTCTTTTTTTTTTTTTTTTCTAATTCTTTTTCAATTCTCTCTCTTTTACTCCTCTTTTGTTTTCACTGCTGCTGTTCTTTTCTTTTTCACTCACTTTTCTTTCTAGCAGCTTGTTGTTTTCTCTGTTTACTTCCTCTCTTTTCTTTTCTTCTTTCTCATCTTTTTCAGCTCACCATTCTTTTCTTTCTCAATTTTTTTCAACTTCTTCCTTCCATTCCACTTCCTTTCTTTTCCTAGCTCCATTCGTTATTGATTCATGACTGAAAGTAACAAGTCATGATCTACATCCCTGCATTTTTTCCAACATACATATACTTTCATCCTTCAAGAGTATAAAGATTTGGAAATTATACAAACTCTCAGCATAAGGAATGGACAAAATATCGTGATGGATTTTAAAGAAAGAAATCACCAATTTAGGTTCAAAATAGGCACTAGGGATAATATAAAAATAGGTAGGCTTGAAAAGCTCAAACTATCCAAAGAAGGCCTATTACCGTCATCCCTAAGTTAAATCATAAATGTCTTTCTTATTTTGCCTCGAGAGGTATTCAAGTAAGTTCTAGAATGTTACATGAATTTTAGAGAAAAATATGTTTAAGAATAATACATAGCATTTGATCAAGAACTACTTTGTCCAAGTGAGTGTAAAAAGTCATGCATAAGCCATCAATAATCTAGAACATATGCTCTATAATCCATCATAAAGACATGCACTATAAAAAAAAAACAGCTTGAAATTGAAAAATTTTGAAACATTTTGAAAATTTTGAAAAATCCCGCATGCAAGAATATGTATCCCAAGAATATGTATAGAAGAATTGTCAATCAAACCACTCCCCCACACTTAAACTGGACATTGTCCTCAATGACCAAATAAATATAACCAAAACAACCAATACCATGGGACCAAACAAAATAAAGGAGAAGAGATAGGAAAAATAAACTTCCATTCATTGTGGCGTACAAGAGCTGAATGCGTGAAGAGAGAGGCAGCATCAACGTACGTAAAAAAAATACAAAAGAAAATACCAAAACATAACAACTAGAAAAGAAAATAAAGCAAAGATAAACGAAATAGAAAGATAACAAAAGGAAAGCCAAACTAACTAAAACAAAAACATGAAAAAAGAAAGGAAACAAAAACAAAAGTGAGCAAGAACGCATCATCAATCCTCCGCAGCATCATCATCCTCATCCTCCTCCTCTTCCTCATCAGTGAGTGTAGAGGGGCCTGCACCATCATGTGGCCTAGGAGGCTGCTGCCTCAACTCAGTCAACTGCTGCTCTATGGAAGCTTGCCGTCGTGCCGTATCTTCCATAGTACCCTGCAAGCGTAGGAGCACCTTCATTTGCTGGTCGAGACACCCCAGTATGGTGGTCTCAAAGTCTATTCGGGAGTGGGATTGAGAACGGCTAGCTCTAGCACGTGCCGGTGGTGGTGGCTACTCGTCCTCCGATGTAGGTGGCCTTTCTTGACTGGGATGTTGAACCTCGAAGGAAGTGAGCCATTTCTTCAGCTCCGGGCTGTATTTGTATCCACAACTCATAAGAGTGTGCTCAGTGACCATATCATGCTCAGTGGTAGCCTCTATGAGTTCTCCCTTAAGACTCATCCCAAAGTCCTTTAGAATCTTCATTATAACCAAGGGAAAAACAAAGGTTTTTGTGGAGAGACGGTGACGAACAACCTCCCTAATAGATTGGATGATCAAATGAGCAAGAGGGATAGGTAATGTGTTCATCATTTGGTGTAGAATATAAGTGTCAATAAGCCTAGTTTCATTGAAACCACTAGCACGGGGAACAACATTAAACCCAAACATATACACCAGGGCACAAAAGTTGGCTGCCAAGTCATTGTTGGAATAAAAACTGTTAGCTTGGAAGGCATTATGCTTATATAAGCCTAGGACTGCTCGCGTCCCCCTAACATCCCAATTCGGGTTCGAAAGAATCTTTTGATTATTTACATCAATCCCTTGCCAAGTATCATCGTCATAAATTTGGAGGAGGTGAGATAATTGGTTTTGAGTGATGATAATAGGAACTACTTTCACTCTTATTTCAATATGCGGGAGATGTTTATTATCCTTGTTCGTCATATTAGCATAGAATTCCTTAACAAGCATGGGGAAAGAAGGGAGAAAATGCTGAAAATTTCTTAACAAGCACGCTGAAAACGCTGAAAATTTCAAACTCTGAAAACTAGCCTTCTTGTGAGCAAAATTTCAAATTTTTTCTGATCTTCGTTGCAATTTCCAGCTATATTTTTAATGCATGTCTTTATGATGGATTATATAGTAGATGTTCTAGATCATTTATGGCTTATGCACGACTTTTTGTACTCACTTGGACAAAGTAGCTCTTGATCAAATACTTTGCATTGTTCTTAAACCTGTTTTTCTACTAAAATTCATGGAGCATTCTAGAACTTACTTGAATACCTCTCCAAGCGAAATAAGAAAGACAATCATGATTTAACTTAGGGATGACGGTAATAGGCCTTCTTTGGCCAGTTTGAGCTTTTCAAGCCTACCTATTTTCATAACATCCTTATTACCTATTTTGAGCCTAAATTATCGATTTCTTTCATTTAAACCCATCACAATATGTTGTCCATTGCTTGTTTATGAAAGGTTGAATAATTTTACAAATCTTTATGCTCTTGATGGATAAAAGTATATGTAAGAAAATGTTGAGGAAAAATGTTGGGATAAAGATCATGACTTGTTACTTTCAGTCATGGATCAATAACGAGTTGAGCTGGAAAGGAAAAAGAAAGAGAAGAAAAAGAAAAGAGAGATTGAGAACAAGGAAAGAAAAGAAGAGCAGCAGTAAGAGTGCAAGAAAGAAGTTGAAAAAGAGAGGAATTGAAAATGGAAAACAAAAAGTTGCTAGAAAGAATAAAAATAAAAATAAAAATAAAAACAAAAACAGCAGCAGTGAAAGAAAAGAAAGATCACAAAAGGGGTGGTGATTTAGCTGTAAAAAGTTAAGTTCATATTAAATCATTGACACAATTGATGGATATTTGAGTGATCTTGTGGAAGGAATAAAGAAGAGTTGATGAGAATAGTTAAGAAAAAGAAAAATGCAGGATTTGCTTGAGTGGAGCTGTAATTGCTATACAGGGTTATGGTTTGATTAATTCTTGGAATAGGAGAGCAAGAAGAGTTGGAAATTATTGATTCATTTGTTTATACTTTTCTTGCCAACTCTCAGTTTCTTTGATTTTTTATTCTCCTATATCCTTTGTTTGATAAGCTACATTACAAACCTTTAGCCTTACATTACAAGCTTAAAAGTCCTACTTGATCTAAGTGGAACCATGATATGTCTCGGATTAATGGAGAGAGTGTATGAAAAGTAAGCTTATGGAATGCATATTCTTTTTAAACTAAATTCTTTCCAATGGTTTGAGAATATTGTGAAGTATTGTGATGGTTCTACTAAGTCATTTATCATTACACAAGTCTTGCATTGGTTGTGAAAGATATAGTAGCATGTGTTTTATGTCTTAAATGAAGAAAGCATTGAAGATATCACTTTGAAATTGATTGAGTGATTTGTTACACCTTGTGTTTTCCTACTTGTTCTTGATACTTTGCTTGAGGATAAAAAAAGATCTAAGTGTTGGGGAATATGATACCGGTTAAATTAGTCAAACTTTCCCTAGTTATTTGAGGTTTTTTGTGATATATTTTGTTTAATAACTAGTCATATTCTTTCATATTTGAGATTTTACCCTTGGAAAGGTATTTTTTTCATTATTTCAGATTTTTAGGATAAAACGAAACAAAAACGTCGCAAAGCAGAGAAGAGGCGGCACTGGCTAGGGCCCTAGAACCGGCGCCGGCCCTACACTGGAGTACAAGAACTTCAAAGCGATGGAAAATTTGTTGAAAGAGAATAGAACAGTGTGGAACCGGTGCCGGCTCCAATAGTCAAGGCGGCACCGGCTGCATTTTGGAACATATCGTGCAAATTTTGGAGAAAAATCGGTGAACGAGTAGAGAAGAAGAACACAAGTGGCGCTGCCTCCGAGAGCCAATACAGCGCCGGCTGTACCTTGGAGTTAAGGCGTTGCTTGATTTTTTCTATGCAATTTTTGGTAATCTGTGGAGTTTTAGTATCTTCCAACTTCTATTCAGCCAAGAACATTGTACCTACGAGTTTAGTCACTTCCTAAGCCTATAAATAGATGAAAAACACAAGGGAAAATGGGAGAATTCATTGATCATCATAGAAAATCTCTCAATCAAAGGAGGAATTCTTCAATTCAATAAGGGTTATGCAAGAAGGTCTTCAAAAGAAGAAGAATAAGGCTTGTCTATGAGTGCTTTCTTTTACTTTGTTTTCTTTTTCCTGACAATGATATATTAATCGTTTTATTGTAATTTGACATTGGTTTAGATATTCATGGTTTTTAGAGTTATTTGATCTTTTGATTAATTGATTGTTATTCTTGATATTTAATTACTCGTGCTTATTGCAAGATTAATTGTTCGTGACTTTCAATTAACTTGCTTGAGATAGGGTTGATGGTAGTTCGATTGATTGATGTCATATTTTTTACCTTTTAACTTGCCTAAAAATAGGGTTAATTGCTAAGAACAGAGTAATTAAAGGTTAATTGATGTCTGCCAGTGTATGGATTCATTGGTTAATTTCATGGGTTAAGTTTTCCTGAGAATGGGACTTAATCAGGGGATTGTGTTTAATGCATCTTGTGGGTAAGACTGGTTGAGACATAGTATGTGATGCTAAGTTACCTAGAAGATATGGATTCATGGATTGGGAAAAAAGTAAGTCTACTTTAATTCTTCATAATGCCAAGAGAATAGTTGATGATGATAAAGGTTGGATACTTTAAGATCATGTCTATCTAGACAATGGCTTGAGTTACATACTTCTCCATCCTTGACATGTATATAGTTTTGGTTTTATTTTTATTTTTATTTATTTTTCGATTTATCGAGTCGGTTAAACAATGAAAGAACGGTGATTAATGTCTACTTGTTCCTTGAGGATCGACACTCTTTTAAACCCTATGCTCAGTTAATGATGAGTACGCTTGCTCATATATGTGATTTGGGTTGAACGTTTTAATTTAAACTTGATTGGGAATATGCTTAGTTTTTGTATGATTTTTACAGCCAAGTCTAGACACATCGATGCCCTAAGCCGATACCTAAGAAGGAAGGAGCTCCAACGATGCCACCTAGGGAATTTAATCAACCGAGAGAGAAAGAATTAGAGAGAAAGGAAAGGCTATTGAGAAGTTAAGGAGCTGAGATATCAAATGCTTTCATTGTTTGGGATATGGATATACAACACACAAATGCCCAAGCAAGAGAGTGATGTATACAAATGCCTATGGTGATATTTCATTCGAGGAAAAGGAATATGAGAAATTGGGATAAACTCAAAAGGAAGAAGAAATCTCGAGTGAAGAAGGTGAAGAAGTTGGACAGGTGTGGGCATTACTTAGTGTCGCTAGGAGATCTTTGAATACATAAGTGAAGGAGGATGAGCATCATTAATGGAGGGAGAATATCTTTTACACAAGATGCTTTATCAATTAAGTACCTTGCATTGTAATCATTGATAGTGGGAGTTGCACTAACATTACAAGCGCTAATGTGGTGGAAGAAATAGGCTTGGAAACAAAGAAGCATCCGCAACCATACCAGTTGCAATGACTAAATGACAGTGGGGAGTTGAAGGTTAATAAGCAAGTTTTGATTGCATTCGATATGGGGAAATATAAGGATGAGATCTTGTGTGATGTTGTTTCTATACAGGCAGGCCACCTACTTTTAGAGAGACCATGGAAATATAATAGGGGAGTAGTGCATGATGGGAAGAAAAACACTTATACTGTGTATAAGGAGGGAAATAAATTTATTCTTCTACCTATATCTCCAAGTAAAGTGAGTAGAGATGAAAAGATCATGCGAGAAAATGAGAAGAAAATGAGTGTTAAAGAAAATGAGAAAAAAATCGAGAGTGAGAATATTGAGAGAGAAGAAAAGGAAAAGAGAGAAGGAAAATAGGAGAGAAAAAAATAAGAAACGAGTAAATTTCTTTGCAAAAGAGAGAGAGATGGTAGAAGCTATTAAAGCTAAGGAACCAATGTATCTATTAAGTTGTAAAAGGATTTTTATAACTACTAATGATACTACTTTCTCTTTACCTTGTGAAATTGCAGGTCTTGTTGAAGAATTTCAAGATGTATATCGAAAAGAAGTACCCAAACGATTGCCACCCTTCTGAAGAATAGAGCATCAGATTGAACACCCAAACAGACCAGCTTATAGATGTAACCCTGAAGAAGCTAAGGAGTTGCAAAAGTAAGTTGAATAGTTGCTCAAGAAAGGCCATGCTCGAGAGAGCTTGAGTCCAAGTACTATTCCAGTGTTGTTGGTGCCTAAGAAAAATGGATCATGGAGAAAGTGTGTTGACTACAGGGCCATTAACAACATAACGGTAAAACACCATTACCCTATCACTAGGTTTGATGATTTATTAGATGAATTACATAGATCATATGTATTTTCAAAAATTGATTTGAAATCTTGATATAATAAAATCAGGATTAGGAAAGGTGATGAATGGAAAACTACATTAAAGACTAAATAAAGTTTATATGAGTGGCTTGTGATGCTATTCGGGTTATCAAATGCACCTAGTACTTCCATGAGATTGATGCATTATATGTTGCCGGAATATATTGGAAAATTTGTTGTGGTTTATTTTGATGACATTTTGATTTACGACAAAACTTATGAAGACCATTTGCATCATCTTAAATGTGTGCTTATTGCCCTTACAAAAGGAAAATGTTATATGCGAACTTTGAAAAATATTCATTTTGTTTGGAAAAGGTAACATTTCTTGGTTATGTAGTAAGTTCAAAGGGTATTAAAGTTGATGAAGGGAAGGTCATGGCAATACAGATTGGCCAACACCTACATCTATGACTGGGGTAAGAAGTTTTCATGGGTTAGCCAGTTTTTATAGGCATTTCATTAGAAACTTCAGCACAACAGCTGCCCCGTTGATTGAAGTTATAAAAAAGAATGTAGGTTTCAGTTGGGGGAAGAACAAGAAAATACCTTATTTCTTTGAAATCAAAATTGAGTGAAATCCCATTATTCTCCTTGCCTAACTTTGAGATGGCTTTTGAAGTGAAATGTGATGCTAGTGGAATACGAATAGGTGTTGTATTAACTCAAGATAAAAAACCTACTACATTTTTTAGTGAGAAGCTATTAGGAGCACCTTGACAAGGAATTATATGCATTAGTAAGGACTTTGTACCATTAGCAACATTATTTGTTACCTAGAGAATTTATCATCCATACTGATCATGAAATGTGAAAGCATCTTAAAGGCCAACAAAAGTTGCACAAAAGGCATGCCAAGAGGATGGAGTTCGTTCGTACATTTCTATACGTGGTCAAATACAAGAAAGGTAAGGATAATATAGTAGCCGATGCATTATCTCATAGGTATGTGCTTTTAAATTCCTTGGATGCAAAATTTCTTGGTTTTGAGCTCATTAAGGACTTCTATGCTAATGATGAGGATTTTGGAGAGATTTATCATGCTTGTAAAAAATGTGCCTTCCAGAAATTTTATAGGCATGATGTGTTTTTATTTAAAGAGGGTATACTTTGCATACCAAAAGGATCATTGAGAGAATTGCTAGTGAGGGAAGCTCATGGAGGAGGATTGATGGGACATTTTGGGACGCAGAAAAACGACAGCCGCTAGAGTGAAATCGATGCCAGCCTAAGGAGCCTGAACCAGTGATGGTTGGGGACTACTGAAAGTCATGTTTTTTGTGGCACGAGTACTATTCCACCAAAGTGGAACCGGCACCGGTGCGAGGAGCCCGAATCAGCATCGGCCGTGCCCTTAAACTTGAATCCTTGATGGTTTTTCAGCTTTTTTGGTGTCATTTCATAATATTTAAGAATTGTTTAGTTCTGGGACAGAACATCCTTATATTTTGCTTTTGTATTGTAAAAAAACAACAACAGGTATCATATTTTTAACAAGAATGAATAATTCATCTTGAGAGCTTGAAGCTTGGAAAAGATTCATTATTCAACTTCAATCCAAGACCAACTTAAGGGCTTAGTCCACCCTTAGGTAAGTGTTCATAAACTCTAAGGATAATTCTATTAGAAATTAACAAGGGTTGTTCTTATATGTCATGTAGGGTTCCTGTTGTTTCTTGTTTGAATGCTTTTAAAAGGAACTTGAAAACTTGGGAAGAATGCCTTCCACATATAGAGTTTGCCTATAATAGAACTGTCCATTCTACTACTTCATATTCTCTATTTCAAGTTGTTTATTGGCTTATTCTATTAACCCTTTTAGATTTATCTCATTTATCTCTAGATGAATGATTGAGTCTTGATGGTAAAAAGAAGGCCGAAATGGTTTAGTCCATGTACGAGAAGGTCAAGTCTCTAATAAAAAAAAAAACAGAATGAGACCGTTGCATGCAAGTGCAACTAAGAAAGAAAGCATATGATATTCGATCTAGGAGACTGGGTTTGGGTGCATTTGCACAAAGAGAGATTTCCCACCAATGCAAATCAATATTCGAACCGCGAGGAGATGGCCCATTTCAAGTTGTTAAGTGATATGGAAATAACGCCTACAAGATTGATCTACCGGGTGAGTATAATCTAAGTGCTACTTTTAATGTAGTTGATCTTTCTCCTTATGATGTAGATTATGATTTAACGACGAATCCATTCCAAGAAGAGGAAAATGATAGAAATCAAACCAACCACGACAATTGAGCTTAAGAAGGGGGAGAGGACGAGACCAAATCAAAACCAAGCTTACCCAGTTCATTGACAAGAGCCCATGCCAAACAATTCTAACACAACCTTCAAGCACATTTACAAGCACATTTCAAGTTGGATAGCATATGGGTGTTGGGAAATATGCCCTCTTAGACTAGGTTTCTGATGTAAAAATCGAATTTTTTTAAAAAAGAATTTATTTTAAGAAATTATTTGTGCATTTATAATTTTATTTGTGCAAAATTATGTTTGAAAGAGACCCATTATGTTTAAGTAAGTGATCCATGTGAATAAAGATCTTTCACAGTAAGGTATGGCTCACAGGTTACTTAACACAAACATTTGTTCTTAATCGATTGATGAGAATGAGAATCTCATCATGTCTAGATTATTATGTTGTGAATTCTAAATGAGGAATGACTTACCTTTAGCCAGTGAGTAGTCCACTCACTTCATGACATAAGCGTATTTCGAATACGTAGAATAGGACATGTAGTAGTGGTTTCTTAAAAGTACTGTATGGTAGAAACCTAAACTACTACCACTACAACATGGACTAGTACTCTGTGACTTGAGTATGAGTTGGTGGTCTGATGAAGCTGGAAGCATATACTTTGATATGCTATAGTTGAGGTTCTATAGTAGGGCCAATACACTTGCATGTTGGATATGTATGACTAATTAGTTAAGACAGGCTTGTACAAAATAGTTTCTATACTTATATCGCCTCTTGTGGTTGTCTGAATGATCTAAATATCCAGGGCCCTGAGAAACATGACTTGGATGTTTTCTTTCGGGTAGCTCCCTTTGAAAGCGAAAATAATCCAGGAAGTCGTAGATCATCGAACTAGAGGCCTAAGGATAGTAGATGTCATTTAGAGAGGTGTTAGTACACTTCTTCTTCTCTAAACATACGACAATGTATAGAGGGGTATTTTAGTCATTACACCTGTAGGTCGGAGACTTTGCTAACGCAGCACTGTCCTTGGGGTCAATATTTTCTTATTGTGATATTAGAAAATATTTAAAATGTAAAATACAACTATTTATATTGTAAGGGTATTTTGGTAATTTTAGTAGTCAAGGCGGTGTGTCTTTTGGTCCCCAGTATAGACCGTGAGTCCTTATTAAATACGAGCTAAGGAATTGATCTTAAATTAAATAAAATTTATTTTATTTAAGTAGCCTGATTTAATTATTGGGCTAGAATAAAATAAAGGTCCATGGAGAGAGAATTAATTAAATTAGTTTAGTGGGTTAATTAATTATTCATGGCTTTGGCCTAGTTTGAATAATTAAAGATTAACCTGGGATTGAACTAATATAGGCTTATTTAATTGGACTGGTTTATTTGGGCTGAAAAATTAATTATTTGTTGGGCTATTATGTTGGTTCTAACTAGAATAATTAATTAAGTCCAATAGGTTAAACTAAGAGTCCAATGGCCCAGTCCAGTTTAACCTAGGGTTTTTATTTAGGTTAAACAGAAGGATTGGAAACAACATTATTGTAGAACACATACAATCTATGAGACGGCTTCTTCTCTGTGAAAAAACCAGGTGTTTCTCTCTCTCCAGAAAAATTCCCTAGCTTGTTGGTTATTCACCAAACGGTAGTTAGGCAGGCCATATACTGGAAGACCGAGAGTTTGGTGTTCACATATATGCAAAGACGGAGTAGGAAGCTTGCAGGAATCGCACCAGAGGCTTCCACCAGCACACTTACCCCGGTTGTGCACATTCCGGTCTAGCCACCTTTGAGAACTAGAAGGAGAGGTAAAAATTTAAAAATCTCGGGATTGGGGCAGGGCACAACCGATGTTGGCTAGGGCTACTAGAGTCGGCGCCGGCCCTGTCCTGGTATCCTATGTTCTTGTTTTTTTCCAGTTTTTTTTTTTTATTCACTTCCGCTGCGTACCCTATGTTTTCCGTTTTCTATGCCTTCAATTGGTATCAGAGCATGAAGGTTTTGTGAAAATATATAGAGCATACATCTAGATGAATAAAACTGGACACATATGTGTGATTAAAATTGTGATCCTTCGCTATTTATGGTATGGATAGATTCACTGTTAAACCTCGCGGGTGGAGGTATAGGAATCTGTAATTTACTGTTTTTTTTTTAGCAAATCATGTAAGCCCAATGCTTATGGGTATAGGCCGTTGTTGGTTTTGGTTGATTTCATTGTATTAAGATTGAAATCAGAGAGCCAATAGTACCAAAAACTGTGCAGAAAAATAGGGGAAATTCGCAGAGGAAATTCACGAGGAAAAAAAAACTGCAGGAAGGAGCTGTCCAGAACTGAACCGGTGCCGGCTTAGGTCTGGATGGCCGGTCCGCGTGTTGGTTTCCAATAGATCCTGGTTCTATGTGGCGGGTGCAGTGGACCGCAGTTCAGATAGGTGGCTGATCTAGTGCGGCGGGTGCAGTGGACCGAGGAATTTTTTTTAAAATTTTCCTTATAATTTTTCTTGCAATTTCTTTTAGTTTTGGGGTCTATACCAGGACAAGTTGATATTTTGCAATACTTAATATTCATGGAATATTTTTGCATGAAAAATATTAGTAAGGGATTTTAGGATTAAACAAGACCATTAATTAATTAATTAATTAATGTGTTTAATTCTATTATGTGGGCACTTAGGTTTAAAAATAGAAGAGCATGAAAACGTTTATTGTTTTCTAGCATGCTATTTATTTTTTGGTACCTATGTGCACGTTTTCTCATAGACCAAAGTCTTTGGGAATGTTTTGACAAGGACTACATTTTTCTACAAATTAAATAGTTATTTTAACTTGAACAAAAATTAATCCTTCGATATTTTCTATGTTAAGGATTATATATCATTGACATAGAAAATATCGAAGGATTAATTTTTGTTCAAGTTACATAGAAAATATATTGGATTTAGATATTTTTAAAAGGTTAAAATAGAAAGCCATTTTGTTTAATTTTGTCACAAGAAAATTGTTTTGTCAAATAAACTTGAGACCAAAGTCTCTAGAAAGTTTTAATTGAAAATTTTTTGAAATCATTAAGTTTTTAACTTAAATAAAATTAGTCCATGGGAAAAACTCTCAAAGGATATAAACTTTGACATAGAGATTTTATAGACTTAGACATTTTATTTTTGAGTTAAGAGAAAACATGATGGAAATTTTCAAAAGGATATTTTTCAGAAAACCCTTGTTTTAAAAGACTAAGTGGGAGAAGGGTTCCAACGGCCCCATGGCTTCCATCACGATTCTCATTAGAGATCGTGGGTCCCCTCACATCACCCTGAGAGTGAACCCGTGTAGGATGGGGATACCACAAGGATCTAGATCTAATGGAGGGATGTAATTAATAACTCGGGACCGTATTATGATCGGCCAGGCCCTTGTTGGAGGTCATAATACGAGGTATGTCCATAGGAAATGAGAGAAAACGGCTATCCCCTCGATGGAGTTATCTTCTAGATCATTACCTAGAAGGGAAATTAATTTGTGGTAGTTAACACACTTAGCTTAGGAAACTATTAATCTTCCCAAGAAGCTATGTTAGTTTTCCTAAGAGCTAAATTGATTATTATCAGTTTTGATAATAAGGATAAAGTGCACATATTTGTTTTGTTTTCACAAACTGAATCTTTTTCTTTAATTTTTTGATTTTTCAGAAATGGTGGGAGGTTCTTTTAGTCCATTGGCCATTATTCTCAAAGAGAATAAGCTAACGGGACCAAACTATGTTGGTTGGAAAAGGAACCTAGACATAATACTCACAATGGAGGAGTATAAGTATGTCCTGCACGAAACCTGCCCTATTATCGGGGATGGTTCCACCGCCGAGAAGCGTGAGGCTGAGAAGGCATGGAAGAACGCCGATGAGATAGCTCGTTGTTATATGTTGGCCTCCATGTCTAATGTGCTCCAATCCAAACATGAGCACATGACCACTGCGTATGACATAACCCAATCTTTAGCCACGATGTTCCTGAATAAGAGCCGGCCCGCAAGGCAGGAGGATCTTTGAACCATCATTAACACTAAGATGGCTGAGGGAGCATTAGTTAAAGAGCATATGCTCAAGATGATTGCTTCTTTCGAGGAGATAGAAATCTTAGGGGCTGTCATTGACCCCGAGAGCCAAGTGGACATGGTTCTCGAATCTCTACCAGGTTTTTTTATTCAATTCAAGTTGAATTACAACATGAACAAGTTGAATATGGGTTTGACTGAATTGATGAAGGAGCTCCAAATAGCGGAGAAGGTCATGAAGCCATAATCTAAGGCTATGATTGCTAAGGCTTCATATTCTAGAATTGGGCCCAAGCCTAGGAAGTTCAAGAAGAAGAAGGGGAACGCAGCGGGCCAGCCCAAAGACAAACCCAAGGGCAAGTGCTTTAAATGTGGATTGAAGAGACACTGGAAAAAGGAGTGTCCAGATCTTCAGGCCAAGAAAAATCTCACAGGTAATGTTTTCTATCTAGAATCTATATCAATGGTTAGATTAACTTCCACTTGGATTGTTGATTCAGGAGCCACTGATCACATCTGTAACTCCTTGTATGGGTTTAGAAAGATTAGAAGACTCCAGAAGGGCGAACATGGATTACGTGTGGGAAATGGAGCATAAGTTTTGGCCCTTGCAGTGGGAGAGCTGGATCTTATTTTTTATTGTAATAGAATAGTGGTTTTGAAAGATATTTTATATGTACCTGGATTTAGACAAAATTTGATTTCAGTTGCAACACTAATAAATTAAGGACATTCTGTATCTTTCCATTCTGGTATTTCTCTCAGTAGAGATGGAGAAATTTTATATACTGGCACATGTATGGGAATCTATTTTTCTTAAACCCTATTAACAATCAATTAAATAACGCTCAATTTGAACCTTTAACAAGGAAGAGAAAGACCAATGTCAATGACTCTTATCTTTGGCAGCTAAGGTTGGGTCATATCAACTCAACTAGGATTCAGAGGTTAATCTATGATGGGCCTTTGGGCTCATCGAGATTGGAAAATTGGCGTCAGTATGTATCCTGCTTAATAGGAAAGATGACCGAAAGGTCATTTGCCCCTAAGGCTGATAGAGCAAAGGAGGTATTAGGTCTTGTTTACACTGATGTGTGTGGTCCTTTGTCTACTCCAGTTAGAGGAGGTTTTGAGTACTTCATCACTTTCACAGATGATTGTACAAGGTTTGGTTATGTTTACCTGATGAGACGCAAGTCAGATTCTTTTGACAAGTTCAAAGAGTTTAAGGCTGAAGTGGAGCGTCGGATAGGTAAATTGATCAAGACCTTACGATCGGATCGTGGTAGAGAGTACCTTCTTGGCGAATTTAAGAACTACATGGTACATCATGAGATAGTATCCCACCTCTCTGCACCGGGGACACCCCAACAGAATAGAGTAGCTGTGAGAAGTAACAGGACATTGATGGAAATAGTCCGAAGCATGATGTCTCATGCTATTCTTCCAGTTTCTTTTTGGGGATATGCCCTGGAAACAATGGCATACATTCTGAACTTGGTATTTTCCAAGTTATAGTACCTAGGACACCCTATAAGATGTGGATTGGGCGTAAACCATGTCTGAATCATTTCAGGATATGGGGTTATCCAGCTTATGTACTGGTTAAGGAAGATAGGTTGGAACCAAGATCAGAATTATACTATTTTGTTGGGTATTCAAAAGAGACAAAGGGTGGTTACTTTTATCATCCTAAAGAGCTGAAGGTACTGGTCTGTACCAATGCTAGATACTTAGAAGATGATCAAAGTACTTCCACGAAAGGTTCAACTAGGTTGGAACTCGAGCAGAAGTTATCTTCAGAAGCAACTTCTTCTGACCCGATTGTAGAACAAAAAGAGGTACAACCTCAAGAGCCTGTACATATAGAGCCTCGTCATAGTGGAAGAGTGTCTAAGGTTCTGGAGAGGTAGACCAGAGAAGCTTTCAAGCTAGTCTTTGACCATCAGGAACAAGACCCCACTAGATACGAGGAGGTTATTACTGATGCCGATGCATATCTATGGTATGAAGCAATGAAAGTCGAGATTGAGTCTATGTATCTCAATCAGTTTTAGGATCTTGTAACTTCACCTGAAGGGATAAAACCCATTAGATGTAAGTAGGTATACAAGAGGAATAGGGGAATAGATGGGAAGGTGGAAACCTTCAAAGCTAGGCTTGTCGTGAAAGGGTATACTCAGAGAGAGGGAATCAATTATGATGAAACCTTTTCCCTGGTAGCCATGTTTAAGTCCATCTGTATCCTCCTTACCATCGCATGTCATTATGACTACGAGATATGGCAAATGGATGTCAAGATGGTATTTAAATAGCCATCTTAGAGAAGACATCTATATGTCCCAACCGAAAGGCTTTATTACTGAAAGCCAAGAACATATGGTTTGCAAGCTTAAGAAGTCTATTTATGGACTTAAGCAGGCATCAAGGGCATGGAACATTCGTTTTGATGAAACTATAAAGTCTTATGATTTTATTCAAAACGAGGATGAACTATGTGTGTACAGGAAACTTGAAGGTATTAATGTGGTTTTTCTTATTTTATATGTGGATGACATTCTACTCATTAAAAATGGTGTAGGGTCATTGTCGTCTACAAAGGTTTGGCTGTCTAGTCAATTTAGTATGAAGGACTTAGGAGAAGCCAGCTATATTCTCGGGATTAGACTTCTTAGGAATAGGAAGCAGAGAATGTTAAGATTATCCCAAGTAGAATACATTGACAAGATGCTGGCCAGGTATAGCATAGACTCTTGCAAGGGAGCTCTAATTCCTTGCAGACATGGGTTGTCATTTTCTTCAAAGGACTGTCCTAAGTCTCAAGAAGAAAATGATAGAATGAGTGTGGGAAGTCTCATGTACGCCATGCTGTGTACTAGGCCAGATATCTGCTTTGTCGTAGGCTTGGATAGCAGATATTAGTCATACCTTGGGGAGGTTCATTAGCAAGCTGTAAAGCATATTCTCAAGTACCTCAAGGGAACGAGAGATTATATGCTGGTTTACAGGGCTGATGACTGGGTTCCTACAGGATACATAGACTCAGACTTCCAGGCGGATAAGGATGAGAGAAAATCTACTAGTGGATATATCTTCACCTTGTTTGGAGGAGCTACTTGATGGACGAGTATCAAGTAATCTTGTATTGCAGACTCAACCATGTAAGTTGAGTATGTGGCAGCTTCGGAGGCATCCAAGGAAGCAGTCTGGCTCCGGAAGTTCCTTTCAGAACTTGGAGTCGTGCCACACATGGATAGGCCAATTGTGATGTATTGCGACAGCACTGGAGTAGTGTCACAATCTAAAGAACCCAAGAGCCACAAGAAAGGGACGTATATCGAGAAAAAGTACCACCTGATCTATGATTTTATCCAGAGACGAGAAGTCGTAGTGAAACAGATTACCTCCGAGAACAATCTAGTTGATCTATTCACCAAGCCTTTGGCTGAGAGAGTCATCAATAGACACTTAGATGCCATAGGGGTGGGCACCTATGGACTTACTTAGTCTTAGAGTGCAAGTGGGAGATTGTTGGGAAATATACTCTTTTAGACTACGTTTCTGATGTAAAAATCGAATGTTTTAATAAAGGAATCTATTTTAGAAATTATTTGTGAATTTACAATTTCATTTGTACATAATTACGTTTGGAAAAGACCCATTATGTTTAAGTAAGTAATCCATGTGAATGGAATTCTTTCATAGTAAGGTACAACTCCCGGGTTACTTAACACATAAACATTCATTCTTAACTGATTGATGAGAATGGGAATCATATCATGTCTAGGTTATTATGTTGTGAATTCTAAATAGGGAATGGCTTACCTTTACCCAGTGAGTAGTCCACTAACTTCATAACATAAGCGTATTTTGAATACGTAGAACAAGATATGTAGTAGTGGTTTCTCAAAAGTACTATATGGTTGAAACCTAGACTACTACCGCTACAGCGTGGACTTGAGTATGGAAGCATATACTCTGATATGTTATAGTTAAGGTTCTATAGTAGGGCAAATACACTAGCATGTTTGGTATATATGACTAGTTAGTTAAGACAGACTTGTACAAGATAGTTTCTATACTATATCGCCCCTTGTGGTTGTCTGAATGATCTAAATATCTAGGGCCCTAGGAAACATAACTTGGATGTTTGCTTTAGGGTAGCTCCCATAGAAAGCGGAAACAATCCAAGAAGTCGTGGATCATCGGACTAGATGTCTAAGGATGGTAGATGTCATTTAGAGAGGTGTTAGTACACTTTTTCTTCTCTAAATGTACGACAATGTATAGAGGGGTATTTTAGTCATTACACATGTAGGTCGGAGACTTTGCTAACGCAGCACTGTCCTTAGGGTCAATATTTCCTTATAGTGATATTATAAAAAATTTAAAATGTAAAATACAGCTATTTATATGATAAGGGTATTTTGGTCATTTTAGCAGCTAAGGCGGTGTGTTTTTTGGTCCCCAGTATAGACCATGAGTCCTTATTAAATACGGGGTAAGGAATTAATCTTAAATTAAATCAAATTTATTTTATTTAAGTAGCCTGATTTAATTATTGGGCTAGAATAAAATAAAGGTCCATGGAGAGAGAATTAATTAAATTAGTTTAGTTGGTTAATTAATTATTTAGGGCTTTGGCCCAGTTAGGCTTATTTAATTGGACTGGTTTATTTAGGTTGAAAAAATTAATTTTTTGTTGGGCCATTAAGTTGGTTCTAACTAGAATAATTAATTATGTCCAATAGGTTAAACTAAGAGTCCAATAACCCTGTCCAGTTTAACCTAGGGTTTTTATTTAGATTAAACAAAAGGATTGGAAACAACATTGTTGTAGAACACATACAATCTCTGAGACAGCTTCTTCTCTGTGAAAAAACCAGGCGTCTCTCTCTCTAGAAAAATTCCCTAGCCTATTAGTTGTTCACCAAACGGTAGTTAGGCAGGCCATATACTGGAAGGCCGAGAGTTCGGCATTCACATATATTCAATGACGGAGTAGGAGGCTTGCAGAAATCACACCAGAGGCTTCCACCAGCACACCTACCCTGGTTGTGCATGTTCCGGTCTAGCCACCTTTGAGAACCAGAAGGAGAGGTAAAAATTTTAAAATCTCGAGATTGGGATAAGGCGCAACCGACGCTGAGTAGGGCTGCTAGAGCCGGCGCCGGCCCTGTCCTGGTATCCTATGTTCTTGTTTTTTTCCAGTTTTTTTTTATTCGCTTCCGTTGCGTGCCCTATGTTTTCCGTTTTCTGCGCCTTCAATGGGCAATGCCGTAAGAGGAACGGGAACAACCCGTGCTGCTAGTATATGAAGAACGACAACTGGAAGCTGTTAGTGTAGAAAAATGAAGACCAAGGAGCCCGAACCGGCGCCGGATGTAAACTGCTGAAAGTCCCATTTTTTGTGACACGAGTATTGTTCCGCCAGAATGGAACCGGCGCCAGCATGAGGAGCCTGAACCGGCATAGGTCATGCCCTGAAACTCGAATCCTTGATGGTTTTTAGCTATTTTGGGGTCATTTTGTAATATCTAAAAGTGTTTAGTTCAGGGACAGAACACCCTTTTATATTGCTTTTGTATTGTAAGGAAACAACAACAGATATTACGTTTTTAACAAGAATGAAGAATTCATCTTGAGAGCTTGAAGCTTGGAAGAGATTTCTTATTCAACTTCTATCCAAAACCAACCTAAGGGCTTAGTCCACCCTTGAGTAAATGTCTATAAACTCTAATGATATTTCAACTACAAATGAACAAGGGGTTCTTCTTGTATGTCATATAGGGTTCTTGCTGTTTCTTATTTGAATGCCCACAGTTCCCTATCCTTTCAGTTCTTGATTTCTTACTTAGTCAAGGGTTCTAAGGTGTTATTGTGATAGACCTTTATCTACTATATTTGGGGTTCTAAAAGCTAGTTCTTTATTTTTTAGAAAAAGGTATTTTTTTTGTTACCTTTCTTGATCTCTTTTTTGTCCTTTCTTATTTATTTAAAGTCCTTGAACTTTGCTAAAGTTAAACAAAAACCACTTTAAGATCTTGTAGGTCTTTCTCTCTCAAGCTAATATCAGTTCAAACTTGGCTTATGCCCAGCCCGCATCTCATAGGATATCTTAGGTACATACATGGAAGACATCAAGTTCACAATATATGACACTATTTTTAGGATATATCTCCAAAAAGAAACTGTAAAAGTAGTAGAAGACATCATGCTTTGGACCATTTCCATTAACGTTCTATTCCTTCTCTCAGCTACTATGTTCTGCTAGAGTGTCCTTGGCACAGAGAGTTAGGATACTATCCTATGATGTACAATTTAATTATTAAATTCACTGAGGAGATATTCTCCACCACGATCTAATCTTAAAGTTTTGATCAGTTTACTTATTTGACGCTCTACTTTAGCCTTAAACTCTTTAAGCATGTTAAATAAGTCAGATTTGTGCCTCATTAGGTAAATATAACTATACCTTGTGCAATCATCCGTGAAAGTGTTACAGTACTCAAACTTTGTTTGTGTAGCCAATAGACCACATGCATCTATATGAACGAGGCCCAATATCTCATTGGCTCTATATGCTATTTGGGTTAAAAAAAAAACCTTTTGGTCATCTTTCCCATAACACATGATCACACTGACAGTAACTTTCCAATCTTAATGAGCCCAAAGGCTAATCATAGATTTACCTCTGAATCCTGGTTGAGTTAATGTGACCCAACCATAGATGCCAAAGATATAAGTTATTGATATTAGCCTTTCTCTTCCTACTTAAAGGTTTATTTTGAGCATTGTTTATTTGATTGTTTATAGAATTTATGAACAATAAGTTTCCATACATATACCCAACATCTAAAACTTCTCAATTTCTACTGATAGTAATACCATAATAAAAAGAAATAGAATAACCATGATTTATTAGTTTTGTAACTGAAATTAAATTTTATCTAAAACTTGGTACATATAAAATATCCTTCAAAACTATTCTATTATAATCAAATTTAAACTCCTCCACTACTTGGGCCCATACTTGTGCTCCATTTCCCACGCGTAGTCTATGTTCCCCTTATGAAGTCTTTTTATCTTCCCAAACCCTTGTATGGAATTACAGATATGACAGTGGCTCCTGAATCAACAATCTAAGTAGAAGTTAATCTAATAATAGATACAGGCTATAGATAGTAAACATTATCTATGGGGTATTTCTTGGGCTAAAGAGTTGGACACCCATTTTTTCAGTATCTATTATTCCCATATTTGAAGTAATTGTCCCTAAGTTTTGTCTTTGGATTGGGACTTAGGCTAGGCTACTATGTTTCCTTTCTTCTTTTTTAAACTTTTTAGGCTTAGGCCCAATTCAAGAAAAAGAAGCCTTAGTTATCAAGGCCTTGGACTATAGCTTTATGACATTTTCTGCCACCTGGAGCTCTTTCATTAACTCTATTAAACTCATGTTTAACTTGTTCATACCGTAATTCAACTTGAACTAAGTAAAAGAGCCCAGAAAAGATTTGACAACAATATCAACTTACCTCTCAGGGTCAATCACAGCCTCAAAGACTTCTGCTTCCTCGAAAGCAGTAATTGTGAAACCCCAGTCAAAACGAAACTTAGAGTAAGGGGGTTGGGATGCATATCATACTTTATTTCATGATTAAATATATTATTATATGATTTTATGTGCTTTGGATTTGGGTTTTAATGTCTTGGAGGCTTGTTGGTGAGTATTGAGTGAGAAGGGCAAAATGGTAATTTTTGCCTAAGGTGGAAATAGGAAGATAGCTTGAGGATTGAATAGGAAATAATTTTCTAGTGGAAATAACAACAAAAGTTGTTGTGATGTAGTGGTTAGAGCTTTGGAAGTTAATTCTTGAAGTATTGGGTTCAAATTCCATCATAGGAGTTTTAGCTTAGTTAAATTTTTATTTTTGCTTGGGAAGTAATAATTTCGGCTATATGTGCTTAGAGTAGGGTAGTGATGTTGTCCTAAGAGAGACATGTTAGGAGTATCCTCATTCTACTCCTTTGCCCTACTCGAATTTCCTAAGGGGAATTTATTTTTCCTTGATATTTAATTTTCCTTATTTCTCAACTCTTTAGTTTGATCAAGTTGTTCCAACCATTTCCTTTCCAGAAATTTCAGTAGAGTACTGTGGTGTTGTAGGATCAAAATGTCTTGGTGAAAGACATCTCATAGTCTAAAAAAAAAAAGAAAACAAAATGTGGAAGAGATGTGGGAGATTCCAAGAGGATAAATCCCTCTAGTGAACTTGCAAGAAATTCACTCTAGCTAGGTTCATCTTCCTTCTTGGAATGAATTGAAATTTTTCCAGCTTCTTGTGCATTCAAAGTGTCGAGATTCTTAGCTAACATTCCCTCCCAAATGCTGCCAGAAAAATGGTCTTTTGGATCAGCTTGCAACCTGAATTTCTTTGGCCATTTTCAGACTGCTCAAAGATGGAGCAAAACCAGGAAAAAATTCCTGTGCAAATCACAGTTTTGAGAGTCCAAAACCAAGCTGTTTTCTTCCATATTTTGTTCAGTACCTTAGCCATGTTTTTCCTCCATGCAGGAGGCTGGAAACCAGCCTTAAAAGCCCCTAAAATTCCCCTTCAAACTCTCTACAAGCTGGCTGGAAAAATGGCAACCGAAAAACTGTCCAGGAATTCTAGCCTAGCGAAAATTCTATGCAGCCTAATTGTCCAGCTTTATTTCATAATTCTCTCCCAGCCGAAACCCCATCCTTGTTCTGCATAAACCTCCCTTCAACCTTCAGTAACTGAGCTCCATTATCTTCCTTAAGCTTCTGCGTGAAATTCAGTCATGGCTGCCCGAAAATCTCTCCAACAAATCCCCGCAAATCATGCTTGATTGATTACCAAAATTCCAGCCACCATAGTTTAGTAACCTTCCATAAAGTATCCCTCAAATAACCAGACTTTTTCTTCACCATTATGCTCCTTATTTTCGGCCACCATAAGCCTCCTTAAACCATCTTTCATCCCATCGAAATTCTGCTCAAAACAATCGGCCATGGCAGATTCCAAAGCTCTCCAATAATCAAGATATTCCAGAATATTTAGTTTCCAAATTTGCTTCCTAAAAATATTCTTCAAGGATTTTAATAACCAGACTTTCCTTTACCCTTCCAAACCAGAGAACCATATTCCTAAACCCTACAGAAAATTCTTTGCCCTGAATCCATTTTTTAATCCTTCCATTAGGAGCACGATTTCTTCAAACTCTTTGCATAGAATCATTACCCATGCATTGGAGAGTATTATGGTGTGAATTTTCTACACTTTCTACAGTTATGTTTTTTCTTATGAATTTTGGGTAATTTTCTATTTATTTTTGGGCAAAAAATCTTAAATATTTTCTAGTGAAGAATTTGATTGTTAAGATTGTTTTCTTTGAGCTTGCATTGGCATAGGAATATCATGGGTACTACTTTATAATTAATGCCATTAATAGTTTACATTTTTGGAAATGATTGAGCATGCGTACTTTGTGATTAACTTTTGGGATAAAGGATAATGGTTCAATGTTTCACTTAGCCTTATGCTGATAAGCTTTGCATTATGATTTAAATGGTATGACTGATTGAGCATTGTGATTCTAGACTGAATATAGTTTCCTTGAGCAATATTGAACATTGTGGATATGATCAAACTGATTGATAAGGTGTTTGGAGGGTGTTGGTTTATTGGAGGGTGTTGAGTGGTATTTACTGAATATCTTAGGGTGTTTTGTGTTGAGTGGTGGTGGTGTTGTATGGTGTTGTGATTGTGAGACGGTTGAGAGTGAACATTTGTTGTAAAAAGCGACCTAAAGATCCTCCTACTTTTCTATTTGTCTTATCTTTCTTCATTCTCCCATCATGTCGAGATGACCTAGAGGATTAGCACTGGGGGCTAAGAGAGCTCGAAAGGCATCTTCTTCTACACCATCCTTCGAGCCTCTATCTACCAAACCTACCTAATTTTCTGATCCGATGTGCCAAATTTGGTATGACAGGCACCAACATAATAAGATCATAGTAGAAAAGCACTACAAGCTGTCTTTAGCCAATTCCCTACAACTTTCTACTATGTTTAGGCGCCTAGGGTGGGAGCCCATCATTAGGATGGATGGTCCTTATTCTCCTGTGTGCGTGAGAGAATTTTATACCAACATGCAGGACAAAAAGAAAAACACTTTCCAAGTCGTCTCCACTAAGGTCAAAGGGATCCCCATTAAGTTTGATAGGTCTAGATTAGCTAGAATTTTAGGAATCCCAAATGAGGGACCATGGATAGCTGTGGACCGTAATAACCAGAAGATCATCTCTGAGCCTATTTGGGATATTGGGGTTGTAAGGGCTAGTTTTCCTATGTGGAGAGAAGGGGAAGTAGGTCATTATCAGAATTATTCCAATAATGACCTTGAGGATCAGTGGTGTGCCCTAGTCTATATCTTTACTTTCAATGAGTCTAGGATACTTGACATTTATATTCTAGATAAAAATGAGGAATCGTGAGCCTATTCCCCTTGCTCCCATTATTATTAACTCCATGAGAGAGGTTGTGGCATCTAACATTGTAGCAAAGCACTCAAATTCCCACTGGTTATTATGCGTATTTTGAGAGACTTTGGAGTACGACTAGATAGATATTTAAGTGAGCCCACTACTGACCGTGACCTTATAATGGAGCATACTTTAGTTTAGTGTGGGTATCACTATGATGAGAGGGCAAAAAGGTGGAAGAGGCCATATATGGTGCAGTACCCCAGAAGGGAGGAGCTTTCCTCTACTGAGGAGGAGGAAGAGGCGCCACCCGCTAGACCAATCCCTCGTGCCACTAGCTCTTGTTCACATACTGATTTTGAGGCACGCATGGAGGCCCAATTGGAGTGCCAGATGACTATCCTCGAGCTCCGCGATTCCATTGCTGACATTCGACATCACCAGGACGTCCAAGATTAAAAGCTAGCCACTTTGATCCAACATGTTACTAGTGCATCTTCTAGTCACGGAGCTAATGATGATGACCATGATTATGATGAGGATGATTCTTAACTTACTCTTTTGTATTTTATTTTATGTTATTTCTTTTTCTTTTAACTTTTAATGACCTTTCCTAGTTTATAGGTGTCTTTTCTTTTCTTTGATTTTTTATTTTATTTATTTTATGTTTATTTTATTTTTTCTAGATTTATGTTTTCTTTCATTTGTTTCTTTTCTTTTAGTAGGTACTCCTGTAATGATCCTTTCTTGAGATAGATTCAACCTGATGGAACAATAAAGTAATGGAAGTATTTTCTTCACTTTATCCTTCTTCTTTCTTCATCTTAGTCTTCACGGCTGTCCTTTTATTATATTCACTTTGTATATTGAGGACAACGTCCGGTTTAAGTGTGGGAGGGGGTGGCGCATAAAGGTTGAAGAAGTACTTTCCATATTATTTGATGAATATAATTTGGGTTGGTGATACTTTTTTCGAAAATTTCATTGGTTTCATTGTCAAGCAGGGTTGTAATTCTTTTTCTTACTTGGATATGAGTTTTGTCATTCATTAGACGGAATTTGATGAAATTAGTTTTATTGGAACAGATATGTGTCAAGACTTGAGAATTTTGATTAATCTTGTTATGCATTGGTGTTCGAATGTTATTTGGCTTATCTAGTTGCAATATAGAAGATATGATGAATATGGGAATAGTTATTAGTTAACTTTTGTATTAGGAGTTTAAATTTTGCTAGCTTTGAGTTATGATGGAAAAAAAATTATGAGTTAAAAAAAAAGATCTTTGAGAGGAAAGATTGAGAAGAATGTTGAAAATTTTGATTTGAGTTGAGAAAAAACAATGAGTGAAAACAACGTTGTTGTTGGTGTGAATTAGAGAAAAGGCTCTTATTGATGATCTGTGAAGACCTTTAGCTAAAAAAGTGGTCAATATGGACATAAGTAGCAAGTGTATTCAGTGCACTCTCTTGAGGCTATTCCGAAGGCAAAAAGGCAAGCAAGGGAATAGAAAACAGAATTGTTGAAAAAATGATGAGTGATGACTGTAAAGGGGGCCAATACAGAGTGTGAAGAGAAATCCATACACTTGAGGTTATCAATTCCCTAACTCATTAAAAAACTTTCAGAGAAAAAATTTTGAGTGCTTTCCTCACATCATAACTTGAGTGTGCATGTTTTGGATTTATAATGCTTAAGTTGGTAGATGGCTTGACCTATGTGATTCATGTTAGCAATATTTTTACTTGGAGAGTGAAATAACTTTCTTAGACTAAGGTATGCACTTGATTGATTTGACTTCAAGAGTTTTGTGATATCTTAGCTAATATTTCAAGGTTTGAAATTATTTTCAAAAGGTATGAATGATAAGGGTTGTATCTAAAGTTTGAAAGGAAGATATGATCTTTGCTATGATGAATAAACTTTTGAATAAGAAGAAAACCTTGTGTTGTCTTGATATTTTTTCTTGGACTAAAGTGTTTTACTTGAGGACAAGCAAATGTTCAACTGTGGGGGTATGTGATAGCGGTTAAAATCACAATTCTTTTCCTAGTTAATTAAGGATGTTTTAAGATATATTTGTTGTAATAACTAGACATATTCCTTTCTATTTGACATTTTGCATGTAAAAGGTGTTTTTGGTAAATATGTGCATATTTAAGTTAAAATCGAGTAGAAAGTATACAGAACCAGAATGTACCTAGCACCAGGCCTAGCCAATAGACCAGGCACCGGGTCCATTCTGTCCAGCAGCAGAGTTGAGCGAGCTTCAGGGATTTTTCTAGAACAGACCTATTACCAGGTTTGGCAAGTGTACCTGGCACGGGGTCGAGTCAGTCTACCAAGGAAAAGACGGCAAAAAATAGAGCAAAGCATAGGACGAATAGAGTGCACTTTATGCCAGGTGGGTCTAAGGTACCCGGTGCCAAGTAGGTTTTGGAGGCGAAAATTTTGTACGCAGAATTAGAGCTTATCCAAGGATTTTGATATTTTCCTATTCCTACTCAGCCAAGACTTCCTCAACCATGAAATACGCATCCAAGAGGCCTATAAAAGTATAAGAGAACACAAGGGTTTGAGATATACAACCAAGAAAGGTGAATTAAAGAGTAGAAATTATGATTTTCCCATAAAAGGAAGAATTCACCCAAGGCAAGGAGGAATGTTCAAAATGAGTCTTTAAGAAAGAAGAAAGATACTTGTCTATGAGTACTTTATTTTCTCTTTGTTTTCTTTTTCTTTAGCAATGATGTATTTAATGTTTTTATTGTAATTTAACATTATTTTGGGATTCATAATCTTGGGTTAATTTCATTTAATCAATTCTTTGTTATCTTTAGTATTTGATTACTTGATTTCATTGGTTATTGATGCGGGTTTTTCTAATTGACTTCAACACAATGTTGCTAGGAGTTTCATTGCATTGATTTCGTACTTGTTAAATCTTGATGGATTTGAATGATGAAGTTAGGATTTAAGAACTTAGTGATCAGAGGTTATATTAATTTGGCATAGGGTTATTTGCTAATTTTATATTTATAAGGAATTGAGCCTAATGTATATTTTGGTTATGTTAGCTTGATTAACCAATCTATTAATATGAATCAAAATATAGAATTTCATGGATTGACAAACGAAGTGGAATTTACCTAAGTAAAATCATGACTTGTGAGATGATTAAGTTTTACTTTATATTCCTTCATGATGCCAAGATGATAATTCGTTGAGAGAATTGCTAATTGGTTCAGTGTCATGTTTTCTAGGAGAGTTGTCTAAATTCCATAAACTTACATTCTTGAGTTGTATATGTTTCTTTAGCCTTTCTTTTTACTCTTTTCTCACTTTATTTAGGTCGGTTAAACAATGAAAGAAAAATGATTAGTGTGTACTTGTTCCTTTGAGGATTGATACTCATTAATTCCCTATACTATGCTTGCGATGAGTATACTTGCTCGCATATGTATTTTGGAATTAATGTTTAATTAAAACTTGATTAAGGGATGGATTTAAAATTGATGATTTTTTATACTCAAAATTTACGCATCACATTTTTACACATTTTATTTGGAAGCCCTATGACGAGTAGTTATTTGTGACTTTACCCCCGTATTACACTTATAAGCTACATATCTGGGCATCTATCACGCCTTTCATTTGTTGGGAGTTGTTAAAGTTACAGCATCCCGATAGGATCGTGCGGCAATTTAGATTAGTGTAGACCATCCCTATTAGATTAAGCACCTTAGTGAATATGCACAAACATGATATAAGGACAATTTGAGGTAGGTGGAATGAGATCGTTGCTTGTGATCACTCACTAATTGGATTAACAGACATGCATATATTCTGAATGGACAAGCCATATTTGGTGTGAATGTAGTTTCGAATAATTATGCAACTTAGTACTTGTTGAAAACTAAGCGATTGATTGGCAATTTGACTATATCACAACCTAATCCTATGGACTACGAACTTAATAGTGGGGCAAACACTATTGGGATGTATGCCCTCTTAGAATATGTTTCTGATATAATTTTGATTGGTATTAATAAAAGTATTAATCTTAGAAATTATTTGTGAAATATTCTTTATATTTGTGCATGATTTTAATAGAAAAGACTCATTATGTTTAAGTAAATGGTTCATGTGAATGGAAGTCTTTCACAGTAAAGTATGGACTATGGGATGCATAACATATAAACTATCGTTCTTAACAGATGATAAGAATGGGAATCTTAGCAAAATTATTCTGTTATGAATTCTAAATAGGGAATTTCTTACCTTTAGCTAATGAGTAGTCTTCTCATTTCATAACACAAGCATATTTCGAATACGTAGAACAAGACTTGTAGTAGTGGTTTCTAAAAGTACTATGTGACAGAAACCGAGACTACTACTGCTATGATGTGAACTTATACTCTATAGCTTGAGTATGAGTTGGTGGTCTGATGAAGCTGGAAGGGAACGCTTTGATATACTATAGTTAATGTTCTTTAGAATGACCAATATACTTGCATGTTAGGTATATGTAACTAGTTAGTTAAGACAGACTTGTACAAGATAGTGTCTACACTATATTTCCGCTTGTGGTTGTCCGAATAATCTAATTATCCAGGGCTCTAGGAAACATGACTTGGATATTTGTTTTAGGGTAGCTCTCTTGGAAAGTGAAAATATTCTACGAAGTCGTGGATCATTAGACTAGAAGCCTAAGAATGGTAAATGCCTTTTAGAGAGGTGTTAATACACTATTTTCTCTCTAAATGCACGGCGGTGTGTAGAGGCGTATTTTAGTGATTTCACCTATACGTAGAAGATATAGCTAAAGCAGCATATCCTTGGGGTCAATATTTCCTTATAGTGATATTAAAAAATATTTAAAATACAACATACAGCTATTTATATAGCAAGGGTATTTTGGTCATTTTAGTAGCCGAGGCGATGTGTCTTCTTGGTTCTCGGAATAGCCCGTAAGTCAAAATTATTTTAGGTCGAGGAAATAGTCACAAGAAAAATGATTTTATTTTATTCAAGAAGTTAAATTTATTTTTGGACTAGAATAAAATATAGAACGAGAAAAATTTAAATTTATTATCTAATTTAATTGGTTAAGTAATTATTCATGGCCTAAGCCCAGATTAATTTTAGAAAAATTAACCTGGGCTTAAACTAGTTAATAAAAGACTTAAATAATTATTTTAGTTCATTTAGGCTCATTAATTATTTATTAGGTTATTTTAATAGGCGCAGAAAATAAATAAATAATTATTATTTTGGGCTCATTGGTTCCAAGAAAAATAATAAATTAATTTTTGCCTAATACCCTAGACTAAAAGGTTATTTTGATTTGCGGAACATAAGAGTTAAAGCTTAGGCAAACCTCTTTTGTTGATAGCCTCCGGGAGTTTTGAAATATCAAATCACCGGTGTTTTGGTTATCTGATATAGTGAATAGTCGTGTGTTCTTGTTCAATCCTCTTCACTGGAGACACACGAAAAAAAAAAAAAAAAAAAACAGCAGAGCTTGTTATTCCTCTGCCAAGCTCTCTCTCTTGTTTAGTTTTCCATTCTTCCTTTCATCTTCTTGATTTTGCTAATCAATAGCAAAGGATCAAGAAGAGTCATTTCTCGCCTAAGTTGCTTCACCAATAGATATTGAGTGGTGGAGTATTCTGAGAACCAAAGGGCTTCGTGTTCATGCCACGGATGAGTAGGAGATTGGCGGGTCATCAACCGGAAGTTTTAACGAGTGACAGTGATGTGGCTGTCATTCCATTTTCTTCCTCACAGCTAAACAAAACAACACCAAGTAGAGGTTTTTTTTTTTTTTTTTTTTTTTTACCTTCCACTATGGTGCAGTGTTAATCTTTGGTTTTATTTGCTGTGTGCATGGCTTCTCTTTTGATTTCAATGCATCAAGTGGTATCAAAGCATAATACTTTGAAAGGCTTAGGATTAATGCATGTTAATTAATAAAATTAGGAAAAATAATTTTGATAAATACCATGAGGTATAGGGCCCAGGAGCGCCTAGGCTCGGCCGCATATGCCAAGGATACCGAGAGCATCCTGGGCATGATCAATTGCATCGTGCCCAGGATGCTTCTTGGGTCATGATGCGGGCACCCGCCCACGGACCATGGCCCCTGGGTCTTCCCAGGGGCCATGATCCTGTGCACGGGTGCACAAGACCAGGGGAAGGGGAAATAAAATAAAAAATATATTTTTTCCCTTGTAATTTTTGGGTTTTTTTTGTTTTTTAGTTTTTGGTCCCATACCACACGAAGTTATTATTTTCGCAATAGTTAATATTCTTTGAATATTTTGCATAAAAAATAATAGTAAATGATTTTTTGGATTAAATACATTAATTAAATTAATTAATGTGTTTAATTCTATTAGTTGGACACTTACAATTAAAAATAGAAAAACATGAAAACGTATATATTTTTCTCGCATGCTATGTATTTTAAGTCCAATGTTCACGTTTTCTCAAAGACCAAAGTCTTTGGGAAATTTTATTTTACAAGAAAAATATTTTTCTTCAATTAAATGATTATTTTAACTTAAGTAAAATTTAATCCTTGGTTATTTTCTTAAAGGTTTTTTCCTTCACATAGAAAATATTTTGGATTTAGAAATTTTTGTAAGTTAAAATAGAAAGCCATTTTAATTCATTTTAGCAAAGGAAAAATTATTTTTGTCAAATAAAACCTTGAAATTAAAATCTCTAGGAATTATAAATGGAAAATTTTTGAAATTATTAAGTTTTTAACTTAAATAAAATTAATCCATGTAGAAAATTTTTTCAAACAATATAAACCTTGATATAGAATTTTTTTATGAATTTAGATATTTTATTTTATGTTAAAAGAGAACTTAATTGAAAGTTTTCAAATCATATTTTTTTTTTTCAGAAAACCCTTATTTAAAAAACTAAGTGGGAGAGGGGTTCTAATGGCCCCACAGTTTCCATCATGATCCTTATTAGAGATTGTGAGTCTCCTCGCGTTAACCAGGGAGTGAAAATGTATAGGATAGAAAAAGCACAAGGATCTAAAACTAATGGATGGATGTAATTAATAACTTGGGACACGTACTATGATCGGCCAGCCCATGTTGGAGGTTATAGTGCTAGGTATGTCCATAGGAAATGAGAAGAATCGGCCATCCCCTCGATGGAGTTATCTTCTAGATCATTTCCTATTAGGGAAATTAATTTGTGGTGGTCAATACACTTTAGAAAACTATTAATCTGCCCAAGAAGCTATGTCATTTTTTCTAAGAGCTAAATTAATCATATTAAAGATAATAGTAATGGGGTTAGCTATTATCAGTTTAATATGAGGATAAAGTGCACAAAATTATTTTGTTTTCACAATAATGAGAATTTCTTTTATTTTTCAAAATTTCAAAAATGGTTGGTGGAGGTTCTTTCAGTCCCTTAGCCATTATTTTCAGGTAGAATAAGCTAACGGGTCCAAATTATGTGGACTGAAAAAAAGAATTTGGACATAATACTCACAGCCGAGGAGTATAATTATGTCCTTTACGAGAACTGCCCAGTGATCGAGGAAGGTTCCACCGTTGAGGAGCGTGAGTCTAAAAAGACATAGAAAAAGGATGACGAGATAATCCGATGCTATATTCTGTTGGATAGTATGCCCTCTTAGACAAGATTTCTGATATACATATCGAATATTTTAATGAAAGAATTTATTTTCAGAAATCGTTTGAGAATTTACTTTTTATTTGTGCACAATTTTGTTTGAAATAGACCATTGTGTTTAAATAAGTGATCCATATGAATGGTGGTCTTTCATAGTAAGGTATGGATCATGGGTTATTTAAACATATAAACATTTGTTCTTAACCTATTGATGAGAATGGGAATCTCATCCTGTTTAGGTTATTATGTTATACATTCAATATGGGGAATGTCTTACCTTTAGCTAGTGAGTAGTTCACTCACTTCATGAAATAAGCGTATTTCGAATACGAAGGACAGGACTTGTAGTATTGGTTTCTAAAAGTACCATATGGTAGAAACCTAAGCTACTACTGTTACAGCGTAGACTAGTACTCTACGACTTGAGTATAAGTTGGTGGTCTAATGAATCTGGAAACGTATACTTTGATATGCTATAGTTGAGGTTGTATAATAGAACCAATATAGTTTGTGTTTTGGGTATATGTAACTAGACAGTTAAGATAGACTTGTACAAGAAAGTTTCTACACCATATCGCCCCTTGTGGTTGTCTAAATGATCTAAAGTGTCCAGGGACCAGGGAAACATGACTTGGATGTTTGCTTTAGGGTAGCTCCCTTGGAAAGTGGAAACACTCCAGGAAGTCATAGATCATTGGACTAGAAGCCTAAGGATGGTAGATGTCATTTAGAGAGGTGTTAGTACACTTTTTCCTCTCAAAATGTACGGTGATGTGTAGAGGGGTATTTTAGTCATTTCACCTGTAGGTCAGAGACTTTGCTAACGCGGCATTGTCCTTGGGGTCAATATTTCCTTATAGTGATATTAGAAAATATTTAAAATGCAGAATGCAACTATTTATATAGCAGGGGTATTTTGGTCATTTTAACAGCCAAGGCGATGTGTCTTTTTGGTCCTCGGAATAGCCTGTAAGTCCTAATTAATTTTGGATTGAGGAATTAGTCTCAGTTAAAGAGGATTTTATTTTATTTTATTCAGGAAGTCTAATTATTATTAGACTGGAATAAAATAAATAAATAAATAAAATAAAAATAGGAGTTGAGAGAAATTAATTAACTGGTTTAATTGGTTAATTAATTATTCATGGCCTAGGTCTAGTTTGAATAATTAGAAAATTAACCTGGGCTTAAACTAGAGGGAAATAATTAATGCTTAATTATTTCTTGATTATTTATATAGGCCCAAGAAATAAATAATTGAAGTTTAATTATTTTGGTCCATTTGGGCTCATTAATTATTTATTGAATTATTTCCAGGAAATAAATAATTAATGTTTATTATTTTGGATTTTTTAGGTCCAAGAAAAAATAATAAATATTATTTTGGCCCAACAGCTTGGACCGTAGGGTTTTTTCTAGATACGGATCAGATAAGTTTAGGATTAAGCCAAACTTGTTCTCTTGATAACATCCGGGCGTTTGAAATAAGATATCCTGGGGGATATCATTATCAGATATTGGAGACCTAGTTTTGGCTAACAATAAACAAGACTCTTGGAAAAAGAAAACCCTAATTCTCCCTAGCTTTGCTCTCTCTCTCTCTCTCTCGTGCTCCTCCTGTCTTGTTCTTCCGTTAGTGCTTTGCTAATCAATAGCAAGAGAACCAAGGAGATTTGAGACCACTCCTCTTTACCCTTTGTTTCACCAATAAGGATTCATGCAGTGGAATATTCCATGAGCCGGAAAGCTTGGCGTTCATGCAAACAAGGCAAAGTAGGAGGTTAGCGGATTTCAACCGGAAGCTTCATCAACTGGACAAGGAGAGGCTATTCCCATGGTTCAATCCGTTCCTACACAACCTAAGGGTTTCAAAGCATGCAAAGGTATGATCTTTACACTTCCGTGCTGCCATTAAAGCTTGGTTTTTTTTTTCCTTCTCTGGTTTTTATTCCCGTATGCATGCTCTCTGTTTCTTTAAAACCATCAAAGTGGTATCAGAGCCATGTGTTTTGACCAACTTAGGTAGCATGTTAGTTAATAAAAATGGAGAAGATCATTGTTTGGTGCTTAAACCTGTGATCCTTCCCTGTTTTGGTATGGGATAGGTGGATTTGTAAGCTTCACAGTGGAAGCATAGGTTACTATAAAATTTTTTTGCTTTGCTAGAACAATCATGCAAACCCAATTTGAAGGGTATAGGCGAATGTGGGTTTGGTTTGGATGGGTTCTTTTTTTGGTAAAAATGTCCAAAGAAGCCGCAAAAAGAAGCAGCAAAAAAACGCAGGAGAAATTGTGAAAGTTTTCACGTAGAGAAAAAAACGAAGAAGAAGGCACTGTTCCTAAGCCGCCGAGCTGCCACCGAGTTTGTGTCTAGAGCCGTGTTGCTGGAATCGGCTTGAAGTGCTGGCACACGAATTCGATTCAATTTGCATGCAGTTGCAAATTGCAATTGCATTCGGGTCATGTGCGCGGGTCGGCAGAGGCATTCGGATAAACGCGCTGGTCGGCAATAGCAACACGCGGGCAGATCAGCTGGAGCGGGTCGCGGGCGGCTCCACGGGTTGTTGCAGATGGCAATCCGGTGCGGCTAGTGCACCGAGGTCGTGGTGGACCAGCAAAGCAAATGGGCTCTGATCCGGTGCAGCGGGTGTACGTGGACTGACATTTTTTTTTTAGCAATTTTATATTTTTTTCTTTTTCGTTTTAGGTTCCATACTAGACGAAGTTAATATTTTTGCAATAGTTAATATTCTTTGAATATATTTGCATGAAAAATATTATTAAGGGATTTTAGGATTAAACAAGACCATTAATTAATTAATTAATGTGTTTAATTCTATTATTTGGGCACTTAGGTTTAAAAAATAGAAAAGCATGAAAACATTTACTGTTTTCTAGCATGATATATATATATATATATATTTTGTATCTATGTGCGCATTTTCTCAAAGACCAAAGTCTTTGGGAACACTTTTGACAAGAAAACATTTTTCTTCAAAAATTAAATGGTTATTTTAATTTGTACAAAAATTAATCCTTAGATATTTTATAAAATGATTTAATCATTGACATAGAAAATATATTGGATTTAGATATTTTTGTAAATTAAAATGGAGAGCCATTTTGTTTTATTTTGCACTAGAAAAAATTATTTTGTCAAATAAACTTAAGACCCATGTCTCTAGTAAGTTTTAATTGGAAAAATTTTTGAAAGTATTAAGTTTTAACTTAAATAAAATTAGTCCATGGAAAAATCTCTCAAAGGATATGGACCTTGACATAGAGATTTTAATGGATTTAGATATTTTATTTCAAGGAAAAACTTAATGAAAGTTTTCAAAAGGATATTTTTCAGAAAATCTTTATTTCAAAAGACTAAGTGGGAGAGGGGTTCCAACGGCCCCACGGCTTCCATCACGATCCTCATTAGAGATCGTGGGTCCCCTTGCGTCACCCTGGGAGTGAACCCGTAGAGGATGTGGATACCACAATGATCTAGATATAATGGGAGGATGTAATTAATAAACCGGGGCACGTATTATAATTGATCAGCCCACGTTGGAGGTTATAGTGCGAGGTATGTCCATAGGAAATGAGAGGAAACGGCCATCCCCTCAATGGAGTTATTCTCTAGATCATTACCTAGAAGGAAAATTAATTTGTGGTGGTTAATACAGTTAGCATAGGGAACTGTTAATCTTCCTAAGAAGCTATGTCAATTTTCCTAAGAGCCAAATTATTTTTAGTGCACAAATTTATTTTGTTTTCACAAACTAAATCCTTTCTTTTATTTTCGATTTTTCAGAAATGGTGGGAGGTTCTTTTAGTCCATTGGCCATTATTCTCAGGGACAATAAGTTTACGCAACCAAACTATGTGGATTGGAAGTGGAACCTGGACATAATACTCACAGCCGAGAAGAATAAGTATGTCCTTTTCGAGACCTGCCTTGTGAACGGGGAAGGTTCCACCGCCGAAGAGCAATAGGCTGAGAAGGCTTGGAAGAAGGCTAACGAAATGGCACGATGTTATATGTTAGCTTCTATGTCTAATGTGCTCCAATTAAAACACGAGCACATGGCTTCTACGTATGATGTTAGTCAATCATTGGCTACTATGTTAGCAGATAAGAGCTAGCCCGCAAGGCAAGAGGCTTTTCGAACTATAACAAACACTAAGATGGCTAAGGAAGCATCAGTCAGAGAGCATATGCTCAAGATGATTATTGCTTTCGAGGAGGTAGAAATCTTAGGGGCTGTCATTGACCCCGAGAGCCAAGTGGATATGGTTCTCAAATCTCTATAGAGTTCTTTTACTCAGTTCAAGTTGAATTATAACATGAAAAAGTTAAACATGAGTTTAACTGAGTTAATGAAGGAACTCCAGATGGTAGAGAATGTCATGAAGCCACAGTCAAAGGCCATGATTGCTAAGGCTTCTTCCTCAAGAACTGGGCCCAAGCCTAGAAAGTTCAAAAGGAATAAGGGAAACATAGCGGCTCAGCCTAAGACCTAGGCAAAGACAAACCAAATGGCAAGTGCTTCAAATGTGAAAAGAAAGGACACTGGAAAAAGGAGTGTCCAGATCTTCAAGCTAAGAAAAACTCCATAGGTAACATTTTCTATCTAAAGTCTATATTAATGGTTGGATTAATATCCACTTGGATTGTTGATTCAGGAGCCACTAACTTCTTGCAAGGGTTTAGAAAGATTAGAAGACAAAGGGCGAACATGGGCTACGCGTGGGAAATAGAGCATAAGTTTGGGCCCTTGCAATGGGAGAGCTGGATCTGATTTTTTATTGTAATAGAATAGTGGTTTTAAAAGATATTTTATATGTACCTGGATTTCGTTAGAATTTGATTTCAGTTGCAAAACTAATAAATCAAGGATATTCTGTATCTTTCTTTTCTGGTATTTCTATCAGTAGAGATGGAGAAATTTTATGTACTGAGTACATGTATGGAAATCTATTCTTTTTAAACCCTATTAACAATCAATTGAATAACGTTCAATCTGAACATTTAACTAAGAAGAGAAAGACCAATGTTAATGACTCATGCGTTTGGCATCTAAGGTTGGGTCATATTAACTCAACCAGGATTCAGAGGCTAATCCATGATGGTCCTTTGGGCTTATTGAGCTTGGAAAATTGGCCTTAGTGTGAATCCTGCCTGATGGGAAAGATGACCAAAAAGTCATTTACACCAAAGGCAGATAGAGCCAATGAGGTATTGAGTATTATTCACACTGATGTGTGTGGTCCATTGTCTACACCAGCTAGATGAGGTTTTGAGTAATTCATCATTTTCACGGATGATTGTATAAAGTATGGTTACATTTACCTGATGAGGCGCAAGTCTGACTCTTTTGACAAGTTCAAGGAGTTTTAAGGCTGAAGTGGAGCATCGAACAGGTAAATTAATCAAAACCTTACGATCGGATCATGGTGGAGAGTACCTCTTGGGTGAATTTAAGGACTACATGGTATATCATGAGATAGTATCCCAGCTCTCTGCGCCGGGGACACCCCAGCAGAATGGAGTAACTGAGAGAAGGAATAGGATATTGATGGAAATGGTCCGAAACATGATGTCTCATGCTACTCTTCCAGTGTCCTTTTGGGGATATGCCCTGGAGACAGCAGCATACATTCTGAACTTGGTGCTTTCCAAGTCAGTACCTAGGACTCCCTATAAGATGTGGATTGGGCGTAAGCCAAGTCTGAATCATCTCAAGATTTGGGGTTGTCCAGCTTACGTACTGGTCAAGGGAGACAAGTTGGAACCAAGATCAGAATTATGCTATTTTGTTGGGTATCCAAAAGGGACAAATGGAGGTTACTTTTATCATCCTAAAGAGTAGAAGGTACTAGTCAGTACCAATGCTAGATACTTGGAAGATGGTCAAAGTACTTCGACTAAAAGTTCGACAAGGTTTGAACATGAGGATAAGTTATCTACGGAATCAACTTCTTCTGACCCGATTGTGGAACAAGAAGAGGCACAGCTTGAAGAGCTTGTACAAATGGAGCCTTGTCATAGTAGGAGAGTGTCTAGGATTCTGGAGAGATGGACTGGAAAAGCTTTGGAGCTAGTCTCTGACCATCAGGAATAAGACCCCACTCAATACGAGGAGGCTATTGCTGATGTCGATGCAAATCTATGGCATAAAACAATGAAAGCCGAGATTGAGTCTATGTACTTCAATCAAGTTTGGGATCTTGTAGCTTCACCTGAAGGGATAAAACCCATTGGGTGTAAGTGGGTGTACAAGAGAAAGAGGAGAGCGGGTGGGAAGGTGGAAACCTTCAAAGCTAGACTTGTGGCGAAAGGGTTTACTCAGAAAGAGGGAATCGACTATGAGAAAACCTTGTCCCCGGTGGCCATGCTTAAATCCATCTGCATCCTCCTTGCCATCGCATGTCACTATGACTATGAGATATGGCAAATGGATGTCAAGACGGCATTCTTAAATGGCCATCTTAGGGAAGACATCTATATGTCCCAACCAGAAGGCTTTATTGCTGAAGGCCAAGAACATACGGTTTGCAAGCTTAAGAAGTCTATTTATGGACTTAAGTAGGCATCAAGAGTATGGAACATTCTTTTTGATGTGACTATAATGTCTTATGGTTTTATTCAAAACGAGGATGAACTATGCGTATATAGGAAACTTGAAGGCATTAATGTAGTTTTTCTTGTCTTGTATGTGGATAACATTCTACTCATTGGAAATGATATAGGGTCATTGTCATCTACAGGATACACAGACTTAGACTTCCACTCGGATAAGAATAAGAGAAATCCACTAGTGGATATGTCTTCACCTTGTCTAGATGAGCAATTTCATGGAGGAGTATCAAGCAATCTTATATTGCTGACTCAACCATGGAATCTGAGTATGTGGCAGCTTCGGAGGCATCCAAGGAAGCAGTCTGGCTCTGAAAGTTCCTTTTAGAACTTGGAATCATACCACATATGGACAAGCCAGTGATGTATTGCGACAACACTAGAGCAGTATCGCAATCTAAGAAACCTCGGAGCCACAAGAAGGGGAAGCACATTGAGAGGAAGTACCACCTGATCCAGTATTTCAACCAGAGACGAGAAGTCGTGATAGAACAAATTGCCTCAGAAAACAATCTAGCAGATCCATTCACCAAGCCTTTCGCTGAGAAAGTCTTCAAGAGACACTTAGACGCAATAGTGGTGGGCACCTATGGACTTACCTAGTCTTAGAGTGCAAGTGGGAGATTGTTGGATAGTATGCCCTCATAGATTAGGTTTCTGATATAAATATCAAATATTTTAATGAAAGAATTTCTTTTCAGAAATCGTTTGAGAATTTACTTTTTATTTGTGCACAATTTCATTTGAAATAGACCCATTGTGTTTAAATAATTGATCCATGTGAATAGTGGTCTTTCATAGTAAGGTATGGATCATGGGTTATTTAAACACATAAACATTTGTTCTTAACCTATTGATGAGAATGTGAATCTCATCATATTTAGGTTATTATGTTATGAATTCCAAAAAGGGAATGTCTTACCTTTAGCCTGTAAGTTGTCTACTCACTTCATGACATAAGCGTATTTCGAATACGAAGGACAGGACCTGTAGTAGTGGTTTCTAAAAGTACCATATGGTAGAAACCTAGACTACTACCGCTACAGCGTAGACAAGAACTCTACGACTTGAGTATGAGTTGGTGGTCTGATGAAGCTGGAAGCATATACTTTGATATGCTATAGTTGAGGTTCTATAGTAGAACTAATATAGTTTGTGTTTTGGGTATATGTAACTAGTCAGTTAAGAGAAACTTGTACAAGAAAGTTTCTACACCATATCGCCCCTTGTGGTTGTCTGAATGATCTAAAGTGTCCAGGGCTCTGGGAAACATGACTTGGATGTTTGCTTTAGGGTAACTCCCTTGGAAAGCAGAAACACTCCGGGAAGTCGTGGATCATTGGACTAGAAGCCTAAGGATGGTAGATGTCATTTAGAGAAATGTTAGTACACTTTTTCCTATCTAAATGTACGGCGACGTGTAGAGGGATATTTTAGTCATTTCACCTGTAGGTCAGAGACTTTGCTAATGCAACCTTGTCCTTAGGGTCAATATTTCCTTATGGTGATATTAGGAAATATTTAAAATGCAGAATATAGCTATTTATATAGTAGGGGAATTTTGATCATTTTAGCAGCCAATGCGATGTTTCTTTTTGGTACTCGGAATATCTCGTAAGTCATAATTAATTTTCGGTTGAGGAATTGGTCTCCGTTAAAGAGGATTTTATTTGTTTTATTTTATTTTATTTTATTCAGGAAGTCTAATTTATTATTAGACTGGAATAAAATATATAAATAAATAAAATAAAAATAGGAGTTGAGAGAAATTAATTATCTGGTTTAATTGGTTAATTAATTATTCTGGGCCTAGGTCCAGTTTGAATAATTAGAAAATTAACCTGGGCTTAAACTAGAGGGAAATAAATAATGCTTAATTATTTATTGGATTATTTATATAGACCCAAGAAATAAATAATTGAAGTTTAATTATTTTGGTCCATTTGGGCTCAATAATTATTTATTGGATTATTTCTATAAGCCCGGGAAATAAATAATTAATGTTTATTATTTTAGATTTTTTAGGTTTAGGAAAAAATAATAAATATTATTTTGGCCTAACCGCTTGGACCGTAGGGTTTTTTCCAGATACGGATCGGATAAGTTTAGGGTTAAGCCAAACTTATTCTCTTAATAACATCTAGGTGTTTGAAATAAGATATCTCGGGGGAGATCGTTATCAGATATTGGAGACCTAGTTTTGGCTAACAATAAACAAGACTCTTGGAAAAAGAAAACCCTAATTCTCCCTAGCTTTGCTCTCTCCCTCACGCAGCTCTCTCTCTCTCTCTCTCTCGTTCTCTTCCTCTCTTGTTCTTCCCTTAGTGCTTTGCTAATCAATAGCAGGAGAACTAAGGAGATTTGAGAGCACTCCTCTTTACCCTTTGCTTCACCGACAAGGATTGAGGCAGTGGAATATTCTGTGAGCTGGAAAGCTTGGCGTTCATGCAAACAAGGCGAAGTAAGAGGTTAGCGGGATTTCAACCAGAAGCTTCATCAAGTGGGCAAGGAGAGGCTATTCCCGTGGTTCAATCCATTCCTACACAATCTAAGGGGTTCAAAGCATACAAAGGTATGATCTTAACGCTTCTGGGCTGCCATTAAAGCTTGGTTTTTTTTTTTTCCTTTTCTGGTTTTTATTCCCGTATGCATGCTCTCTGTTTCTTTAAAACCATCATATTCTAGCCTCCTTATTGAATGTGCTCCAATCTAAGTATGGGCACATGGCAACTACATATGACATAAGTACGTCACTAGCCACAATATTCACAGATAAGAGCCGGCTCGTAAGGCAAGAGGCTCTTCGAACAATAATAAACACCAAGATGGATGAGGGAGCAATAGTCAAAGAGTATATACTTAAGATGATTGTTACTTTCAGGGAAGCGGAAGTCTTAGGGGAGGTCATTGACCCCAAGATCCAAGTGGACATGGTTCTCAAATCTCTGCCAGGCTTGTTTACTCAATTCAAGTTGAATTACAACATAAACAAGTTAAACATGAGTTTAATGGTGTTGATGAAGGAGTTCCAGGTGGAAGAAAAGGTCATGAAGCCACAAACTAGGCTATGATGGCTTATTCTTCAAGAACTAGGCCCAGGCCTAGAAAGTTTAAGAAGACAAAGGGAAATACAATGCACCAGCCTAAGTCCTAGCCCAAAGATAAACTCAATGGAAAATGCTTCAAATTTGGGAAGAAGGGACACCAAAAAAAAGAATGTCTAGATTTTCAAGCCAAGAAAAATCCCAAAATTAATGTTTTTTTTATCTAGAGTCTATATCAATGGTTGGATCAACTTCCACTTAGATTGTTGATTCAGGATCCACTGATCATATCTGTAACTCCTTGCAAGGGTTTACGAAGATCGGAAGACTCCAAAAAGCCGAACATTGACTACGTGTGGGAAATGGAGCACAAGTTTAGGCCCTTATAGCGGAAAAATTGGAACTTACTTTTTATTGTAATAGAATGGTTATTTTGAAGGATGTTTTATTTGTTCCTTGTTTTAGACAGAATTTAGTTTCAGTTGCAAAACTAATAAATCAAGGATATTCTATTTTTTTTCCATTCTAGTATAACTATCAATAGAAATGGGGAAGTAATTGTACTGGGCACATGTATAGAAATCTATTCTTCATTAATCATATTAACAATCAATTGAATAACGCTCAATCTAAACCTTCAAATAGAAAAAGAAAAACCAATATCAATGAGTCACATTTTTTACATTTACGATTGGGTCATATTAACTCAACCAAGATTCAGATGTTAATCTATGATGGGCCTTTAAGCTCATTAAGATTGGAAAGTTGGCATCAATGTGAATCCTATCTTATGAGAAAAATGACCAAAAGTCCCTTTACCTAAAAAGTGGATAGAGCCAAGGAAGCATTGAGTCTTATTCACACTGATGCATGTGGTCCTTTGTCTATACCAGCAAGAGGGGAGTTTGAGAAATTCATCACTGTTACAGATGATTGTACAAGGTATGGTTATGTTTTTCTAATAAGACATAAGTCTGACTCTTTTGACAAGTTCAAAGAGTTTAAGGTTGAAGTGGAGCGTCGGACAGGTAAACTAATCAAGACCTTACGATCGGATCATGGTGGAGAATACCTCCTTAGTGAATTCAAGGATTACATGATACATCATGGAATAATATCTCAGCTCTCTGCGATGAGGACACCCCAACAAAATGGAGTAGCTAAGAGAAGGAATAGGACATTGATGGAAATAGTTTGAAATATGATGTCTTATACTACTCTTTCAGTGTTTTTTTTGGGATATGCCCTAGAAACAACGGCATTTATTCTGAACTTAGTACCTTCCAAGTCAGTACCTAAGATACCCTATGAGATGTGGACTAGGCACAAGCTAAGTCTAAATCATCTCAAGATATAGGGTTGTCCAGCTTATGTACTAATCAAGAGAGACAAGTTAGAACCAAGATCAGAATTATGCTATTTTGTTGGGTATCCAAAAGGTACAAAGGGTGCTTACTTTTATTATCATAAGAATAAAAAAGTACTTGTGAGTACTAATGCTAGATACTTAGAAGATGAACAAAGTACATCCACTGAAGATTCAATAAGGTTGGAACTTGAAGAGAAGTTATCTTCTGAATCAACTTCTCCTAACCCGATTATAGAACAAGAAGTGGCACAACCTCGGGAACCTGTATAAGCAGAGCCTCGTCATAGTTGGAGGATATCTAGAGTTCTAAAAAGATGGATCGGAGAGGCTTTTGACCTAGTCTTCGACCATCAGTAATAAGATCCCACTAGATACAAGGAGGCCATTGCTGATACCAATATAAACCTTTGGCATGAAGTAATGAAAACCGAGTTTGAGTCTATGTACTCCAATCAGGTTTAGGATCTTATAGGTTCACCTGAAGGGATAAAACTCATTTGGTGTAAGGGGGTTTAGAAGAGGAAGAGGGGAGCGGATGGGAAGATTGAAACCTTCAAAGGTAGGCTTATGGCGAAAGGGTATACTCATAAAGAAGTGATTGATTCTGAGAAAACCTTTTCCCTGGTAGCCATGCTTAAGTCTATCCGTATCCTCCTTGCCATCGCATGTCATTATGACTACGAAATATGGTAAATAGATGTCAAGACGGCATTTTTAAATGGACATCTTGGTGAAGACATCTATATATCCCAACCAGAAGGCTTTATTGCTGAAGGCCAATAGCACATAGTTTGTAAGCTTAAGAAATCTATTTATAGACTTAAGCAGGCATCCAGAGCATGGAAAATTTTTTTTGATGAGACTGTAAAGTATTACAGTTTCATTCAAAATGAGGCTAAACCATGTGTGTATAGGAAACTGGAAGGCATAAACGTGATTTTTCTTGTACTGTATGTGGATGACATTCTACTCATTGGAAATGATGTAGGGACATTGTCATTTACTAAGGTTTGGCTATCTAGTCAATTTTGTGTGAAGGACTTGGGTGAAGCCAGTTACAATCTCAGAATAAAGCTTCTTAGAAACAGGAAGTAGAGAATGTTAAGTTTATCCCAATCAACATACATTGACAAGATACTTGCCAAGTTCAGCATGAACTTATGCAAAGGGGATTTGATCCCTTACAGACATGGGTTATCTTTTTCTTCAAAGGACTATTCGAAGTCTCCAGAAGAAAATGATAGAATGAGTAGGATTCCCTATGTTTCAGCTGTAGAAAGTCTCATTTACGTCATGTTGTGTACTAGGCCAGATATCTACTTTGTCGTAGACTTAGTTAGCAGATATCAGTCAAACCCCAGAGAGATTCATTCGTAGGTTGTAAAGCATATTCTCAAGTATCTTAAAGGTACGAGAGATTATATGGTGGTTTACAGAGATGATGACTTGGTTCCTACAAGATACACTGACTCGGACTTCTAGGCAGATAAGGATGAGAGAAAATTCACTAGTGGATATATCTTCACCTTGTTTGGAGGAGCCATTTCATAGAGGAATATCAAGCAATCTTGCATTACTAACTCAATCATGGAAGTTGAGTATGTGGCAGCTTCGTAGGCATCCAAGGAAGCAGTTTGGTTCTGGAAGTTCCTTTTAAAAATTAGAGTCGTGCAACAAATGGACGATCTGGTTGTGATGTATTGTGACAACACTGGTGTAGTCTCACAATCCAAAAAATCCAAGAACCACAAAAAGAAGAAGCACATAGAAAGGAAGTATAACCTGATTCGGGATTTCATCCAGAGATGGGAAGTCGTGGTGAAACAAACTGCCTCGGAGAACAATCTAGTAGATCCTTTCACCAAGTCTTTGGTGGAGAGAGTCTTTAGAAGACACTTAGAATTCTATAGGGATGGGCACTAATAGACTTACTTCGTCTTAGATTGCAAGTAGAAGATTCTTGGGACGTATGTCCTCTTAGACTAAGTTTCTAATGTAATTTTGACTTGTATTAATAAGAGTATTTTTCTCAGAATTTCTTTTGTAAAATCTTCTTTATATTTGTGCATGATTTTATAGGAAAAACCTATTGTGTTTAAGTAAATGGTTCATGTGAATAGAGGTCTTTCACAATATGTTATAGACCACGGGATGCTTAACACATAAACTATCATTCTTAACTAGATGATGAGAATGAGAATCTCATCATGGCAAGGTTAATATGTTATGAATTCTAAATAGGGAATGACTTACCTTTACCCAATGAGTAGTCTTCTCATTTCATAACACATGCGTATTTTGAATATGTTGAACAGGACCTGTAGTAGTGATTTCTAAAATTACTATATGATAGAAACCTAGACTACTACTGCTACGACATGGACTTGTACTCTACAGCTTGAGTATGAGTTGGTGGTCTAACGAAGTTGGAAGTGTATGCTTTGATTTACAATAGTTGAAATTTTTAGAAGGACCAATATACATGTATGTTAGGTATATGTAACTAGTTAGTCAAGACAGACTTGTACAAGATAGTGTCTATAATATATCGCCCCTTGTTGTTATCCGAATGATCTAATTATCCAAGGTCCTGAGGAACATAACTTGCATATTAGCTTTAGGGTAGCTTCCTTGAAAAGCAAAAATATTTCAATAAGTCGTAGATCATTACACTAGAAGTCTACGAATGGTAGATGTCTTTTAGAGAGGTGTTAATAAAATATTTTCTTTCTTTCTAAATGCACGACAGTGTGTAGAGGCATATTTTAGTCATTTCACATATACGTCGAAGACATAGCTAACGCAGTATTATCCTTAGGGTCAATATTTCCTTATGGCAATATTATAAAATATTTAAAATGAAAAATACAACTATTTATATAGCAAGGGTAGTTTGGTCATTTTAGTAGCCAAGGTGATATTTCTTTTTGGTCCTCGGAATAGCCCATAAGACCTACTTATTTTAGGTTGAGGAAACAGCTGCAATAAAAATGATTTTATTTTATCTAGGAAATTAAATTTATTTTTTTACTAGAATAAATAAAGTAATGAGAGAAATTTAAATTTATTATCTAGTTTAATTAGTTAATTAATTATTTAGGGCCAAAACCCAGATTGAATAGTTAGAAAATTAACTTGGGCTTAAACTAGTTAATAAAATGCTTAAATAATTATTTTAGTTCTTTTAAGCTCATTAATTATTTATGAGGTTATTTTAATAGGCGCGGGAAATAAATAAATAATTATTATTTTGGGCTCATTGGTTTCAAGAAAAAATAATAAATTAAATTTTGCTCAATACCCTAGACTAAAGGATTATTTTGATTCACAGAACAGGAGAGTTAAAGCTTAGCCAAACCTCTTTTGTTGATAGCCTCCGTGAGTTTTGAAATATCAAAAACCGAGTGTTTTGCTTATATGATATAGTGAATAGTCGTGTGTTCTTGTTGGATCCTCTTTATTGGAGACACACGAAAAAAACAACAGAGCTTTTTTTTCCCCTCTGCCAAGCTCTCTCTCTCTCTCGTTCAGTTTTCCTTTCTTCCTTTCATCTTCTTGATTTTGCAAATCAATAGCAAAGGATCAAGAATAGCCATTCCTCGCCTAAGTTGTTTCACCAACAGATTTTTGGCGGTGGAATATTCTGAGAACCAAAGGGCTTCGTGTTCATGCCACGGAGGAGTAGGACATTGGCGGGTCATCCACTAGAAGTTTTAATGAGTGAGGGAGACGTAACTGTCATTCCATCATCTTCCTCGCGGCAAAAAAAAAAAAAAATAAATAAAAACAACATCAAGAAGTGGAATTCATTTTTTTCCCTTCTGCTGTGGTGCAGTGTTAATCTTTGCTTTTATTTGCTCCGTGCATAGCTTCTCTTTTGATTTCAAAGAATAAAAAATATCATCAACAATTGTTTCTCTCTGATGCTAACTTCTGCCAAAAGTGGCATAATTGATACAAATCTCAATATTCTTTTAACTACTTTCATAATTTTTTATTTTTTCATCGGTTGCCACCTAGTCTTTATTTTCTATTTCTTGAATAAGATCACGCTGATCATTTAATCCTATTTATTTTGATGATTTTTATCTTTTAAATCAAGTGGTCATCTGCACTTCTAGCATTTTTTTTATTCTGCTCCCATAGGGATTTCATTTTGTTCTGCTAGGACTTCTATCCAAATAGGTGACATCTATATCTAGAATTTGCAATTTGGTTACCCTTGTAGAGTAAACAAAAGAATCTAACAATTACTTGCAAGTCTTTATAAATGAATTATATTTTGAACTTCTAGTTCACTCGCGCTTGTGCGGGGATTCAAATAATTTGATAATGTTGTCCAGGAAAGCTCTTTTTTGTAATGTTTATAATTTAGGAAATAAATTTTTTTGTAATACGTAAATTATAAAATAAAAATTTTAAATACTAATTACTATTACAATATTGAAAATGCAGAACATGAAATAAGAATATTGAAATGTAAAATTCTAATTCTTTTGGATACTACCATCACCAATCAAATGATTAATTTTTCCTTCTAGATACTCAAAGAAATCAGCCCTTTGAAATGAGCTATGTCAACATTAACAACTTCAAGATTTGTATCACTATCATTACCACGAGTTCAATGTTGTAACATGAAGTTTGTTTCTATTTTTTTGCCTTTCTTTTTAATAAAATCTTGGTAAAGATCAACAAGGTGTTTTGTCGTACGAGAAGTAGGACACCAATGACCTTTCATACCACACCGATAACATTTGTCTTTGTAATTTGTGAGAATTCTAATACCCAGTATTTTTAATTTTGAATGGCTATTACTTTTGATAGAATGAGCATTTGTATCCATAGCCAAAACAAAAAATGATCGTTGTAATGAAAAGAATATTTTGGTGCGATAAAAATATTTAGGGACTTGGATGTAATTTTGAATTTATTCTACATGTACCCTAAATTATCAAAAGGTTACTACTTTTAATAAAGGAAGAGTTTGGGGGTACACTTAGAATAAAAATTGATTAGTGTGATAAGACGAGTGTTTCGGTATGAATTAAGCTATGCGGGGTGTTGAGTGCATTTTTGTAATTTTGACCGCAATTGGGATTTTGACTGTCAATTTTTTAGAATTGAGAATGAATTGAAGATTTTGAATTTTACCATTGAATTCAGTGGAATTTATTTTAATTTATTGGTGAAATAACATATTTTTTAATAGGACCCAAATTTGGTCATTTTAGAGAAAAATTGAAAATGCGGTCGAAAATTTGGACGTGTGGCTTCATGTGATTGATGGCCAAGGACATGTGTCAAACTATTAGAGGATGCATGAAGCATTAATGTATGCAAAATTTCCTAAATAAGTTTTCTAAAATTGTTAAGAAAATATGTGGAAAATCGAGAATGCGACAAGTGTAAAATAGCCACCATGCATTTAATGAAACAAAATGCTATTGGTCTTCATTTGGACCGTGAATGGTGGTGGGTTGAGGCTGAAAACTAGCCAAGAGCATAAAGAAAAACGAAGGAAGAAATAAGGAAGAAAAGAAAGGAAAAATAAAGGAAAAATAGAAAAAAAAAAAAGAGAGAAAAAAAGTAGTATGTGTGTTCTTGGAGAAAAATTAAGCCACAAGACCCTACATACAAGGTAAAAGTCTATGCTTCAAGAATTAAAGTCATAAATTTCATTATGGTGATTATTTTGGTATGGATTTTAACATGAAAATATAAGATTTATAGTTGTGATTTGGATTAAATTAGTACTATGTGAAACTTCATGTCTGCAAGTGTGTTGGCCGGTTGGATGAAGGCTTTATATACTCTGTTTTATGTGGTGAATGAAGGAACTTGATTGGTGATTTAGGGGGTTATTCATGGTTGATGATAAAAGTGATGAAAAATGGAAAAAGGAAGCTTTAATGGAAATAAAACTATAACTATTTTTAATTCATGTTGGTGATTACATATTGTTCAAAGCATGAATTTGGTGACTGGTTGGATCTGAAAACATTAAGAATTAAAGATGTTTTTATGGGCAATAAGGTGTATTAAGGGTTGTATAGATACTAGAAATAAAGGAGAACAAGATGGTAATATTATTTTGTGAAAATGAATTAAGGTAATGAAAATTCTGGGATTTTTTGGCCCTGTAGTTTCTGGACAGTTTCAAGGATACGGAAAAAGGATTCCATAGAAATGTAGTTTAAAGTCTAATGAGAATTTTGGTATATAATGGAGCCTAATCGGAGATGTAGGACAAAAGTTATGCACAAAACAAAACGGTGTGACGAACGGGAAAAATGCAGAATTTTAGTTTTGGTACAAGTCAACTCTAAGGAATTGTTTGCATGCCTTTGGGAATAAGAATATTGGGGAACATGAAAAAGAGAAAATATGGAAACAGGAAATGGATGAATTGAGTGTGCAATATGTGTATACATACACGCTTACTCAAAAAAAGAAGAAATAGGAAATAAGTGATTTCTTTACATTTGTGTCGGCTAAGTATTGCTTTGAGCTTTGGTGGGCCGAACTAGACATGAAATGGCGTTTTATGTAGGTTTTTTGCATTAAGCTGTTGGTGAAAGGCTAAATATGCCATTCAACTAATATAAGCCATTTAGGACATGAGGTGAGTCCCACTTGTTTACGTTTTATACTTGTGAAATTACGTTTTATTAAAGAAATGTTCTATGAATCCTTTTGGTTTCTCTAAACAAATAATTGGTTTCTTTGAGGAAGAAATGGTACCATGCCATGGTTGGATTTGAATAAAAAATATGAATTTTAATAGATGGAATTATTCATAATTGATGACTAGTTTATCCTAAAACCTCTTTGTGACAAGGTTAATGGACCATTGCGATTTAGTAAGAAAAATATGGTTTTCTCTGAACTGGAAATTGTTGAGGTTTTTAGGAAATGGTGTTTTCTATAAGGGATTTTAGTTCGTTTGAAATATGAATAATTCCTAGGCATAGATGTATACCTGAAAGACTTTCTTCCCGTTAATTATGAGACGAAATAATATTTTATTCTGGGAAAGCTTTCATGTTCCTTTATATGGAAAGAATTTTTGGGAAAATGTAGGCTACAAATTTTATGGAATTTTCATTGGAATTTCTTGAATTAAATTCTTCCTTTAGGATTAGAATTCTGGAATTCTTGAATAACGCTTTATTTGAAATCATGTATTCTTCAAATGATGAAAATACTAGTGGAAACATATTTTATCGTATGAAAAGGACTTTTTATCTTTTTTTACTATGGACTTGGAAAATGATCTTTTGGTATGAGATGAACTTTTGGAAGACGGTATTTTGATCTTAGAAATTGTTTTATTGATATTTGTTTGGGAATAAGATGATTAATTGGCCTTGTGAGACATATGGATTAATATACGGCCTTGTGAGCCATTGGGATAAACTATTGGAAAATGATATTTTGGAATTAGAGAATGCTTATTTGGTATTCCTTCGGGAATATAGAATAGTTATTGGTCTTGTGTACCAAGGGAAATTTTGAGTATTCATCAAGGGTTTTGATCTTTGTACTAGCTCATGTTTGAGATAGACGACCCCAAGTAACCTAGCTATTTCTGGGGATTGTCCTACTCCAAATAGAACAACAGGACATTGAGATAAATCATCTTGGCTAACCATTTAGTGCCTGGTAATTGCCGCGCTTTGTGCGCATTTTGATTTTGGGTTATTCACAGGCTTGGCCAAACACCTAGCATTGTTCGACCCCTTACTTCCTCGATGGAGATTAGCATCACGATTCGGACCCCTGGGCTTACGGTAACAAGTAAAACATTTTGAATTACTCGATAGCGTGCTAATACGCACTTACCTCTCCAACAATGCACAGTTGAGTACTATTGGCTTGTTACCTTAGTACAATAATACCGTGATGTCGAAGGCGAAGCCATATGACCTTTGCACGCTAGCCGACCTTCTATTGAGAGAAGTGCCTGCCATTTCTTAAAATGGGGCAATAATATTGAATAAATCTCAAATTTTCAAATATAACTGAATTCTAAGTAAGATCTTTCGTAGAGAGTTTTAGAATTGGTTTCAATAGAAAATTACAATGCTTTCCTATAATAGTTATATGAAGTGGTGACCGATAGTATGTTTTCTTTCTGCTTTACAAATCACTAGCACACACAAGATTCACTGAGTGACTTTCGCTCATATGTGTATTATTTTCTTTTTGAAAATTTTTGGATTCAAAGGTGCAGCGAAAGCGCGATAGACTCCCAAAGGCTCATGCTGTATCTCACCCCTTATCCAGAAAACTTGATGGGGTGACATCCTATAAAAGCGAAGTTTTTGGTTATGGAAAGGTGAGTGTTTCAATTGGTATCAGAGCATGGCTGAACTATAATAAACTTTTTAGTTTAGAATAGCTGAGCTTCTAAATGGACATAATAGAGTCAATCATAGTATGGAGATTAATAAAGACAATAAATTTTATAAAGTCTGATATTGAAGTAATTAGGATATCTGAATTTGAGGCATTCAAGTTGGATATGATCTCTTTTAACAAGTTAGAAAAAAAGATAGTTCGTTTAATTCTAATATCCCCGAGATAAGGTCCGCGATCCCAAATTCAGGTGACAGCAAAAAGATTGGGGACAAGAATGCCTCACAATCTATATATTGAGTCAATAATTACTAGCTTTAAATTTTTAGTCATGGGATAGTGGCTATGAGTTGATGAGTAGAAAATTTTATACTCAAGAGCCCTGTAACACCCCTGCTAAAGGTAACAATGGAAGCATATCAACATCGGGTATTATCCTGCCCAGTTTCCCAGACAAGGGGTCTTTATAATAAAACTAACAGAGTAAATATATATATATATATATATATATGGTTCAGACTCATATAATATCCCGTACTGATGGCCATACATATACATATATCAGAGAATCTCAAACATGCCATCACAAACTATAACAGCAATAAGTACATGATCAAAAGGGAAGTCGTCCAGACCTAAACTACTGACACTGTGGTATCATCCTTCTATCTGTAGGTCTGCTCGACTCCAGATCCTACAAAAGGGTAAGATAAAGACATGTGTTAGTGACAAATCACCAAGTAAGTCCCGTGCATACAAAAAACTTTTGTGGGAAAAGTATTACATTTGTCCACTTGAAACAATACCAAAATTCTCTAATGAAGAGATTCTTTAAAACTCAATCATTTTTGAAAAACTGTATTTTACTTTCAAATTATTGCCCCAATTTCCAAATCACAGGCACTTTTCCAATAGAAGGTCACTTGTATGCAAGTCCGTAGTCCTTGCCTGTAGCGCTATGCATTATTGTACTGAGACCATAGTCTTCAGTACACAACCCGCACGTATTATTGTACTTAGATCGTAGCATATAGTACTCAATCCATGCGTTGCTGGAACATAAGTACATTGCAACGTACTATAATAAAAAAGTGCACACAACACACTAAATCTTTTACTTGCTACCGTAAGTTAGGGGTATCCTGATGTCAATCACCATTGAGGTAGCAAGGGTTGAATAGTTCTAGGTTTCCAGCCCAGCCTGTGAACGATCCAAATCACAAACTGCACACAATGTAACATCCCATTACCTAGGCCCAACAGGGTCGGGGATGTCGCCCCGTCTAAAGGACAGGGGGTCTTTATAACTAGGACACTTAAACAAAAATAAAATAATACTTTAAAATTTAAAACATATTACAATCCAATAATTCAAGACAAATCCATAAATACATTGAATCCTCTCAACTCTCAAAGCGATACATAAAGAAAATATCACAAGGTCTTCCAAACAAGCAACAAACTATCTACTCATCTCCATAGTAGGACCAACTTGAAAACATGGCAAAATGGCGGTGAGATAAAAATCTCAATAAGCTCGTGTGTGCTTTGAGGGTTTAGTGAAAACAGTTCATGTATGCAAAGGGTAAGAATTTCATAAGAAAAATACTGGCAAGCAATAAACAATATTGAAATCCAAGAGTGGCGTTTTGGCTTTTCCAACCATACATGTATAATGAAATCAACCACTCAAAAGGGCGGCCATGGCTTACCACACGTTTGGCCCCATAACCATACAACGGTCTGAATGCCACACTTTGTGCAGACTGACAATAAGGTAGGTGATCGGCCTACCGGGTAAGATACTCCTCCTTATCTACGCCCAAACAAAATCAGTTGTCCACTCCGGCAACACACAGTCCATATGACTGAAACTTGCTAGCTTGGACCGGCATAACTAAGTAGTATTGACATTTCTCTCAGTTGAGTTCATCTTCTGGAGGCGGCCTCCTGCCAGAAGACTCACTCTTGCTTTTCAAAACTAGTACTACTAGCCTACCCTTATTAAGTACTCAACGATGATTATCTCACTTGGGGAAAAACTGGTAAAACATAGTTTGGATGAATGATTTTTGAATGAGATTTAGGGTGGCCGAATTATGAAGTGTAATGGTGAGGGAATTTTCAAGATAGTTGAGGCTTAATCTATGGAAGTTTGATGAAATAATTTACTGGAATTTTGGACTCTAATTGAAAGCTTGATTGTAGTGATTGATGGAGGGATTTTAGGAGCAGCTATGGAGCTCTTTTCGTGCAGAACAACGGTGGAGGTGATGAAGTTCAGTTCATGGCTGACCAAGGTGGATTTAACAAAAAGATGGAATGAGTTTAGGACAAGGGTGAGGAGGGAAACAAAGCTAGAATTTCTAGTTGGTCTTTTGCATGACTTGCTGGAATTTCTGGGCAAATTTTTCTGCCATGTTTCAGCTAACTTGCAAAAGGTTTGAAGGGGTTTTGGAGGGTCTTTTAAGGCTGGTTTCTAGCCTTCTTTATGGAAGAAAGACAAGGTTAAATTGCTGGTTGAAAAGGTGGAAGAAATAGCTTGGTTCTTGGTTCACCAAGCTGCGAAAACTGCCCAGGAAATTTCATGGTTTGCACAGATTTTGAGCAGTCCGGTTTTGGCAGAATTTTTCAGTCTTCAAGCCGAGTCAATTAGTTATTGTTCTGGCAGTTTTTGAGAGGGAAATATGGCCGCCTCCAGAAGCTGGAAAAATATGGCCGCCTCCAGAAGCTGACAATTGAACTGATCAAGAAGTTGGAAAAATTTCCAGCTTGCTACATGAAGAAGATGAACACACATAGGTTGGAGTTTGAAGGTTCAACCATGAAGATTAATTTTCTTGGGAACCTTCCATAACTCTTCTCCATTTTCAGTTAAAATTCCATCCTCCAAGAGGAATTTTTGAAGCTTTAAAATCACATAACCTTGCTGGAATTTTCTGGAAATAAAAGTGATAATTGAGAAACTTAATTGATCAAGAATTAAGGTAAGCTAGAGAACAAAAATGTATGAATCCCTTAGGGATTTTTGTAGGGCACAAGATTGGAATTAGGACATTCCTTTTATGTCTTCCCTAGGACAACACTCCTACTCCTTCCTAAGGCATGTAAGGGCCGAAAATAGCTTATCTATTAAAAATAAAATTTAATCTGATAAAAATCAAATGATGGAATTTGAACTTAAGACCTCAAGAATTTATTCCAAAGCTCTAACCACTAAACCACAACAACTCTTGTTCTTGTTTTCTCTCCCAAGTATTTTTCCTATTTGATCCTCAAGCTATCTCCCTATTTCCACCTCAAGCAAAATTACCGTTTTGCCATTCTTACTCAATAAGCACAATTAAGCCATCTAGACTACAAATCACATATCTAAAGCACATAAAATCACAGAAAAATATATTTATGCATGCAAGAAAATATGATATGCATCCTGATCCCCTTACTCTTGGGTTGGTTTTAATTGGGGTTTCACATCCTCCACTCCTTAGGAGAATTTCGTCCCGAAATTCAGGCATACCTCTATTTCAGCTCGGGATACTTCCACTTTACCCACTCTTCTGATTCCCATGTGGCATCTCGTGTGCCATGATGCTCCCACTGAACTTTTACCGTCGGTATCTGTTTGTTCCGAAGATTCTTTATACTGCGGTCCAATATTCGTACGGGTTTCTCCACATAGCTCAGGTCGGGCTGCAACACCAACGGTTCATTATTTAGAACATAGTCGGGATCGACATTATACTTCTTCAGCTGAGATACATGGAACACGTCGTGAATCCCCGTCAATCCATCTAGCAAGTCCAATCAATATGCTACCGGCCCAATCGTTTCCTTTATCGAGAACAGTCCCAAATACCTCGAATTTAGCTTTCCACCTTTCGGGTGCTTCAAGATTCCTCTATTCGGCTCTAGTCTTAGAAATACACTGTCTCCTACTTGAAATTCCAACTCTCTCTGCCTATTATCTGCATAGCTCTTTTATCGGCTCTGAGCTGTCTTCAACCTTTCCCTGATTAACTTAACTTTTTCCAACATTTCCTGAACACAGACTTCTCCAGTTTTACTTATGTGCCCATCTTCTGACCAACTCCAGTATAACGGTACTTGACACTTGCGTCCATACAGAGCCTCATACGGAGCCATCCTAATTGAAGCTTGATAACTATTATTATACGACAATTCCGCATACGGTACATATTCGATCTACTTATCCCCGAAATCCAGAACACAAGCTCTCAACATATCCTCTAATATTTGAATAACCCTTTCTGACTACCCATCGATTTGTAGATGTGCCGTCATATTGAACTTCAGAATCGTCCCCATTGCTTCTTGAAACTTACCCCAAAATCGAGACGTGAACCTCGGGTCTCGGTCAGGCACGATACTTGAAGGCACTCCGTGGAGACGGACTATTTCCCGCACATAGGTCTAAGCCAACTTTTCCATGGAATCTCATACATTCACTGGTATAAAATGAGCCGATTTAGTCAGTTGATCCACTACTACCCATATGGCATCCTTCTGGGTCCTTGACATAAGAAGTCCAGTGACAAAATCGATGGTCACCTCCTCCCATTTTCATTCAGGTATTGGCAACAGTTGCAATAGTCCTGCTGACTTCTTGTGCTCCGCTTTGACCATCTGACAAGTGAGATATGTCGAGACATATTTAACCACATCCCGCTTAATTTTGGGCCACTAATAGGCCCTCTTTAGATCCTGGAACATTTTGACTTCCCCCGAATGAATGGCGTACTTGCTCTTATGCGCCTCTTCCAAAATTTTGCCCCTCAATTGATGCTCTTCGGGTACACACAGCTGATCTCAGAAATACAAAACTCCCACTTCGTCCCGCTAAAATTTACTGCTTTGCTGCTTGAGCTCCTTGTCCTTGAAAAGCTGAAATTCTGTGTTATGCAATCACTTTTCGGTCTTGCATCAATACTGCCCACTAACCTTCTTTCGAGGCATCGGTATATAACGCGTAAGGCTTATCTTCCTCTGACAAACTCACACTGGTGCTGTCATCAATCTTCGCTTCAACTCTTGGAAACTCTTCTTACATTTTTCACTCCAAATAAATGGAACATCTTTCCTCAGCAGTCGGGTCATAGGCGATGCGAGCATTGAAAATCCTTTGATGAACCTCCTATAGTAACCCGCCAATCCCAAGAAACTTCGAATCTTGGTGATGTTCTCCGGTTGCTTCCAGTCTGACACTGCTTCAACCTTCGCTGGGTCTACCTTGAATCCCTCCTTGGTCAGCACGTGGCTAAGAAATGCTACACTATCCACCTAGAATTCACACTTGCTAAACTTGGCGAAAAGCTTATGCTCTCGTAGCTTCTCCAATACGAGCTTCAGATGTTCTGCATGCTCCCCCCGACTCTTGGAATAAATTAGAATGTCGTCAATAAAGACCACTACGAACTTGTCTAAGTAGGGTCGGAACACTCGATGCATCAAATCCATGAATACTGCTAGAGCATTGTTTCCCTGAACGGCATTACCACGAACTCATAATGTCCATATCTGGTGTTGAAAGCCGTCTTGGAGATATCCTCTTCTTTTATCCGCACCTGATAGTACCCTTGCCTAAAGTCCAATTCGGAGTAGCAACTAGATCCTTGTAACTAATCGAACAGCTCATCAATCAGCGGTAGGGGATACTTATTCTTGATCGTCAGATCGCTCAAGCCTTGATAGTCGATACACAGCCTCAGGGTCCCGTCCTTCTTCTTTACAAACAGCATAGGTGCTCCCCAGGGCGACGTGCTAGGTCTGATGTAGCCTTGCTTCACTAACTCTTCTAACTGCTCCTTCAGTTCTTTCAGCTCTGCTGGTGCCATCCGATATGGAGTTTGGGATACCGGTTTCGCTTCTGGTACTAGGTCAATGGTAAATTCAACTTCTCGGCTGGGAGGTAGAGAAGTAAGTTCCGCTGGGAACACATCGGGAAAGTCCTTCACTACCTCGATGTCCTCCAGAGTGCACTGGTCCTTCGGCTTGTTTATCACATAAGCTAGGTATCCTTGACATCCTTGCTTCAGCAATTTTTGGGCCTTAGCCCCTGCTATCAAATACTTCAATTCCTTTACTCTCTTGCCATCAAATTCCAACACATCACAACCCGGTCTAATGATCCGGAATGATTTATTTTTACAGTCTACCCTATCCTTATGCTTTGCTAGCCAATCCATTCCCAATATCAAATCATAATCCTCAATATCCAACACTATGAAATCTCCCTCCAGGCTTTCTCTCCCGACATCAATTTTATAGTTTCGCACATACTGATCTGCTCGCACCATCTTCCCCAAATGTGTACTTACCAATAAGGTAAAAGGTAGCTCCACTCCATCCTAACCCAAATGACATGCACAGATTTTGTTTAAATAGGAATGAGTAGAGCTAAGATCTATCAATACATTAACGAAACGTCCTTGGATAGTAAACGTACCTTTCACTACTACTGCATCGGTTTCAACCTCCTCTCTGTTGAGAAAGAATACCTTGGCTTTCCCTTGAGGCTTTGGTGCTTCACTTCTGGATGCTCCCATGGCATTGGCGCTATTGGGTCCTGGATTCTGAGCCGGATTTCCTTGCCCGACTCGGTGCAGTTTAGGGCAGGCATTCTGCATGTGGTTTGGGTCGTCGCAGTGACAATATTTCCGTTCACTTTATTTAGACCAACAGTTCTTTTCGGTGTGGCCTTTTTTCCCACACTCCCGGCATAACGGAAGGTTTTGCATAGGTCCAATTGATGCAGTCCAGGCTTACTTTCCCCGATTCTGCCACTGCTGGTTGGTGGGGCGTTTGTTGAATTGCTGCTTCTGGAAGTGTCCTTGTGGTTGCCTTGGCGGCTGGAAAGGCCTTGCTGCCATTCTACTGCGGTCCTCATTTTCGGTTCGGGTAGCTGTGTCTACGGCCCCCGAATAGGTCGTTGGTGGAGAAGATGCCAACACCCTCCTCAATTCCTGCTTTAATTCCTTGACAAACTGCCTCATCCTATTCTGCTCGGTGTCCACTAGTCTCTTGCAGTACTTTGATAGTTGGGTGAACCGTACTGCGTACTGGGCCACTGTCATACCTCCCTACTTCAAATTTTGGAACTCGTCTTCCCACTTTTCCACTATTCACTGAGGGATATACTTAGCTCTGAAGGCTTCAACAAAGTTGGGCCAAGTCTACTCCAGATCAACCATCTCCCAGTCGTCCTGAACCTATTGCCACCATGCCCCAGCTGGGCCCCTCAAACGAAATGCAGCAAACTTAACCATTCACTCCTCAGTGTACTGGAGCGTAGCAAATACGTCCTCCATCTGCTCTAACCATTGCTCAGCTTTCTGATCTTGCTCAACTTCGCCCAAGAAGACAGGCGGCTAAAACTTCAAAAATCGCTCCAATGCCTCATCTTCTCCCTTGGGGTTCCTCCGCTCAGTTAGGGTCTACAGAATCTCTGCCATCTTACTGAATGCTTGCCCCATCGTCACATCAACCGGTGCTTTAGACCCCATCCCCATATCTAGTTCACTCTCATTACCCCGGTTGGGTGATTGTATCTGGGTTGTCTCAACTTCCGGTGCCACATGATCTGCTTCCGGAATCCCCATGCTTGACGAAGCTACACGGCGCTTGGGTGCCATTCTAAACCATACCCAAATGATAAGTTTATGCATTTAATGATTAAATAATTTTAATTGAGTATGCATTCACAGACAGATATAAGTAAAATAAAATCATATGCAAGTTTTTGTCTAAAGAATTGCTCATAAATTTTCTCTCAAATCTTAGAGTACTCAGGTACTCTTATTTGGATAAATTTGAATTTAAATAGAAAATAGAAATAAAACTCCTTAACATAGAGGTTTAGGAAAAATAATAAATAAACGTCCTGATCATAATAACTCTCAGCCCCTCTAGTCCTCATCAGAATCTTCAAGATTAGCTTTATACAACCATCCCCCAGAGTTCTTAGAGAAGTCTATCGTAGCCCCACTGGCAAGCCCCTCCATTGGCTCCTTCCCGAGTTGCCTAGAACTCTCCCCAGTCTCAACCTGGCTGGGTGGAGGAATAAAGGAAGGCCTAGGTGGAGATTCATAATCTATCTCCCCCCGGTCATCACTATCTGTTGATAAATCTACTATGGGGCTAGGAGGGTGGGAACATACTCCACGACTACCTCCTCATCTTCACTGTCCGAACTCAAATCTATCACAGGTATTGGGGATGGCTCATTGAACGGGACCTCATCATCACTGCTATCTTCCAAAGGAATAACTGGTTGAGGTACTGGAAGGTCTTCTAGGTAGATAGGGATAGGAGAATGCCAATACAGCCCTTTCCTTGAGGTTCTAAGCATTCTAACCATCCTACAGCATAAACAAGATAGGTTAGATAAAGATTTGAACTTAAATAAACATAATATCTACTATCAATATTTGCCTAAACCTAGGCTCTAATACCACTTGTAATACTCCACTACCTAGGCCCAACAGGGCCGGGGATGTCACCCCGTCCAAAGGATAAGGGGTCTTTATAATTAGGGCACTCAAACAAAAATAAGACAATACTTTAAAATTTAAAACTTATTACAATCAAAGAATTCAAGACAAATCCATAAATACATAGAATCCTCTCAACTCTCAAAGTAATACATAAAGAAAATATCACAAGGTCTTCCAAACAAGCAACAAACTTTCTACTCATCTCCATAGCAGGACCGACCTGAAAACATGGCAAAAGGGTGGTGAGATAAAAATCTCAATAAGCCCGTGTGTGCTTTGAGTGTTCAGTGAAAACAGTTCATGTATGCAAAAGGTAAGAATTTCATAAGAAAAATACTGGCAAGTAATAAATAATACTGAAATCCAAGAGTGGCGTTTTAGCTTTTCCAACTATACATGTATAATGAAATCAACCACTAAAGAGGGCGGCCATGGCTTACCACACGTTAGGCCCCATAACCATACAACGGTCAGAATGCCACACTTTGTGCAGACTGACAATAAGGTAGGTGATTGGCCTATTGGGCAAGATACTCATCCTTCTCTACACCTAAACAAAATTAGTTGTCCACTCCGGCAACACACAGTCCACATGACTGAAACCTGCTAGCTTGGATCGACATGACTAAGTAGTATTGACATTTCTCTAAGTTGAGTTCATCTTCTGGAGGCTTCCTCTTGCCAGAAGACTCACTATTACTCTTCAAAACTAGTACTATTAGCCTACCATTATTGAGTACTCAACGATGATTGTCCCACTTGGGGGAAAACTGGTAAAACGTAGCTTTACTTGAAAATGGCAATCAAGGGTTTCCAAAGTCCTTGTCAAAATTAATTTTAGAAACAAATTAGTGTTTGAATAAAACTGCTTATTGTTTTACAAATAATTGGTTTGACTGAAACAAGAAAGAAAACAGTCCCTAATTGCCTTTATCAAATCAGTGTTCACAAACTTCGTATTTAGCTTGCCATAATAACTTTTTACAGTAAACAAGTTTTATGCATGAGCTTACCTGATCCTTTGCTTGAGATAAATCAAAGATCTCCCAAAGCTGACCTAACCCCTGCCTGGGGTAAACACAAGCCATAATTAAACTCAAACTAAAATTCTCTTTCATAAATAAGCCTAACTCAACTTACTACAATCATGACCCTAATGTCCCAAACTTTAAGGCTAGATGCTAAAAAAAAATTATAAAATAAATCTAGCTTAATAATAAAATAACTAGGTTTGTGAAATAGTTACTAATAAATTATAGGTTTAAATCTAGGTATAAATAAATTAGGATTTATTTGATGAAGAGTCCTAGGCTCGAGAGGATATTATTTAGAATAATAATCTATTAATAATTAATGGTTAGAAAATAATTGGTAAATAAATTTAATAGCAAGTAAATTTTAATATGTTTTGATTAAAAGATAATAAATAAATTTTATTAGTACTTATGAATTTATAACTTATAAGATTAATATTCCACCTATTATGATTACTTATATAAAAGGCTTTATTTGATATTATTATTATATATAATATTTATATATTTTATTGCTTTAATAAAAGCTATCATTTATTTGACTAAAATATCACTATTTTATATAATAGTCCAAATCCACATTTTCCTAGGGTTTTTTAAATCATTAGAAGAAATTATAATATTAATCACTTTATTGATGAAATAAAATTGGCTAACTTAATTAGCTTAGGAACAACAAGGTCATGATCATAATTCCTATTGCTAACCTTCATCATGAACATACACTCTACACCAATCAACAAACCATCCAAATAATGAAATAAAGCATAGATCCAAATCTACCAGCACATGATCCAAATTCCACTAAACATAATCATATTCATGGCCTCAATAAGAATACATAAACATAAAACCCTATTCACCAAAGGTGACATAATCTCTAACATTCTTAATCATTCATACTACCCATGGCAGGAAGGCATACAACAAATCCTAAAACATTATAAAATTTAACCAAGACCAATCATCCTCATGCATCAATCCTAACTCCATCATATAAACATATTCATTCTCATGCTTCAATCTCAACTCCATTACAAAAACACATGTTCAAACTCTAATCATAATCCATCCTGTTCTAATAACATCCTAAAGACATGAATCTACAATTTTAAGAGAAGATTGAAGAGGCTTACTTGAATATGACTACCTTGAAGACGTATCAAAAGAATCCTAATGCTTGGAAAGCTTAGTCCATCCAAGGAGGAAGAAGAAGAAAATGGCCATGGTTGGAATAACCATTTCGGCCGAGAGAGAGAGAGAGAGAGAGAGAGAGAGAGTTTGTTAGTAAATTCCATTAAAGATCGAAGATGGAAGAAGATGGAGATAATTGTTCATGCTTACCTTGAAAGTGTTCTTGAGCCTTCAAGAAAATTCTAGTTTTTTTATCCGAAAGTGGAACTTTAATTTCAGCGTTTGATGTTATAAATTGCAGAAATGGATTCAAGAGGATGAGTAGGTGTGATCTGGAGTTTTTAGAGAAGATTGAAAAGGTTGTGAGTGGTCTTATGCGTGGAGAAGGGTGGTGGGTGTTCTTGGAGGTTTGGAGAGAATGGCTGAATGCATTGGAGAATTTTGGTAATTGGATTTTCAGATTTGGGAGAAAATGAAAGATGGTTGTTTGAAATTCAAAAGGAATAATTTAGGGAATAGATTATGGTAGCAAATATGGTAAGAATATCTTGGTTGATGGAGGTCTTTTGGAAGCTTCATTGGCCGGCTGTTTGGCTAGGATTTGTTGAGATGAATGATGTTTGAATGAGCTTTAGGGTGCCTGAATTATGGAGTGTAATGGTGAGGAAATTTTCTAGATAGTTGAGGCTGAATCCATGGAAGTTTGATGAAATAATTTGCTGGAATTTTAGACTCCAATTGAAGGCTTGATTGTAGTGATTGATGGAGGGATTTTAGGAGCAGCCATGGAGCTCTTTTCATGCTGAACAATGGTGGAGGTGATGAAGTTCAGTTCATGGCTGATCAAGGTGGATTTTACAGAAATATGGAGTGAGTTTCGGACAAGGGTGAGTAGGGAAACAAAGCTGGAATTTCTGGTTGGTCTTTCGCATGACTAGCTGGAATTTCTGGGCAGATTTTTCTGTCATGTTTCAACCAACGTTCAGAAGGTTTGAAGCGGTTTTGGAGGGTCCTTTAAGGCTGCTTTTCAGCCTTCATTATGGAAGAAAGAAAAGGTTGAATTGCTAGTTGAAAAGGTAGAAGAAACAGTTTGATTCTTGGCTCACCAAGCTGCAAAAATTGCCCAGGAATTTTCCTAGTTTGCACAGCTTTTGAGCAGTCCGGTTTTGGCTGAAGTTTTCAATCTTCAAGCTTAGTGACTTGGTTATTGTTCTGGCAGTATTTGAGAGGGAAAGATGGCTGAAGATTTTGACAATTGAACTGATCAAGAAGCTAGAAAAAATTCCAGCTTACTATATGAAGAAGATGAACATACACAGGTTGGAGTTTGAAGGTTCAACCATGAAGATTAATTCTCTTGGGAACCTTCCATAACTCTTCTCCATTTTCGGTTAAAATTCCATCATCCAAGAGGCATTTTTGAAGCTTTAAAATCACATAAACTTGCTGGAATTTTCTGCAAATAAAAATGATAATTGAGCAACTTAATTGATCAAGAATTAAGGTAAGTTAGAGAACAAAAATGTATGAACCCCTTAGGGATTTTTCTAGGGCACAAGATTGGAATTAGGACATTCCTTTTATGTCTCCTCTAGGACAACACTCCTACTCCTCCCTAAGGTATGTAAGGGCCGAAAATAGCTTATCTATCAAAAATAGAATTTAATCATGCTAAAAATCAAATGATGGAATTTGAACTCAAAACCTCAAGAATTTATTCCAAAGCTCTAACCTCTAAACCACAACAACTCTTGTTCTTATTTTCTCTCCCAAATATTTTTCCTATTTGATCCTCAAGCTATCTCCCTATTTCCACCTCAAGCAAAATTACCATTTTGCCTTTCTTACTCAATAAGCACAATTAAGTCATCTAGACTACAAATCACATATCCAAAGCACATAAAATCATACAAAAATATATTTATGCATGCAAAAAAATTTGATATGCATCTCGACCCCCTTACTCTAGGATTGGTTTTAATTGCGGGTTCACACACAAGGCACGGTAATTGCCAGGCACTAGACGACATGCCAAGATGACTCATCTCATTGTCTTGTCACCCCGTTTGGAATTAGACAATCCCTAGGACTAGGCCACGTTACTAGGGTCATCTAACTCTAACGTAGGCTAGTACAAAGATCAAAGTTCTTACTGAGTACTCAATATTACCAACACCAACCCTTTATAATTGATCTGGCTAGAGGGTTATCTGATCTCGCAGGATTTTCAAAACAACATTTCTTGTGCAAAATAATATTTTTCAGAATTTGATCCTATTGACTCACAAGTAAGATTATAATTCCCATAGACTCTGCTGGCTAATCAATTCATTCCATAGGCACATTAGGCCAATAAAATAATTTTTGGAATCAAAATGTCATTTTTCAAAAGTCAATCTCATCACGAGAAATCATTTTTCAAAATCATGTCAAAATAGGTAAAGAGTTCTTTTCCTACATCAAAACAAGTTTCCAAGAGTATTCGGTTCATTTTACCCATACTCAATCAAAAAAGTTATTTCCAAGGGCATTCGGGTCATTTTGCCCATACTTGATCACAAAAGTCATTTCCAAGGTCATTCGGGTCATTTTACCCATGCCCGATTCCAAAAGACTTTTGAGGGTATTTGGGCCATCTTACCCTTACCTGATTTGAAAAGTGTTCACAAGAGTTAGAATATGGATATTTCAATCATTTACTGAATACTCGATTCTAAAAGTTTTCATAAAACATTCCAATAAGGACATTTGGATCATTTTCCAAATACCCGATTCCAAAAGAAACTCAATTCAAGAAATCTAGTATTTTAATCCCAAAAGAGGATTAAATTCAAATTTTCCAAACACATTTCCATAAAATGTTCCAATAAGGGCATTCCAGTTTCATACCCGATTCTAAAATTTACTATTTTTTGAAAATCCCAAGTTTTTAATCCAAAAAGGACTAAATTCACAAAATTCATGCTTTAATGATCCGTTAAGATTTCCATGCCAATTATAAAGTTTATTCAAGCCCAAAATGGCATAAAAACAAATCTTGCTCAGATAAGCCTTAGACATACTTAGGGTTTTTCAAAATGGTATAAAACATATCATTTCAAGGAAAAATAAAGCACAATAGCTTTCAAAATGTTTTAGAAATCCATGGGACTCACCTCGTGTCCTAACTAAACTTTTCCCGTTCACGACCTTTCGTCCCCTATTTCTTTTATTTTCAGTGAACCATTGGCTGTATATTGATAAACCTACACCAAACATCATTTTCGTGTCAAATCGTATTTTGCCAAAAAATAGCCGACGTCCAACCAACGTTTAGCCGATGGTTAAAGTAAATGTCTAACTTTCGTTCACGTCGTTTGTCTAATTCATTCATTTTCCTTTTTCCTATATCCTTTCTCCCTTCATATACAAGGGATTCACTCCATATTTCTTATTCATTTCATCCCAAATCACACAATTAATCATCTTTATGTTCATCTATTTTCGGTCTAATTTTCTGGAATTTCATTGCTTGACACATGATTTTGTTTCGTACATAACTTTCAATCCACAACTCCGATTCGGCTGTATGATATACCAAAATGACCATAAGACTCTTAAATTTAATTCTATGTAATCCTTTTTTAGTGTCCTAGTTTCCGTGAAATAATAAAGGGCAAAAACAGCCCAAATAGTTTTGCCTCAATTATACTATTCATGCTTTCTTTTGTTTTCCTTTAGCCTTTAACACATTGAGAACATTAATTCATTCAATTTTTCTTCAAATAATCTTTGATTCTATAATTTCTAGATTCTAATAGCTTACAAGAGTCAAGCTTTTTCAATCATAAATTCACTTCTTTCAATCAAAAGCTAGTATAATTCATTTTTTTTCCAACCAAGTAACATCTATTTTCAATCTACTTTGTTCATCATCTCATCAACCAAAAGCAATCCTTCAAACTACGATGAATATTCAGTTCTTCCTCACACAAAATAATATCCATAAAGCTTCTAGGCAGACGACACACATGGACACATAGAGTGTTCATCAACAATGTTTATAAACCCTAGTTTTTTATCCAAAATCAAGACATGAAGATTATGTTTCCATGTTAAAATTGATGTCATAAAGATCACCATTCACCCAACAACAACTTTAATTCAAGCAAGGTATGGTTTTACCTTGTATTTAGAGCTCTCTGGTGTGATTTGCTCCAAGAACCTCTCAAGAACTCACACACCACACCAAGAACACACACTAGCTACCTTTTTCTTTCTTTTTTCTATTTTCTCTTTATTTCCCTCCCCTCGAGGCTGCCAAAATTCTGGGCTATATAACAGCCTTCCTGCAGCCATTCTCATCAAATGTTTTTCCAAGAGAATTTTTAAATCAATTAATTGTATGGTGTCTAATGTATAGGTGTGTTCCAATAAAAAATTTACACACCAACCACTTATTTTCCTTCTGAAAATTTTCTCTTCATTTCTCTTGTATGGCTACCGGTTTTCTTGGCCAATTTTTAGCCTTTCAACTACCTTGTCATGGTCCAAGTATTGGCCAATCACACTGCACAAGACCTTAATTAAAAGGGCCCACAAGTGATGTGTTCTAATCACAAAAATACACATCATTCCTTATTTATTTTGTAATTATTTAATTTATTGTGCCTTGCATGAATTCTTCATGCAACCTTTCCTAAATTGACACATGTTCATGGGCATGCAACCTTTCCTAAATTGACACATATTCATGGGCTATCAATCATAGAATGCCACACCCACCATTTTTATCCGTAGTTTTCTATTTTTTCCTAAAAAATGACCAATATCGAGTCTGAAACGGAAAAATATTTTATTCCACCATTCAATTCCAAAAATTCTACTGAATTCATTTGCAGTACTTAAAATTTTAAATTCCTTCTCTATTTATTCAAATTCATGGTCAAAGTCGCCGGCGCAGTCAAAATGACTAAATGCCCCCGATAACCCGAATAACATAACTCACACCAAAACATGTGTTTCATCACAGATCAATTTCTCTTATCAACGTACCCTCAAATTCTTATTTTATTAACAATAGTAGCTTTCTGAAGATTTAGGGTATGGTAGAACAAATTCAATAATACATCTAGGACCTGACAAAATATTGTTACACCAGAATATTCGTCTCATTGCACTGATTATCTTTTGTTCTGGTCATTGATATAAATTATCATCCTATGACAAGTAGTGGTCAATCGAACGTAAAAGTGTGGGGTATTTCATTCTCCTTTCACAAAAATTTCGTCCTCGAAATTGTCTTAACCCGAAATAATTCTGGGCACTTTTTTAGCATCTTCACTTCTGTTTCCCAAGTTGCATTTTGCACTGGATAATGACTCCACAACATTTTCACAAGTGGAATTTCTCATTCTGCAAATCCTTTTCGATATACTCTAAGATTTTAATAGGCTTTTCGTTATTTTTCAAGCTTGGAGTTATCCCAATTGGCTCTTTATTCAACAATGTGGGTAGGATCAGCCACATACTTCTGAAGTTGGGAGATATAAAACACGTCGTGAATACCTTGGAGCTTTATGGGTAACTTCAATCGATTAGCCACTTTCCTAATCTTCTCGACAATAGGGAATGATCCAATGTCCCTAGGTTCTAACTTCCTCCCTGGTCTTTTGATTCCCATATATCGTTGTGGAGTCAACATCAAGAATGCACGATCTCCTTCTGCAAATTCCAAATCTCTCTTACGTCACTCCGCATAACTTTTCTGTCTACTTTAAGCTGCCTCTAGCTTAATTTTAATCATCTCCACAGCCTGTCGAACTTTTCAAGATCGAAGGCATCTTATTCACCCGTCCTTCGTCCTAGACTACATTTCCCTTCATATAGAGCTTCAAATGGGGCCATTCCAATTGTTTATTGATAACTATTGGTGTATGGGAATTCTACATACGCTAAATAATAAATCCACTTAGTTCCAGAATCCAAAGCACAAACCCACAACATGTCTTCCTAAACTCTATTCACTCATTCTGTCTATCCATCCGTCTGGGGTCCCATACCTCTACGGTAGCTTAGTCTAACTCTGAGGTAAGTCTAGGATCTCGATCTGACACAATACTAGAGGGTACTCATGTAGTCTGGCTACTTCCTCCATATAGATTTCACTAAACTTCTCTAAGGAATTCCTTTAGTTAATGGGGATGAAATGAGCAGACTTAGTTAGTCAATCCACTATCACCTAATATCTCGCTGTTGTACTGCCATGGGTAATCCCGTAATGAAATCTACAATAATGTCATTCCATTTCCATGATGGAGTAAGTAATGGTTGTAGTAATCCTTCCAAGCTATTGTTGGTCGGCTTTCACTTATTGACAAATTAAACATTGCTACAAAGTTTCAAATATCTTTCTTCATACCAATCCACGAATAACGCCAGTTCAAGTCATGATACATCTTTAATGCTCCTAAATGGATGGTATACTTACTTCAATGTGCTTCTATTAAAATGCCTTTCTTCATCATAGACTGTTTCAGAATACAACACTGACCCCGGTAATAAATAATTCCATTTTTGTCCTTTTGGAACCATCTCCTTCTTTATTCGCCTTTTTTTGTACTAACTTTTGCAACTCTTCATCTTTATCCTGCTTTCCCTTTTACCGTTGTAGGGAAACAGGTTGAATCAAGATGTTACTCATCCTTATTTTTTCGTCTACTGCAATTGCTTCTAGTTCTAGAATTCGCAATATCCAAAGAGCTATTAAACTTTCCTCCCTATTAAGGTATCTGCGACTGTGTTTGCTTTTCCCAGGATGATACTTAATTAGACACCAAAATTCTTTCAAAACTTCCATCCACCGACGTTTTCTCATGTTCAAATCCTTTTGGGTAGAAACATACATTAAACTTTTGTGGTCAGTGAAGACTTCAAACTCAGCTCCATACAAATAATGCCTCCACTTCTTAAGAGCAAACACAATAGCCGCTAACTCCTGGTTATGTGTAGGGTAATTCTTCTCATGAGGTTTCAATTTCCTAGAGATATAAGTTACCACCTTCCTTTCCTACATCAATACTCCTCTCAATCCTTCCTTTAAGGCATATATGTTCACCTCATAAGATTTTTCCATCATTAGCAATACCAAAAAAGGAGCAGAACTTAACCTTTTCTTTAGCTCCTGGAAATTTCTCTTACACTTTTCGGTCCAAACATAAGGATCTTTCTTTTGGGTGGGTCGAGTTAAAGGTGAAGCTATCTAAAAAAAATCTCTCAATAAACCTTCAATAATATCCTGCTAATCCCAAAAAAATTTGTATTTTAGTTGGAGTCTCAGGACATTTCCAATTCATCACCACTTCAACTTTTGTAGGATCTATTGTAATCTCATCTTTGGACATTATATATCCCAAGAATGCTACTTCTTGTAGCCAAAACTTATACTTACTAGATTTAGCATATAATTTGGCATCTTTTAACTTCCCCAATACTTTCCAAAGGTGTTGTTCAACTCTTGGGGATCCTTAGAATACACCAAGATTTCATCTAGGAATACAACACAAAACTGTCTACGTAAGGCCGAAACGTCTAGTGCAATAGGTCCATGAAAATAGCAGGGCTTTAGTAACACCAAAGAACATCACTACAAACTCAAAATGTATATATCGTGTGTTAAATGTAGCTTTCAATATATCCTCTTCCCAAATATGAGTTGGGTAATATCCTTGAATCAAGTCTAATTTCGAGAAACATCCTGGTCCCTGTAGCTGCTCAAACAGTTCATCAACCAAGGGCACTGGGCAGTTATTCTTTACTGTTACTGCACTCAATCATTGATAATCTCTACACATCCGTAGTGACTCATCTTTCTTTCTAACAAATAATATAGGTACTGTAACACCCCGCTACTTAGGCCTACCTAGGGCCGGGGATGTTGCCCTGTCCAAAGGACAAGGGGTCTTTATAACTAGGTCACACGAATAAAATAGCGGAATAAAAATAATATTTTAACTTAAAATTTATTACATCCCAAGAATAAATCCATAAACAAAATTATCCACTCTCAACTCCCCAAAGCAACACATAAAAATAATAAATGACAACATTCTCTTCCAAGGCAGTTAACACTAGCTACTCATCCTCACAGCAGGATCGACCTGAAATCATGGTAGAAAGGTGATGAGACAGAAATCTCAGTAAGTCCGTGTGTGCTTTGGGTGTTCAGTGAAAACAGTTCGTAGATGCAAAGTGTGAAATCTTTAAAAGAGAAATATTGGCAAGCAATAAACATTAGTCAAAAGTAATAGTGGTGTTTTCCTCTTTTTGAAACCATACAAGTGCACAATAAAATCAACCACTCAAAAAGGGTGGTCATGGGTTACCACACGTTGGGCCCAATGTCCACATGGTCAGTATACCACACTTTGTGCATACTGACAAAAGGTAGGTGATCGGTCTACCGGGCAAGATACTCCTCCTTCTCTATAACCAAACAACAACTGGGTGTCCATTTCGGCATAACACAGTCACTTAAATAAAAACTGCTAGCTCGGACCGGCATGACTAAGTAGTACTGATGTTTCTCTAAGTTGAGCTTATCTTCTGGAGGTAGCCTCCCCCCAGAAGACTCACTCCAGCTATTCAAAACTAGTACTACTAGCCTACCCTTATTGAGTACTCAACGTAACGTATCCCACTTGGGAAAAATGAACAAAACATTGTTCCACTTGAAAATGGCAATTAAGGTTTTCCAAAGTTTGGGGTAAATTTGGTTTTAGAAAGAGTTTTAGGTTTTGAGTAAAACCGCCCCTTGATTTGCAAATAATTTATTTGTCTAAAATGGGAATGGAAATAATCCTCAATTACCTTTACAGAAATGAGTGACCATGCACTCTACATTTGGCTTGCCATAAAAAAAAAAAATCATTTTTCATCAAACAGGTTTTATGCAGGAGCTTACCTGATTCTTGCTCACAATATAAGGTCTCCAACAGTTGACCTAACCTCGCATGGGCAAATACAAACCACAATCATACTCAAGCCAAAATCCATTTTCTCAATTTAAAACAACTCAACTCACTACCACAACCATGATCCTAGTGTCCCAAGCTTTAAGGCCAAATAATAAATAAAAAGGTTTATAAACCAAGGCTAATTTTGATATTTAAAATAATTAGAGTTTCGGAAAATAGGTACTATTAAGTTGAAGGTTTAAATCTTGCTAAAATAATTTAGAGTTTATTTGATGAAAAGTCATAGGTGGTACTAGGTAAAATAATAATTTATTAATAATTAATTTCTAGAAAATAATTGATAATTAAAATTAGTTGCAAATAAATTTTAATGAGTCTTAATTGAAAGATACTAAATAAATTTTAGTAGGTTTTGGTTAAAAGATAATAATTAAATTTTAATAGTAAATATTTTACTTATTATGATTATTTTCATAAAAGGCTTTAGTTGATATTATCATTTTATATATAATATCTATATATTTTATTTTTCTAGCAAAAGCCATTATTTATTTGACTAAAATATCCTTATTATATATATAATATTTCAAATCTACCCCTCCTAGGGTTTTCAAAATTACTAGCCAAAAATCATAATATTAAATATTTTATTGAAGAAATAAAATTAGCTTAGGGACAACTAAATCATGACCATAGTTCTATTGCTAACCATAATCATGAACATTTACAACCCTTCAATTCATCAAATCATCTAAATCATGCATATAAGCATAGATCTAACGATATCAAGACATGATCTAACCTTTTCTAGCATAAATATGATCATGTCTTCAATAATCCAACATGAATATAAATCCTATTCACCAAATGTGACATAATCTCTAGCATACTTCATTGCAAATACTACCTATGACATGGAGACATGCATTAAACCTCAAATCATCATACAATCAACCAAGATAATCCATCCATGCATAAATCCCATCTCCTTCATATTCATACGTACATTCATGCTTCAACCTCAACAATATATACTTAAACATTATCCACAATCCATCTTCTATCAATATCATCCTAGAGACATGAATCTAGAATTTAAAAGAAGGGTTAAAACGGCTTACTTGATTGATGAATTCCTTGAAGGAGTTTTGAATGAATCTCAACTCCAAGATATCTAAATCCATCCAAAGAAGGAGAAGGAAGCATGGCCATTGGAGAAAAAGCCATCCGGCCAAGAAGGAGAGAGATTCGGCCAAGAGAAAGAGATAGAGAGAGAGACCGTTAGCATGCTTATTCATATATATATTCATTAGAGATCAAGATTGAAGAAAATGAAGTTGTTAGAACAATCCTACCTTGAAGGTGTTCTTGAGTCTTCACAAAATTTTTGGTTTTTTATCCAAACTAGCAAATTAGATTTTAGATTTTGATGTTAAGAAAGGTGTGGATGGACTCACGACAGTGAGTAGATGAATTCTGGAGTTTTTAGCAGTGGTTTGAAGTGATTTGGAGAGGTATTAGGTGAAAGGAAGGAGAAGGTGTTCTTGGTGTACTTTGTGTTCTTGAAGGTTGAAGAGAGTAGAGAGCTTTTGGATGGGAGGCTGCCGAAATTCTGAAGAGATTAGGGTTGCCGAATTGTTTTTAGGGTTTAGGAAGATGATTTTGTGGTTTGGAAGGAAAAAGGAAATGCTAGTTGTTGAAATCCTTAAAGAATATTTTTGGGAAACAAATTTGGAAACTAGATATAACAAGAATATCTTTGATTAATGGAGGGCTTTTGGGAATCTGCCATGGACGAATTTTGGAGCAGTATTTTAGCTGAATAAAAGCTGGTTGAAAGAGGCTAAGGGTGGCTAAAATTAAGGAGTATAATGGTGAATGAAAGGTCTGGTTGTTTGAGGGATATTTTATGGAAAGTTGCTAAATCATGGTCGCTGGAATTTTTGGTATCCAAATCAAGGCATGATTGCAGATTTTTTTTGGAAATATTTTAGGCAGCCATGACTGGATTTTCGTGCAGAAGCTTGGGGAGGACAATGGAGTTCAGTTATTGGAGGTTTAAGTGTGGTTTCTGCAGAAGATGGATGGAGTTCTGGTTAGGGTAGAATTAGAAAACAAAGCTGGAAAATTACTGCACAGAATTTTCGCAAGGCTGGAATTTCTGTGCAGTTTTCGGCTGCCATTTTCCAGCCAGCTTGCAGAGAGTTGAAGGAGGTTTTAGGGGTCTTTCAAGGCTGGTTTCCAACCTTCTTTAGGGAGGAAAAACATGGCTAAGATGTTGAGCAAAAACAGAAAGGAAACAGTTTGGTTTTGGACTTCCAAAGCTGCGAATTTGCCCAGGAATTTTCCTGGTTTTGCACCACCTTTGTGCAGTCCCAAAATGGCCAGAAAAATTCAGGTTGCAAGCTGATCCAAAAGGCCATTTTCTGGAAGAATTTGGAAGGGAATAATGGCTAAGAATTTTGACACCTTGAAGGCACAAGAAGCTGGAAAATTTCAGTTCATTCCAAGAAGGAAAATGAACCTAGCTAGAGGGAATTTTTAGAAAGTTCACTAGAGGAATTTAATTCACTTGAAATCCTTCCCCCACTTCCATTGCTTCGGTCCATAAGATGTCTTTTACTAAGACATTTTGAACCTTCAAATCCATAGCACCTTGCTAGAATTTTTGGAAATAAAATGGCTAGAACAATTTGATCAAACTAATGAGTTGAGAAATAGAAAAAATTAAAGATCAAGAGGAAATGAATTCCCCTTAGGAGTTTTGTGTAGATCAAAGGAGTATGATTCAGATATTCCTATCATGTCTCTCTGAGGACAACATCTCTACCCTACTTCCAACACATAAGGCCGAAAATGTTACTTCCCAAGCAAAAATAAAAATTAACCAAGCTAAAGCTCCTATGATGGAATTTGAACCCAAGACCTCAAGAATTAATTCTAAAGCTCCAACCACTAAACCACCACAACTCTTATTCTTATTTTCCCCCTAAAAATATTTTCCTAGTCAATCCTAAAGCTATTGCCCCTTTTCCACCTCAAGAAAAAATTACCATTTTGCCCTTCTCACTCAATAATCATAATCAAGCCCTCTAGACTATAAAACACAAATTCAATGGACATAAAATCATATAAAAATATATTTAAACATGCAATAAAATATTATATGCATCCCAACCCCCTTACTCTAAGGTTGATTTTGACTGGGGTTTCACAGGTACTCCGCAAGGTGAAGTACTAGGCCGAATAAATTCTTGCTCCATTAATTCTGGTACTTGTTTCTTAAGCTCTTGTAATTCTGTAGGTGTAATTTTATAAGGAGTTCTTGAAATTGATTCTGCCGATGACATCCAGTTAATGGAAACTTCTACTTCTCTCTCCTGGGGTAACTCCTTCAATTCCTTTAGAAAAACATCTAAACACTCATTCACAACAGGAACTTATTCAGGTTTATTAATCACATAAGCTAAGTATCCATTACACACTTTCCTAATCAGTTTTCGGGCCTTGGGTCCTGATATAAAAGTATTACTTTTTCTTCCAGCCTCACCTACAAATTCCAATATAGGTTTTCCAGGCCGACAAAAATGTACTATCTTATGTCTACAGTCAACTTGAGCATGATGCTGAGATAGCCAATCCATGCCTAAAATAGCATCATAATCCTTTATGAGCAGACTTATCAAATCTCCTCCCAAAATTTCATTCTCCAACAAAGTCTTACATTTCTTATATACTTTCTCACTATTCATTTACTTTCACAATGGGGTACTGACAAGCATATCATAAGAAGTTTCTTCCCCGTTTATCCCCATAGCATCAAGAAATACATTGGCAACAAAAGAATGCATAGAACCAAGATCTACCAATATTTTGGCATCATGATTTAAAATTGTTGGATTGTATGCCCTCTTAGACTAGGTTTCTAATGTAAAATCAAATATTTTAATAAAAGAATTTATTTTCAGAAATTGTTTGTGAATTTACTTTTTGTTTGTGCACAATTTTTATTTGGAATAGACCCATTGTGTTTAAATAAGTGGTCCATGTGAATGGTGGTCTTTTATAGTAAGGTATGGATCACGGGTTATTTAACACATAAACTTTTGTTCTTAACCTATTGATGAGACTGGAAATCTCATCATGTTTAGGTTATTATGTTATGAATTCCAAATGGGGAATGGCTTACCTTTAGCCAGTGAGTAGTCCATTCACTTCATGACATAAGCGTATTTCGAATAAGTAAGACATGACCTGTAGTAGTGGTTTCTAAAAGTACTATATGATAGAAACCTAGACTACTACTGCTACAGCGTAGACTAGTACTCTACGACTTGAGTATGAGTTGGTGGTCTGGCGAAGCTGGCAGCATATACTTTGATTTGCTATAGTTGAGGTTCTATCGTAGGGCCAGTATACTTGCATGTTGGGTATGTGTGACTAGTTAGTTAAGACAGACATATACAAGATAGTTTCTACACTATATCGCCCCTTGTGGTTGTCCGAATGGTCTAAAATGTCCAGGGCCCTGGGAAACATGACTTTGATGTTTGCTTTAGGGTAGCTCCCTTAGAAAGCGAAAACACTCCAAGAAGTCGTGGATCATTGGACTAGAAGCCTAAGGATGGTAGATGTCATTTAGAAGGGTGTTAGTACACTTCTTCCTCTCTAAATGTATGGCGATGTGTAGAGGGGTATTTTAGTCATTTCACCTGTAGGTCGGAGACTTGGCTAATGCAGCATTGTCCTTGGGGTCAATATTTCCTTATGGTGATATTAGGAAATATTTAAAATGTAAAATATAGCTATTTATATAGCAGGGGTATTTTGGTCATTTTAGCAGCCAAGGCGATGTGTCTTTTTGGTCCTCGGAATAGCCCGTAAGTCCTAACTAATTTTGAGTTGATGAATTGGTCTTAGTTCAAGAGGATTTTATTTTATTTGATTTTATTTGATTTTATTCAGGATGTCTAATTTATTATTAGACTGGAATAAAATAAATAAATAAAATAAAATAGGAGTTGAGAGAAATTAATTATCTAGTTTAATTGGTTAATTAATTATTCTGGGTCTAGGTCCAGTATGAGTAATTAGGAAATTAACCTGGACTTAAATTAGGGAAAATAATTAATGTTTAATTATTTATTGGGTTATTTATATAGGCCCAAGAAATAAATAATTAAAGATTAATTATTTTTGGTTCATTTGGGTTTATTAATTATTTATTGGGTCATCTATATAAGCCCAGAAAATAAATAATTAATGTTTATTATTTTGGGTCTTTTGGGTCGAAGAAAAATAATAAAATTTATTTTGGCCCAATAGCTTGGACCTTAGGGTTTTTTCCAGATATGGTTAAGAAGAGTTTAAGGTTAAGCCAAACTCATTCTCAGGGATAACATTCGGGTGTTTGAAATTTGATATCCCGGGGATACGTTTATCAGATATTTGAGTCCCAGTTTTGGCTAACCAATAAAACAAGTCTTTGGAGAAAGAAAACCCTAATCTCCCTAAGCCTAAGTGAATAACTCATGCAACTCTCTCTCTCTAAATGTCTCCTTTCTTCTCTGGTTTCTCCTTGGAGCTTTGCTAATCAATAGCAAGAGAACCAAGGAGATTTGAGACCGCTCCTCTTCACTGTTGTGTTCACCGACTAGAGGTTAGGCAGAGGAATATTTTGAGAGCTGAAAAGCTTGGCGTTAATGCAAACAAAGCGAAGTAGGAGGCTAGCGGGTTTTCAACCGAAAGCTTCTTCAAGTGGGCAAAGCGAAGTGATTCCCATCGTTCAATTCACTTCTACTCAACCTAGAAGGCTTAAGGAGCGCAAAGGTATGATCTTCTCGCTTCCGTGTGGCCTGTAAGGCTTGCGGTTTTTTTTCCTTCTCTGTTTTTCCCGCCAGTGCATGCTCTCTGTTTTTCATCCCCTCAAAAATAAGAATCGTAACTTCCACTACTGTAGCATGATTATCCATCTTTTCCAATACAATCACTCGAACATTCACTTGTGGTTTAGTAGGTCCAAGTCTAGAGATAGAAACTTATCCTAGGTTCTCCCCTTCTAGTCCTGACCTCTGCCCTTGATTATTTTATTCTCAGTCGACTCCATCCTCCTATACTTCAAAGGTTGTTCTTTAGTTAGGCCTCCCCTCCTTTACATCTTTCTTTTTCTTTTGCCATCGGGGTCTCCAAGTTTTTTCTGACTCGTACTTCGAAGTTCACTTCAATTTCTCCTACTCATATTCTCATTTATTCCCGTATTCTTATTGATTCTAGTGACAGTCTTAGTCAACTTTTGAATGATATCAGCCATTTTCTAGAAATTTTGGAATATAGGATAGTCCAAAGTTACAAGGTGGGGACCTTCCAAATGCAGTTCCTCTACCATTAGCTTAGTGTTATTTCGAGTAGTTCACAATGATCGTCCAAAAGTTCATTTAGGAGACATCTGTATAGTTTACACGATTTTACTAGTAAAATGATATAATATAACTCAAGAGTAAGCACAAAAGGTCTATACTGCACATAGTAGGATCATAACATATATTCATTCTCATCAAACACAAAGCTAGTACAAAATTCATGTGCCAAGCACACAGTCATATACACTGGTTGAACTGTACATGTCCTGCTACATATATCCACATCTCATCCTCTTGCTCATCATCATCGCTATCCGAAATGGGAGGTCCTGAATTAGTAAAAACCGTATAGGACTCGGCTGTATTAAATCCCTCATCTCCATCCACATCAGGATGCAACCAAGCCAGTATCTCTGAGTCTATCTCTAGTTCCTCCTCGAGTTCGAGTAGAGGCATCACTACTTTGGGTACGTCTTGATCCTCTCCCGTCTCGGCAACTTCCAGTCATAGCATCTCTTCCTCTAATACTCCCAGAATATCCCCACCAAATACCTCCCTATCATCCTCATATAACACTACACGGTCAGGGATACTATCCTCCTTATCATCATCCTATGGCATTGTTTAATATCACCATCAATCTTATAAGAATCACCTCCCACCTTCTCTACCTGACCATATAGTGACAATGTCTTCTTGGGAGTAAGTGTCCTTTCCAGACTAAGGTCTTGCACAAATGAAGTAACGATAGGTACTGTTAGGTTAAATGAGTAATCGGTGAGATGGGGTGCATGACTGTGCCAGGGTCAGGTCCTGCTCGAATGAAACGTCCTTGCACACCTACTTAGTAAATAGTCCTAATCTTCCCATGAAAAGAGAATGATGTATGTGAAAGGCTTGCGGCTTGAATTGACTAGAGTACTTGCAAGTATAGCCTCAACTAGTTATAAAGCCATAATGGAGATTGCATCAAAGACTGAGATGGTAGACATAAAGTAGGCTGGGCAGAAAAGTTAAAGTGGATTTAGAAATAGGAGTCATAAATGACTAGGAGGGCCTCAGTGGTAGAGAAAAGGGAAATTTCAAAGGAATAGATGCTCGACTGGAGGACAACCACCAATCAAATGTTTTAACTTTAGAGAGTTAGGGCACAAGGTTGTTACTTGCCCCCATCCTCGAAGATCATAGGGATGGGTGAAACCATGGGGAGGTAATGCACGACAGAAGTTGGGGCCAGCAAGAGGAAATTGAGGATAAGCTTACACATCTAAGCCAGGATCAACTAAGTCGCAAATGAATGCTCGGGTGGTTGCCTTGGACAAAGCAGATATGAACGCTGCAGCAGTAGACTGTATGCTCCCTATTTTTTATAAAGAAGCTAAAGTATTGATAGACCCAAGTTCTACGTACTATTTTGTTGCAAATCCTTTTCTTGAAACTCTGGGGCTAAAGGGGAGGAAACTCCATATAAGATGATTGTTAGTACCCTGTTCAAAAAATAGATGAGTAACGATAAGATATATTTTGATGTTAGATTTTCATAGAAAATGTAATATTAGAATGAGACCTGATATGCCTGTCCATAGAGGATTGTGTTGCTATCTTAGGCATGGACTAGTTATCCCAGCATCATGCTCAGGATGATTGCAGAGATAAGGTGGTACAATTTGTAGACTTGGGGAAATTATATTGGGATTTATAGGTAAGGCTGGGAGGAAGAATAATTCTCTAATATCATGACATAAAGCCCAGAAGTTGAGCAAAAAAATGATGCATAGGATACTTGGCTTATGTAATGAATAAGCTAAAAGAAGCCAAGAAATCGAAAAATGTCCCTGTGGTAAATAAATATTTTGATATTTCTTTGACAGAACTGAAAAAGGTTACCACCCGAAAGAGGAGTATAGATCTCTATTAACTTAGTGCTAATGGCAGAACCAGTTTCAAGAACTCTTTATATAATGGCACAAACAGAATTGTAAAAGCTTAAGAAGCAACTGCAGGAGTTATTGGAGTAGGGATTTATCCGACCAAGTACTTCACTATGGGAAGCACCTGTATTATTTGTTAAGAAGAAGGATAGATCACTACGAATTTGTATAGACTATCGAGGATTCAATGCAGTGATGATGAAGAACAAGTATCTGCTACCTATGATTGACCAGTCATTTGATCAACTACAAGGAGTAGGATGTTTTACAAGTTAGGTTTGAGGTAGAGATATTATCAAGCCTGGATTCGAGAGGAAGATATACTGAAAACTATATTTAATACCCGATATAGATATTTTGAGTTTGTAATGATGCCATTCAGTGTTACCAATAATGCCACTACTTTTATGGATTTGATGCACCAGATATTTCAACCATATTTAGACAATTTCGTTGTTATTTTTATAGATGATATCTTGGTATATTCAGAGAGTCCTCAGGAACATGAGCAACATCTTCATAAAGTGCTGGAAGTATTATAGGAGGCCAAATTATATGCAAAGTTCTATAAATGTGAGTTTTAGCTGCAAGAAATGATACTTTTGGGACATGTAATATCTAAGGAAGGAATTACGGTGGACCTTGCTAAAGTTGAAGCAATAACAAATTGGAAATGTCCCGAGACTCTTACCAAAATAAGAAGTTTTTTGGGATTAGCTGGATATTATAGGAGATTTATTGAGGGATTTTCAAAGATAGTTTCACCTTTAACCCGACATGCTCAAAAGAAAGTCTTTTATGTTTGGACGGAGAAGTATAAGAGGAACTTTCAGGAATTGAAACAAAGATTAGGTTTTGCTCCCATCTTGGCATTACCAGTAAAGGATAAACCTTATAAGGTATATACTAGTGCATCAAAAGAAGGATTGGGAGGAGTATTTATGCAAGAGGGAAAATTGATAGCCTATATTTCTAGGAAGTTGAAACCTCATGAAGAAAAATACCCTACTTATGATCTGGAGTTGGCAGCTATTGTATTTGCTCTAAAGAAGTGGAGACATTATTTGTATAGAGCTGCGTTCAATGTTTTCACAGAGCATAAGAGTTTGAAATATGTGTTCACGCAGAAGGATTTAAATATGAGGTAATATAGGTGGATGGAATTTTGGAAGAATTCTGGTGTCCAATCAAATATTATCCTAGGAAAGCAAATACAGTAGTAGATGCCTTAAGTAGGAAGCAAACTTGTCCACCCTCCAAATGGTACGATTACCAGAATTGGAAATATTTGTGGTTAAAGGAAAGATAATGATGAATAACATTTCTATCCAACCTATTTTTCTACAACAGTTAAATGAAGAGTAGGATAATGATGATGAATTGCAAAAGCTGGTGTAAATGGAGGCCAATAATGGGAAAAGTAATTTTTGAAAGGGTAATGATGGAATTCTCTATTAACAAGATTGATATTGTATCCCGAGACGAGCTACAATGAAACAAGACATTTTAACCGAAGCACATCGTAGTAAGTATACCATCCACCTAGGAACAGTAAAGATGTATCAAGAATTAAAGAAATGCTATTAGTAGATTGGAATAAAGAAAGATATCTCAAAATTGGTGGCTCGATGTTTAACTCGTCAACAAGTGAAAGCTGATCAGCAATGTCCTGAAGGATTATTACAGCCACTACCTATCCCATCATGGAAATGGGATGAGATCACCATGGATTTTATAACTAGATTATCCATGGCGATAGGACAACGAGATGCTATATGGGCGGTGGTGGACGACTAACCAAGTCTGCTCATTTTATTCCCATTAACCAACGGGATTCTTTAGAGAAATTGAGCAAAATTTATATAAAAGAGGTAATCAGATTGCATGGGATACCCCTAGTCTTATGTCGGATCAACATCCCAGATTCACCTCAAGGTTTTGGACTAAGTTGCAACAAAGATATGGGATAACATTGAAATTCAGTATCGCAGCACACCCACAAATAGATGGATAGACCGAGTGAGTGAATCGAGTTCTGGAAGATATGTTGTAGACTTGTGCTTTAGATTTCATAACTAAATGGATTGATAATTTGGCATATGCAAAATTTACGTACAATAATAGTTATTAATCAACAATTGGAATGGCCCCATTTGAAGCTTTATATGGAAGAAAATGTCAGTCCTCATTATATTAGGAAAGCTTAGGATGGAGATCAAATGTACAAGATGCTTTTGACCTTGCTGAAGTGTGGCAGACTGTGGAGTTAATCAAAACTACGCTGGAAATAGCTCAGAGTAGGCAAAAGAGTTACGTTGATTGACGCAGAAGAGATTTGGAATTTGTAGAAGAAGATAAGGTATTCTTGAAGTTAACTCCACATTGACAATTAGGAAACAGAGAACATGGGAAAATTTGGCACCTAGGTATTTTAGATTGCTTCCTATTCTTGTACGAATTAGGAATATGGCTTAGCATTTGGAATTACCGATAGAACTTCAAGATATTCATGATGCATTTCATATCTCCTAACTTCGAAAATATGTGGCAGATCTTTAACATGTTTTGAACGAAGAAGCCATTAAGATAATTCCAAGCTTAAAATATGAAGAAAAGCCTATTAAAATCTTGGAGTATGTTGAAATGGAGTTGCGAAAAAAAAATATTCCTCTTATAAATGTGTTATGGAATCATCACCCTACACAAGAAGTAACCTGGGAGACAGAGGCAAAAATGTGGGAGAAGTATCCAGAGTTATATCAAGGGGTAAGCAAATCTTGAGGACGAAATTTTTTTGAAGGAGGGGAGATTACAATACCCCGTATTTTTAATTTTAAATGGCTACTACTTTTGATAGAATGAGCATGTGTACCAGTAGCTAGAAAAAAATATGATCGTTGTAACGAGAAGAATATTTTGGTGCGATATAAATATGTAGGGACCTGGATGTAATTTTGAATTTGTTCTACCCGTATCCTAAATTTTGAGAATGCTGCCGCTTTTAATAAAGGAAGAGGTTGGGGGTGCACTTAAAACAAAAATTTCTCAGCGTGATGAGACGAGCATTTCGGGATGAATTAGGCTATTCGAGGTTTTGAGGGTATTTTTGTAATTCTGATCGCGATTGGAATTTTAACCGCAAATTTTATAGAATTGAGAAAGAATTGAATATTTTGAATGTTACCATTGAATTCAGTGGAATTTATATAATTTATTGGTGTAATAAAAATTTTTTTCAATATGGACCCGAATTCGCTCATTTATGATAAAAATTGAAAATGCGGTCGAAAATTTGGACGTGTAGCTTCATGTGATTGGTGGCCATGGACATGTGTCAAACTATTACAAGATGCATGAAGTATTCATGGATGAAAAATTTCCTAAATAAGTTTTGTAAAATAGTTAAGAAAATATGTGGAAAATCGAGAACGCGACAAGTATAAAGTAGCCACCATACATTAAATGAAAAAAAAAAATGCTATTGGTCTTCATTTGGACCATGAATGGAGATGGATTGAGACTGAAAACTAGCCAAGAGCATAAACAAGAAGGAAGGAAGAAATAAGGAAGAAAAGAAAGGAAAAATAGTAAAAAAGAGAGATAAAAAAAAGAAGTGTGTGTGTTCGTGGTGTTCTTGGTGAAAAATTAAGCCAAAAGACCCTACATACAAGGTAAAAGTCTATACTTCAAGCATTCAAGCATTAAAGTCATAAATTTCATTACGGTGATTATTTTGGTATGAATTTTAACATGAAAATATGAGATTTATAGTTGTGATTTGGATTAAATGACTACTATGTGAAACTTTGTATCTGCAAGTGTGGTGACTGGTTGGATGATGGCCTTATGTATTATGTTTTATGTGGTGAATGAAGGAGCTTGATTGCTGATTTAAGGGGTTATTCTTGGTTGATGAAAAAAGTGAAGAAAATTAGAAAAAGGAAGCTTCAATGGAAATAAAGCTATAGCTATTTTTAATTTAGGTTGGTGATTACATATTGTTCAAAGCATGAATTTGGTGACTTGTTGGATCCAAAAACATGAAGAATTAAAGATGCTTTTTTGGGGAATAAGGTGGATTAAGGGTGGTATAGATACTATAAATAAAGGAGAACAAGATGGTAATATTATTTTGTGAAAATGAATTAAGGTAACAAAAATTCTGGGATATTTTTGGTCCAGTAGATTCTGGACAGTTTTTAGGGTATGGAAAATGGACTTCATAGAAATGTAGTTCAGAGTCTAATGAGCTTTTTGGTGTATAATAGAGCCCAATTGGAGTTGTGAATCAAAAGTTATGCACAAAACAAAATGGTGTGATGAATGGGAAAAATGCAGAATTTTAGCTTTGATGCAAGTGAACTCTAAGGAATTATTTGCATAACTCTGGGAATAAATATAGTGGGGAACATGACGAAGAGAAAATATGAAAATGCGAAATGGATGAATTAAGTGGGCAATATGGGTTTATGTACACGTTTAGTCACAGAAGAAAAAAAATAAAGAAATAGGAAATAAGTGATTTCCTTACATTTGTGTAGGCAAGTATTGCTTTGGGCTTTGGTAAGCCGAACTAAATATGAAATGACCTTTAATGTAGGTTATTCACAATAAGTGGTTGGTGAAGGGGTAAATACGATATTCGAACAATGTAAGCTATTTAGGATACGAGGCGAGTCCCACTTATTTTACAAAATCTTGTTTTATGCTAGTGAAATTACATTTTATTAAAGAAATGTTCTAGGAAACCTTTTGGTTTCTCTGAACAAATAATTGGTTTCTTTGAGGAAGAAATGGTATCATGCCATGATTGGATTTGAATAGAAAATGTGAAGTTTAATTCATGGAATTATTCAAAATTAGTAATTAATTTTCGTAAAACCTCAATGTGGTAAGGTTAATGGACCTTTGTGATTTTTTAAGAAAAATATGCTTTATTTGAACTGGAAATTGTTGCGGATTTTCGAAAATGGTGTTTTCTTTAAGGAATTTTGGATCCTTTGAAATATGAATAAGTTCTAGGTATAGGTGTATACCTGAAAGACTTTTTGCTCGTTAATTATGAGACGAAATAATATTTTATTCTGGGAAAGCATTAATATTCCTTTTTGTGGAAAGCATTTTTGGAAAAATGTGAGTTATGAATTTTATGTAATTATATTAGAATTTCTTGAATTAAATTCTTCCTTTTGGATTAGACTTCTAGAATTCCTGAATAATTCTCTATTTGAAATCGTGTATTCTTCAAATGATGAAAATACTCATGGAAACTTATTTTATCGTACGAAAAGGACTTTTTATCTTTTTTAGCTATGGTCTTGGAAAACGATCTCTTGGTATGAGATCAACTTTTGGAAGATGGTATTTTGATCCTAGAAATTATTTTATTGATATTCCTTTGGGCATAAGATGATTAATTGGCATTGTGAGCCAAATGGATCAATATATGGCCTTGTGTGCCAGTGGGATCAACTATTATTAAATGATATTTTAGCCCCGGAGAATGTTTATTCGGAATTCCTTCTGGAATATAGATTTGTTATTGGACTTGCGTACCAGTGGAAACATTGAGTACTTAGCATGGGCTTTGATCTTTGTACTAGCTCATGTAAGAGATAGACGACCCCATGTAACCTAGCTAGTTCTAGGAATTGTTTAACTCCAAATAGAGTGATAGGACATTGAGATGAGTCATCCCGACTAGCCGTTTAGTACCTGGAAATTGCCGCACCTTGTGGCATTTTGATTATGTGTTGTTCATAGGCTGGGCCGGACACCTGGCGTTGTTCAACCCCTTGCTACCTCGATGGTGATTGACGTCAGAATTAGAACCTCTCGACTTACGGTAGCAAGTAAAACATTGTGAATTACTCGGTATTTTGCTAATATGCACTTATCTCTCTGACAATGCATAGTTGAGTACTATTGTCTTGTGACGATAGTACAATAAGACTGTGATATCAAAGGCGAAACCTTGTGGGCTTTGAATGGGGCGACCTTCTATTGAGAGAAGTGTTTGCCTTTTCTTAAAGTGGGGCAGTGATATTGAATAAAACTTGATTTTCCAAATATGATTGAATTCTAAATAAACTCTTTCTTAGAGAGTTTTAGAATTGGTTTCTGTAGAAAATTACAATGCTTTCCTATAATAGTTTTTATGAAGTAGCATCTGATAATATGTTGTCTATCTGCTTTACAAATCACTCACACACGGGACTCACTGAGTGATTTACACTTGCACGTGTATTGTTTTCTCTTTGAAAATTTTAGGATTTAGAGGCGCAGTGAAGTGTTATTGACTCCTGGAGGCTCATGTTTTATCTTAAATTTGTTGTGCTTTAAATATGGTATCAGAAGACAGACTCCATATTTCTTCTTGCATTTAAATAAATTCATTTTGAGCAAATTTCTGATATGTACTAAGCTAAGGTCGTTATAAAGACTTCTTGTCTGGGCAACTAGATGGGGTAACATCCCACAAAAGCAAAGCCCACTACATTATGGAAATTTGGGATGTTACAAGAATTACATTCTTTCCTTTTCCTTTTTAATTATTTTTTGCCCACTTATGTTGATCATCAATATTCTTTGTATCTTTGTTTTAACTATTGCGATCAAAATAAATATTTCTATCCCGATCGCATCTACTACATCAACCACAACTGTGACCTCGACCTCTTCTAGGGCTAAAATCATGAGTTCTAATATTATTCACTTTTGGGAATGGAGTAGAACTAGTTTTTAGAGATTCATGATTTTTTATTAGTAATTTATTATTTTGTTCAGCTACGAGGAGATAGGATATCAATTATGCAAGCTTTTTGAATCCCATTCTTTATATTACTATTGTAAGAGGACGTTCAAGGCATTAAAATTAGTGAAAGTTTTCTCTAACATATCTTCATGAGTAATATTTTATTTACACAATTTTAATTGTGAGATAATTTTAAATGTGGCAGAATTATACTCACTGACAGATTTAAAATCTTGTAATTGCAAGTGCATCCTGTCAAACTGTACTTTTGGAAGAATGACCATTTTCTAGTGGTCAAACCTTTCTTTTAGATTATTCTACAAGATAATTGGAATTTTCATGGCAAGGTATTTTACTTTAAATCATCATGAAGATAGTGACGGAGAAAAATCATAACTTTAGCGCCATTTTATGATGATAATGGATTTCTTTTAACAATGATATCTTCTAGACTCGTTGCAGCTAAATATATTTCAGTGTCTAATATCCTGGATAAATAGTTTTCCCGCTAATATCAAGAGTTGCAAACTCAAGTTCTACCTTGAAGCACTAAAACAAAAAGATTTCAAAGTTTTAAGTCTTCAAAATTTTGGATTGAGTATTTTGGGTGACTCTGCATCCAAAAGCTTCGTTCAAAATCTTGTGAACAGTGTCAAATCGATTCTGCCTAAAAAAAGTGCCATTTTGGACTTTCCTTTTGGACGCACTATCTTCCAAAACTTTGGCATTTCTGACAGCAAAAAACTAGCCGTTGGAACTCTACTTTTTGGCTCTATAAAATGTTTCAAAACTCGATTTAAAAAGCATATTTTTGTCCTATCATTCTAGGAAACACTCTTGCACTATAGAATACAAAAATCTCCCTTTTTATAGTGCTTTAAAGTAAAATTAAATTGTGTCAAAATCTCCCTTTTCTTTATATATCTGCTCAAATGAGTAAGTCATTTCCATTTCATTTCTACTATCATCTTTGCGTATCAAGGTTATGGTGTAAAAACCATTTAGGTTAAACCTTTATTTGTTGGTTGATAAAGAGGTTTTGGTAAAACCAAGTGTGGTGACCCTCTCTTGTATTTGGTGTAGATTGACACTATTAAGGTAGTGGATGTACATCTTAGTAGATCGAACCACTATAAATCTTGTGTTATTTTTCTCTATATTTAATTTCAGTCAGCTGCAATCTTCATTACACGAAACTATTTTTAATCTCTCAAAAGAAATCTTAATAGTTCTCACCAACTCATTTCCACTCTAGTATTCATTACACCATATGTCTTGTCTTATCCAGAATATAGTTGATCTTTAAATCATTTCGAAAGCCCCTCGTCATAGCAGAATTTCTAAAGAGCTTTTTAAATTTGCCAAAAACCTTATTCACCCCACTCTAAAGTTTTTCATTTGATATCAGAGTTGAGTCTACTCTATTTTCGATCTAACAACCGTGTAGAAAAGATCCTCATGCAAACTCATCTGCTCTTCTGTATGTTGTAGGATCCTCAACAAATCGACCTTCTTTGTTCAATGAAAAAAATTATACATTCTAGAAAAATAAAACGAAGATTTATGTTTGCTCAATCAACTTTGTGTTGTGGAATCTTATTGAGAATGGTCTATTTGTCCCGTCAAAATTTGTTGATGGTAGAAAAATGCCTAAACAGGGTGACAGATTTGATGCTGAAGATATTACCAAAATGACATTAAACTTTCAAGCTATGAATATTCTGTGTTGTGCCCTTAATGCCACTAAATATAACCGAGTTAGTGGCTGTGATTCTACCCATGATATTTGGAGATTACTTGAAGTCACCCATGAGGGGACAAATCAAGTGAAGGAATCTAAGTTGGAACTCTTAATTCATGATTGTGGATTATTTACAATGAAGTCAAATGAAAGTGTAACTGATATGTTTACCAGATTTACAAATATTGTAAATGGACTTAAAGCCTATGGGAAAGTCTATTCCCTTGGTGAGCAAAACAAAAAAATTCTGGATGCATTGCCTAAAAGCTGGCAACCAAAGGCTCTAGCCGTGAAAGAATCTAAGGATCTGAAATGCTTACCAATTGAAGAGCTGATTGGCTATCCCCTAACACTTGAAATGAAAATCAAGAGGCTTCAAGAATCTGATGATCATGATAAAGGAAAAAGGGGAATAGCTCTGAAAGCTGCAAATGAGGAAGCAGAAAATAGTCAATCGAATAGTGGTGATGAGACTGAAGTAGATACCGAAGAACTTGCAATGATTGCAAAGAAATGCAGAAAAATGTTCAACAAAAGGAAACTTCAAAAGAGGAAAGAAATTCATGAAAAGAAAATGATAGACCTCATCATTTAAGCCCCAATGCTATGAATGCAAGAGCGCGGAACATTTCATTGCAGACTGCCTAATAGCTAAAGAAAAAAAAAAAGGTAAAATGCTTAAAAAAAAGATAAAGGATCTAAAAGCAAAGAAGGAGAAAGGGCTAATGGGAACTTGGGACAAAAATTAGTCTAAGTCCGAGGAAGATGGAGGCTCTAAAAATGAGACTACCAATATATGTTTCATGGCAATGGAAAATGAGGTAAAACCCACCACCACTAATTCCATATCTGATTTACATAATTCTAATCATGAAAAGTATGATGATCCTAATGAATTGTTAATTAAAATGCTTCATGAACTGAAAAAAGTTGTCTAGAAGAAATAAAGAAATGAAGATGAAAATTGATTGATTGTTAAATGAGAATGCAAAGCTTTTGAATTAGAACAAAGCCTCTCTTGAGTCACATGTGTGTGCAAATATGGAAAAGGATGTTATCATCATTGCCTTGCATCACGTGTCTCTAGAAAATGAATGCTTATGTAATAAAATTCGTTCGCTTGAAATTTTGGTTAGCAATTTTAATGATATGAAAAGTAGAGTTGATGATCTCACTACATGCATTGAAAAGTTTACAAATGGTAAAAATAACTTGGAAAAATTGCTTGGCATTCAACACTAAGCTGGTAACCGAAATGGTCTAGGCTATAGGCATGAGATCATAGCCAAGAACTACAAATCACACTTTGTAAAGGCTGCCTCATCATATATGACACACAAATGTTGCACATACTATGAAAAATCTAGACACAAAACATCTGAGTGTCATGTTAGGAAGAAAGTTGAATCTGATGCAAAAACAGTTTGGAAAATTAAAGGAACCATTACTAACCCCTGTGGACCTAAGAAAATGTGGGTACCAAAAATCACTCTTCCTTCTCATCTATAGGTACATTCACTGGAGAAAATGAGCTTTACAAAGTGGTTTTTGGATAGTGGTTGTTCAAGACAGATGACCATAAATGCAACTCTATTGGAAGATGTGCAAGCAAAAAACGATGAATTTGTTACCTTTGGAAAGAAAAAAAAATTGGGGGGGGGGAATTCTTAGCATAGGTAACATTGGTAAATGATCTTCAACTATTATCAAACAAGTGTTATTAATTGATGAGCTGAAATATAACTTGCTTAACACTAGTCAATTATATGATAACGGTTGCAAAGTCATTTTTGAGAAAGATTCCTGCTCTATTATGGATAGCTCAAATAATAAAACAATCTTTGTTGCTAACTGTGTTGGAAATGTTTATGTATTCTATCTTGATGATCTTATAACTCACAATATTAGATGTCTTTTCGTGCATGACAATGATGGTTATCTTTGGCATAGAAGATTAGGTCATGTATCATTTGATTTACTAAAAAAATTATCTTCAAAAGAGATTGTTAGGGGACTGCCCAAAATGAGGTTTGATAAAAACAAAATATGTGATGCCTTTCCGTGCATGACAATGATGGCTATCTTTGGCATAGAAGATTAAGCCATGTATCATTTGATTTGCTAAACAAATTATCTTCAAAAGAGCTTGTTAGGGAACTGCCCAAAATGAAATTTGACAAAGCAAAATGACTGATGCATGCCAATTTGGAAAACAAATCAAAACTTCTTTCAAACTCAAGAAAATGATTTCTTTCTGAAAACTTCTTAAATTAATACATATGAATTTGTTTGGACCAATGAGGACCACTAACCTTGGTGGTAAGAGGCTGCTTATGTCTTAATAGATGATTTTTAAGATTTATATGGACCTTATTTCTTGGACAAAAAGATGAAGCGTTTTCTAAATTCTCAAAATTATTCAAGTACGTCCAAAACTCTATTAAATGCAAACTGATTTCCATCATGAGTGATAATGGAAGAGAATTTTGCAACAGTGAGTTTACACACTTTTGTGATTAAAATGGAGTTTTTCACAACTTTTCAGCTGCTAAAACCCCTCAACAGAATGGTGTTGTTGAGAGAAAAAATTGAACTTTGCAAGAAATGGTTAGATCCATGATTTGTAAAAACTCTCTACCAAAATACTTTTGGGCTGAAGCTGTAAATATAGTATGCTATATTATAAATCAAGTGATAGTGAGACATTTTCTAAGAAAAACACCATTTGAACTTATGTTTGACAAAACTCCATCAATTTCATATTTCAAAGTATTTGGCTGCAAAAGTTTTGTTCTCAATACCAGAGACAATCTTGGAAAATTTGATAGAAAATTCGATGAGTCTATATTTCTTGGATGGTTTTCCAATAAAAAGGCATATAGAGTATACAATAAAAGAACTCTATGTATGGAAGAATCCGTACATGTTGTCTTTGATGAATCTAATATTTATACTTCAAGAAAAAATGATGATGATATAGGAAGTTCAAAAGAAAGAGGGAAAGAACAGTACAAATCACCACCACTGGACATTCATGCCAAAGAAGAGAAATTTGAAGAATAGCAAGCTGAACAAAGCAAACAAGAAACTGAAGAACTCACGGATCAAGGACTACCAAACATTGCATCATATGCATGATATTTTCATTGTGATGAACCATGCATACTATATCTGTCTAATTAAGCAACTTAACTTTGCTAACACTAATGGGGGAGATGTTTATTATGATGAACTATGACATCACCTATATGTTGCTGATACAGAATAGCAAAAAGTTAGCTGCTGCCAATGGATGCTTAAGGGTTTATTGTGCACAAAGTTATAAAAGCCACTAAAGTTGAAGAGACATAAGATTGGAGGCGAGATAATATTTTGCACACTCGAGTTAATTGTGGAGGAAAGGTTTATACTGTTATTATTGATAGTGGTTGTAGTTAAGTATAGTATTGATAGAAGTTGTAAATAAGATAAAATTACAAATTAGGAAGAATCCTCATCCATACAAGGTAGCTAGTTTTCGTAAGAGTAATGAAGTTCTTGTTACTACTAGAATATTTAATATTAAAACTAAGCAAAATATCAGACAAATTATGAAATACAGTATTCACTAAATAAATATTAACAAATGGCATTGAGATTAAGATGCAAAGAACCAAAATGAAAGACAGGAATGAAAAAGTAAGAAACTAAAGCAGATGAAGGGCTAGCACGAATGAAATGATAAAAAAAGAAAGCTGATTAAGGCAAGAATAGTCAATGACATAAAATTTTTATGAACTACAAACTCGTCCCATAATTTTAAAAGAAAATTAAAAATTTTATTATAGATATAATATTTTATAAAATATATGGGTTTGATTCAAAAAAATTTTGTATTTTGTATTTTGACTAGCCCATATTATGGCTTATTTGTATGGCCCATGAGATAGCCCATAAGATTTGTGGTCGTGGGAGATTAAGATAATTTGGAGGGCAATGTATGTTTTTTTAGTCTTTGAATTTAACCTATATCATTATCTAAACGATATTTTCTGATTTTTATCATCAGTTGTATAGAACCATTATTTGTGGGTACCAGATGCTCGAAGAGAAAGCTCCAAGATTTTCAATTTAATTGACTCATTAGAGTTAATATTTTTTATTTGATTTTGGATATTGTTATCGTTTGGTGTTACCAAACGATTGTGGCATTATGACATCTTCTACTTTCGAGAAAGTTATGAATTTTATTTTATGTACAAATTTATGATTGAGTTTAGTTACTTTGTTTGGCTTTGAACAATATTATTGTATGTTATATGTATGCTATATGTGTAATGGCTTATGGGTCTAGGAGAAGAGGAGGAAGAACATATTTTAAAATTTATGTATGTCTGAAATCCCTCTTAATCATTAAGAAATCTCAATTTGACCTCCTTAGTGAAATAAGTAGTTAGGATTGATATTAGTCATCCTCTCTCTAATCTAAAGTTCATGAACTTTTGTTTGTTATGTAAAGAATGAATAAGTTCAGAATCTTTATTATACCAGTTGTGTGTGTTTGTGCTATGTATGGAAAAAAAAAAAAGTGCTTCATGGATAGATGAAATTAAGTTATTTGGAATTCTGATTTATTATATTCATTGTACAATTAGTTATATCATTGGTTTGATAAGATGTTTTAGAAAAATAGTGTGGACACTTTCTAAGTTGTTATTTTGTATTAAAAAAAAAAATCATTTCCAACTTTCTACAGACCTCCGTTAATGATGTCTGATGATGTGGCTTTTTTTTCCTTTCTTTTGTTATTTTGCTTTTAAAGGTATAGTGTTAATAATAAAAAAAAAGAACTTTTGCTTTATTGCTTTGTTGTGAAGTTAAAAAAAAAAATCAAAAGTGCTTCGGTTTTGGTTTATACTCACCGTGCATGAGCAGGATTCGAGGCCACGCAATTCCTGTACGAGAATTGCGCGGCTCTTTTGCGGCCATAATCTATTATTAACAGATCCTACAACACAAAAGAGGCCACATCTTCTAGCTCAAAAGTAGGGCAAAATGATGTTGTTTTGCCCTAATCTAGCTTTGGCTCTACAGCGGCTGAAGCCAAGCTGGGTTCTGGTTCCTCTTGAAAAGAAGTGCAGATGACACGTTTGGCAGTGTGAGTTAATGTTTTTCCTATTGCCAATACGAACTTGTAGAGCTTTAGTTTCTTCACGCCACCATCTTGCCCTGCTGTTTCATCTCCTTCAACAAAAAAACCGTTCCACTCTTGAATTTTTTGTTTCCCATTCACCTCCCCCTTCACCGAAAAACCATCGTGCCTTTCCTCTCCGAGTTGCTCATTCGCTCCCTCACTGTCAACTTCTTTCTCCCTCTATCCATTCACCATTTGTGGATACTCTCAGTCGGTGTCGACTACCGTATTTTGCCTCTCTCTTACCACTGTAAAGAACACCTTACCTTTCCTATCGAAGTTGCCCGTTTACTCCCTCACTGTCAACCTCTTCCTCAAACCTCTCCCTTCATCGTTTGTGGCTGCTATCGATCGGCGTCATAAGTTGCTTTCTGCTTCCCTTATCTCGCTACGTGATGGTGTTTTCATAATGGAGACCCTTCTACAAACAATATTACGCTAGTTTAAAGGTGACTTCTTTTAACTAAATGTCTATTATTTTTTAGCTTCCTGTCTTTGTTTGTCTATATAATGCTTTAGTTTGAACCCAATATGGAGCCTTTATTGCGATTTTTCTCTGTTTGTTGATTTACGCTTGGTTTATGTTTCTCTGCTTTCCAGTAGCTTGTGTTTTATATTTTTCTACTACTTTTTTAGAGTTCTACCATTTTCTATGAAAGATTTGATATTATGGTTGCAATGAAAAAAAAAATATGGTTAGAATGTAGTTTAGAAATTTGCTAGAATTATTATTTTCACATGGTGAAAAAATAAATTCGATAAACATTGCTTTGTTTCTTGTGCTCTGAATATCAAGATTCAATCAAAATTATAACTATTTTTATCTAATGCAACTTCAATAAAGCCCTTAAACTTCACTCTGAGCCTTTTTTTTCCCCCTCCCCCCTTCCTTGCTCGTTTCTATTGTTTGGCTCTTGCAAAAGGACCATTAAGGAGGTATATATGGCTGAAGGAAAATATGAAGGAAGAGAATCATGAAATTTCATGAAGACCTGGTTATTAAAAGCTGACAAGATACAAAGAAGACTGCTAGGAGGCATCTTTTGTTTTGAGTAGATTTTTTCATCGTTGCTTCCTTAATTCAAAGAGAATTATATCAATGCTTTTTGGAAGGCTATTTTCTTTGTGAAATGAACTTCAAAATAAGTGTAACAAAGTTATTATGTACCATCAGATTTGTAGTCTTAATTGATGCTATAGGCAGTGTTCCATTCTTCAAGTCTCTTGTGTTGTTTATCATTTTAGTCTATAAAGAAGAATTTAATTAGCTCTTTTATTTTATTAAATCTCGTCTCTTTTAGCATTATTATTTTTTTATTTTTCTTTTTTAGTAACTGAAGCTTGTATTTGGAATTGAATCCTACATTTCTTGAGGGACTTTAAGCTTAAATGAAGGGGAGTAAGTATATTATTGAAAAGTATTAGAACTGTTAATTGAAAAGTGTCAGAACTATTAGTTGAACCTTCTTGTATGCTAAACACATGATACTCTTGCGACTGTTATGCTAAGGGAAAGGAAAAACTATAATGGATTTGAAAAAGGAGAGAGAATCTTTAGGCAAAATGAGTGTGAGTTATCCTAACATAAAGATTGCTTTGTTTTGCTAAAAATAATAATTGCCTTTTGTAAGATCATCTAATACTTGCTCTTTTCCTTTCTTTATCATCTAAAAAAGTGACAAAGGAAATTAGAAAAACTATATATAAAGGGCTTCATTTGTCATGTGAGTTGGAGTTAGACCACCAATTAAAACTATATTTTTCTTTCTAAATTTGCATTATATACTTGTTAATGTCGAAAACCTTTGTTCTTATTCTTAAATTTCTCAAAACTCTTTGAATATAGGACTATCATTCTATTCAAAAAATATGTCATGTTACTCTTATATGCATCTTTGCATAAAATATCCTAGTGGTTTGTTACCTCTAAAAACTTCCTTCTTTTCTAGTAGTTGAGCATCCCTCCAATAGTGGTCGTTTGCTATTTATTGTCACTCATTATTAGGTGTGACACTGGGATTATGGCTATACAATTTTTAGAATAGTGGTGGGGTCGAATTGACCCACTGGTGACCAAGGTAATCCAAAAGGAAAGTATTAATATCGGATTTCAATTTTATCTCTTTTACATACATAGATCTAATTTTGTGTTCTGTTGAAACGCAACTGGATAGGTTAATGCCAATCGGTACTGTGTGCAATCCTGCAGGGCATTAATGAGAGCCAATGTAAATAAGGAGTGAGAACGGATATGCCACGAGCTGAAGTTGCCTAGCTAGGTTGCTAAGCACTGGAAATGATGGTGGAGACAGACAAGGTGTGGGAGATACTCGAACATAGAGAAATAACTTTTCATCTGGAAATGCTACAATGCTAAGTGGGAGGGAGGCTCCCCTTCATAGTGTGACTGACATTTCTGAATTAGACCATGTTTCTGTAACTAAAGAGCAGCAATACAAATATTATTACTTGACATAAGAAAGCCTACCAGTTTTTTGAATTCTATTGAGCCCCTCTATAGACTATATTTTCATGTTGGATGTTTATTGGATATTAAACAAGGATGAAAAATTGTCTGTGTTTATCGAGTAAATGTTATATAGTATTGTTATCGATATATGGGAGTAATGGTGATACATTTTTATCTATGTTTAATGGATAGCATATGGTCTTAATCAAACTTATGGTGTTTGTGCTTCAACATTAATGTATGATATATAAAGGGTATTTTTAATTTTGTGTGAGTGGTAAGTTCACAAGATAACTAGTGAAGGTTTGTCTGTATTCATGTGGTTGTGAAAGGTTGGGAATATATTAAGGATCGTGGTCGTGTGGATGTGTATGATGTTCATGTATTTGTGACTGGTGTTCATGTGTTTGTGTGGGTGTGTCAGCGTAGTTGTGAAAGGTTGGCTATATGGTTGTCAGGTGTTCATTTGGTTATGTATGATGTTCATGTATTTATGTGGCTACGTTTATGTAGCTGTGAAATGTGGTGAATATATTGAGGATTGTGTTGATGTGGTTATGTATGATGTTCATGTATTTGTGGTAAGTGTTCATGTATTTGTGTGGCTGTGTTAATGTGATTGTGAAGGGTTGGCTATATGTTGAGTATTGTATTCATGTTGTTTTGTAGGATGTTCATGTATTTGTGGTAGTTGTTCATATATTTGTGTGGCTGCGTTCATGTGGCTGTGAAAAGGTGGTGAATATATTGAGGATTGTGTTGATATGGTTATATATGATGTTCATGTATTTGTGACGAGTGTTCATGTGTTTGTGTGGCTGTGTTAATATGATTGTGAAAGGTTGGCTATATGTTGAGGATTGTGTTCATGTTGTTGTGTAGGATGTTCATGTATTTGTGGTAGATATTCATGTGTTTGTGTGGCGGTGTTAGTGTGGTTATGAAAGGTTGGCTATATGGTTGGCAGATGTTCATGTAGTTATATAGGATGTTCATGTATTTGTGGCATGTGTTCATGTGTTTGTGTGATTGTGTTAAAGTGATTGTGAAATGTTGGCTATATGTTGAGGATTATGTTCATGTTGTTATGTATGATGTTCATGTATTTGTGGCAGGTGTTGATGTGTTTGTGTGGCTTTGTTCATGTGATTGTGAAACTTGATGTAAGCATTCAGGGAGAAAATTGAAAATCTTTTACACCTGGCTATGATCTATCCAAGTTTTTCCCCTGCAAAAATGTTTTCTGGTGTAACCCTATTGTAAGCCGGCACAAAGTGAAAGTAGCAAATTCAGTTTTTTCCACAGCTTCCTAGTAAAATGGAGTAAGTAAACAAAGGGAAATCAAATCCAAGTAGCATATGAAAACAAAACAAAACCAAATGTTACACTATCTTTGGAAGTAAGAGGTAACGGATAAGAAGAGCTAATTTTAGTGTTCATTAAGAGATAAGCAAATTTAGTTTGCTCTTACAGAGATAACAAACTTTATAAAATGTCTGTAACATCGAAAATGTGACAATTAGTATCATATTATACCCTGTAACTCCAAACTATCATAAGAATGAACTCCACACACATGGACAAGTTACACAAAGACATGACCACATGAAACAAATACATGAACACATTGCACAACCACATCAACAGCCGTGGTCTAAGCATGTGGTCAACCTGCGCTAATCAGTTCCTGAATATGTCACACAAATATATGATCAGATTGCATAAATACATGAACATGTTACACAAATACATGAATACAATCCCCACGCATGTCATCCACATAAACCTGCACTAGGTACTACTCTAAGCAAAAGCTACATTGGAGGTTCTCAAGCGTGCCAGTCCAATGCTGCATGTCAATGTCGAATATTTCCTTAAAATCTTTTCCTTGTGAGAGGAGCTAATACAACTCTGTATGGAATACCAAAAAAATCAGTGCCACGATTACATTTCAAAGTGCTACTAATATCACTGCCACAATTATATTTCAAAGTGCTATTACTATTATCAAATATGACACCTTCAAATGTGTTTATTTAACTTGAAAATCATATTATTATCTGGAATAAGAAGTTAGAGGCAAAAGTAATATTGGACAATTTCGATCAATTTGTGTTCGCAATAATGCACTCCATTCAGTAGATATTAACATGAAAGCTAATGAAAGTAACTCCAGAAAATTCACCTAAACTGCAGTAGTTAGTATCCACTTCCTTCACAAGGTATACACTTTTCTTAAAGAATACAAATTCTAATTTCTAGGTAGCAGGCTTGAAAATGCTACATTGTTTATCAAGATCTTAAACGATAGCTTCAGTATAAGAGCGGCTCTACTCAAAATTCTCCTTGTAACGGCATCTGCTAAAACACACTTGAAAATCCAAGTTGATGGTATGTCGAGCCTAAATTAGTATCTACAAGCATGGTATTCAAGAGTAGAATTACTCACTAATGCTTCTAAAGTACAACCATAGAAGTCAAGTAACTGCCCATCAAGTGGCAAACTAGCCTAAAACATGTGAATATGTAGAATATAGATTACGATCTCTATTGTTTTATACAAGCATTTCTCTAAGCACATTGATCTACGAATTGTCATCCATAGATATACACATATTTATTCCTTTTTTTTTTCCAGGAAAACAAAACAAGAAAGAAAACATAAAAAGACTCCTAAAAACTTCAAGAAGTAGCTTCTTTATCAAAAGTTCCAAAAAGAGAAAAGGATTTAAGACATCATGATCTGGTACAGATTAAAGCCTTCGTTTGATGAGTATCAAAAATCATACAGAGTACTTATGAGAAAATTGGAACAAAAAGGTGCGCACAAAGTCTATTTATGTACCATCTTCTGTTATCTATAACTGCAAGTCTTCAACTTGGTTCATCAAAAGAGGACCATTCTGCTGTATGAAATGGGGAACAGAGAGGTGCGACGCCTGTCCGAAACACCACTGTATGTTACGATATAAATAAATTATGGCCGTTATGTCTTAAAGAAAATCAAGAAGTAAATTCAAGCTGCAAAATGTACCATTTCCATGAGCGAAAAATTTGTTAGAGAAGCTGGTGGAATGCTAGTCGTGCTGTACTGTATAAGTACAGATGTCACATTGCTTAACAATGTTTGCTACACGTGGAGGAAAAAAAATCACCTAAATATATTTGCAAGGTGCCTTCGAATTTATATCATATTTAAGGGATATACGAGGATGTTACCCACTGATTGTTGTGAGGCTTGACAAATTTCAGTTGTGCAGTAATTATTTTCCTCAGTGGCCTTTTCTGTGTGTCGAGTACATTGCTGGCCTTGCTGCTCCCATGGCTATTTTAACAAGTAAACTTTTTCACTTAATAGTACGAATGTAAATAAAATTTATACATACAAATAGGGAATACAATAGCATTGATGTACAACACATACCTAGTGCATTGCTATGCTGTGTTCTATATAAATAAGTAATTCCATGTTCATTTAATTACTTTACTTGTTAATACATGTTTGTTTGGCAGCATTGATTGTATACAGAACATAGCATAGCATATCACAGCATCTGACCACACGTTTACTTATTTATAACATTCTCTCTAATTATCTCGAGGTTAAATTAAGAATTTTCCCCGCGATGTATTTGCTTGCCTATGCATTTACATGTTCCAGTTTATCACTGATATCTTTGTAGTTCTTTAAAATTGACCAAGACAGTTCAATGCTACCAAACAAACATGTATTAACAAGTAAAGTAATCACATGAACATGGATGTGTACATTACTAAATCATTCTCATAGAGATATGAACACAAATATTAATCTAAAAACCCAAATTACATTGAATACAATTTTTTAGATGAACATACATAGCTGCCGGAAAACAACTTGGGTGACTGGATATTTTTACGAAGAACCTTAAATGTAAATTTTGAAGGAGAAAAATCCCCTTTAGCATTGCATGCCCATTGCCTCGTTTGTGTATCAAGAGCACTTCAATTTCGTCAGATTACAGTAACCCTATCGACACCGTTCGAAATAATCTCAGTATTTGAAGGAATGAGAGAAAAAAGAGAATGGAAATATTAACATTGAGGAAAGCTTTTGTTTATGTTTGCACAACAGGTGATTTAAGCGGGATTTTTAATTTTTGGGTGAATAGTACAAAGTACATATGCACTGCAACTCGCGGGGGCTTGTGGAAGTTGGCTAACAATGCAAGCTGTGATTTTCGATCGGCTGAGGGCAAGACAACATCGTTTTGCCCTTTTTTTGGGACCAGCAACATAGAAGTTTCCTACCCAAACGATTGCTGGGTCCTTAGATCGTGGCCGCAAAAGAGTCGCGCGATTCTTGTACAAGAATTGCGCGGCCCTGAATCCGCATGAACAACTCTTGTAATGTGGGGACTGTGATGTCCCGACAAGTTTTAAAAGAAAAGTTAAAAAAAAAGTTAAAAGAAAATGGGTTGTTGTACATGGGTCGATCTGGTGGCCCATGATATTGAGTTTCTTGGACCTCAACTATTATTATTATTTTTTTTAATTTGGGCTAAATTGTCCATTATTATTTTAGAATTTGAGCTAATATTATGTTGTTTAAAAATTCACCATACACTTATATTATCTAAAGTTAGACTATACCATTTTATTATTATATATAAATAATATTTGTAAAAAAAAAAAGTAATTCCATTAACTATTCAGCACTACGTAGTATATTTTTATTCAAATTATATTATATGTAGCTCACTCATTCCTATTTGAATTACTTACTAAGTTGGTATAACTTACTCCATTTAATATTTTGCTGGTATTGACCAAGATTATGATGAAAACTATGGAGATGGATAGGATTAGATTTACAGATTGGTTGACTTAGCAAGATTTTAAATTTTTAGTTGGTAGTAGACAGTAATAAGCTCTTTGCTCCTTAGCTAATATTGAACAGGATATTTATTGTATGGATGGTTTATATTTTATTAATGATATTTTGTAATGGGACATGAATTATTTTAAATTGTGTATTTTTCTTGGAAGAAAATTAGTTCTATTAAAGTGATTATTTGAGATTAGAAGCTTGGTATCTCCTTAGAGATGCCGCCATGTGGCACTTTGGGTTTGGACTTCGATTCCATTTAGGTTCTGAATTGGGGGCGTTACAACTGGAAAGTCATAATTTTTGTAATTATAAAATAGAGGAATTCTAGTTCACAGTTCTATACAGAAATAATAATATAATAAATAATATCATAAACAATTAAATTTTTATAGTTATCATTAATTTCGGTACAAAATAATTAAACTTGAAAAGTTGGAATTAAATTTGAAGTAATTATAACAACATTTCCAAGTTCTATATCGAAATAATTTTCATAATTATGATAGCTACAATTACATTTGAAAAAAAATAAAAAATAAAAGTTAAAATAAAAATAAAATTTTATTATTGCAAATACAAGATGTTTAAATCTATGCTTAAAAAAATAAAAAAGAAGTAAAAATTTAAAGTAATAAAAAAAATTATTGTCAATCTTTGAGAAAAAATAAAAATAGATATTTAAAGCAAACAAAAGAAATAAAAATTTAACTTTTCAAAGAGCTAAGATTTGAAATTATATGGAATTAAAACGAATTAAATAAAATTAAATAAAAATAAAAATTATTTCAAAAAATAAAATTAAACAAAAACAAAATTTATATTCTCAAATATTCAATATTCAAAGTTTGTAAAAAGATTAAATGAAAAAGTAAATGAAAATAAAATATTTCCCTTTGAATTCATTCAATCAGTAAATGAAAAAAAAAATAGTTTAAAGAAAATAAATAAAAATAATTTTATTACCTCCATTAATTGTAGCACCCCCTAAATAATTGGCCTAAATGGCTAGAGATGTCGCCCCATCCTTTTGGACCATGGGTCTACTTAATAGGAAAAATATAAATAAAAAGCAAAGTAAACTAAATACTCAAATAAAACTCAAAGTTGAAATTTAATTTACTATCTAAATAAATCCTAAGTGATTAACACACCACAATTCAGCCTTGCTGGCAGAATTAAAATAACAAGATAGAGTAAAAGTGTTAAAGTATTAACCTAATTCTATTACAAAAGGATCTTCAACTCTCGGTCTTGATAATCTTATACTATCTTGAAAATTATGATTAGAAAAGTCGTATGGGATTATAAATAATCCCAATAAGTCCATAGTGTGCAAATGGCAGTTAAAAAATCAACAGCATGATGAAAAAAAATGTAATAATTCAAATGGATGTAATCATTAGAATGTTAGCATTTATACATGATAGGGGTTAAAATCACAATTAATTTCCTAATTATTTGAGGTTGTTTTGTGATGCATTTGTTGTAATAACTAGGCATATTCCTTCCTATTTAACATTTTGTTTGTAAAAAATATTTTTGACAATTTTGTGCAGATTTGAGTTGAATTCGAGCAAAAAGTGAGCAATTCTAGAATGCACTTGGCACGAGACCCAGCCAAGTGACTAGATTTCAGGTCCATTCTGGTTAAGTAAAGAAAACCGAGCAACTTTTAGGGAAAAAATAGAACAAACCGGCGTCAGGTCTGGCAAATGGACCAGGCGCTGGGTTCGTTCTATCCGGCCAGTGAAAACAGAGCAAAAACCAGAGGAATAATAGATTGTACCTGACGCCAAGTGGGTCGAAGTTACCCAGCACCAGGCCCGCTCTAGAAAGCGAAAATCTTGTGCACAAATTTGGAAAATTTTCGATGATTTCGGTATTTTCTAATTCATACTCGGCCAAGATCTCTCAAGCAATGAATTTAACATCCAAAAGGCGTATAAAAGCAAGCAAAAACAGAAGAGGTAGAGATATAGAGATATAGAGAGGTGGATCCAAGAGAGTAAATTAAAATCACTCATTGAAGGAAGAATTCACCCAATCAAGGAATATTGTTCAAGTGAGTCTTCAAGGGTGAAGAAAGAGACTTGTCTATGTGTACTTTTTTTTACCTTTGTTTTCATTTCCTTAAACAATGATGTATTCAATATTTTAATTGTAATTTAACATTATGTTGGATTCATGATATTGTGTTAATTTAGTTATTTGGTCAATTCTTTGTCATTTATGGTATTTAATTACATGATATCATTGGTTATTGATGCGAGCTCTTTTAATTGACTTGCAAAAACAATATTAGGAGTTTCATTGCATTGATTTCGGATTTGTTAAATTTTAATGGACTTGGACAATGAAGTTAAGATTATAGGACGAAGTAATCAAAGATTAGTTGATTTCACTTTGGACAAAGGGTCATTAGTTAATTTCATGTTCATAAGGAATTGAGTTTAATGCATGTTTTGGTTATGTTAGCTTGATTTTCAAATATATTGATATTAATCAAGTGTTAGTAATTCCATGTAATGGAAAATGAAGTGAAATTTATCTAAGTAGATTCATGACTTGAAAAACGATTGAATTTTACTTTATATTCCTTTGTAATGCAACGATGATAATTAGTTGACAGAATTTCTAGTTGGTTCATTATCATGTTTTCTAGGATAATTGTTTAAATTGCATATTCCTACATCCTTGAGTTGTATATATTTCTTTAATTTTCTTTTTCTTATTTTCTCACTTTATTTTGGTCAGTTAAATAATGAATGAACAATGATTAGTTTGTACTTTTTCATTTGAGGATCGATACTCGTTAATTCCCTACGCTATACTTGCGATAAGTATACTTGCTCATATGTGTATTTTTGGATTAATGTTTTAATTAATACTTGACTAAGAGATGGATTTAAATTGATGATTTTTATACACCCAAAATTTATGCATCAATACACCTCAAATTCATTACCAAATTTCGGAGAGAAATTCAAAAAGTATGATCAAGTATGGCATCTATATAGGAATTTTGTCGACTAAATTATTTCCAATCAAAAACCTGTCACAAAAGTTTATTATGGTAAAAGTCTTAAACCCGCCATTAACAAGCAATATTGCGTATCGGGACTACACATCTACGATACTTTGAAATATGAGCACGGGATAATCAATGTCGAAATACCGCAATGGGCAGGGCAGGGTGTACATCCCTCCCGAGAGGATACACGGTATCCCTCTCAAAAATAAATAGATCGGATGTCCCATATCCATCATCCGGCTCCCCATGAATATCGTGTTACTAGTTAAGGACCCAAGTCAACTATTAGGAGTGATGCCCCTCTAGGAAAAGACAGATTTTTTGGAGATGGCCAATCAATCGGAATTCTCTCCTATTCTAACGAAAGGTAGTCCTATACTCTCGTCCTGTGAGTACTCAAGCCTAAAATAGGACGGTTCAAGAAATTCCCATTTCCATATAGAATATACAATTTTATTTCCAAAATTATTGTTCCAAATGTCCAAAACTCATATTTCCTAATTTATCCCAACATGAAAATGAAATTTATAATTTCTCCCAAAAATTTTCTGAAAAATGAAAATTCCTTCATCAGTTCTATTAATATTTGCTCAAAACGTAATAAATTCTGTACTTTCATGATTTGTCTCAATAGATATATTGACAGGAGTCAAATGTCATGCTATAATTTTCACAATTATGTGTATGAACGAAATTTTGTATTTAGGTGCAAACATTAATGCATGGCTCCTAATCGAACATAGTATTTCATATGAAAATTCTCTAAAATTGATCATGCAAAATTTTTTATGTAGGAGTCGTAATGTATGTAAGGTGATACCAAGTGCAATACAATGGACTATTCCAAAACATTCTTGTGATAAATTGTATGAAAACCATGTCACGAACTTATCAATCATGATTGTGCATGCATGATCATACGGTTTCCTATGAAATTATTTTACATGAAAGATTTATGAGATGTAAGGACTTACCTCTTGTCCAAAGCTTAGTAAAATAGCTTCAAGTTATCTTAAGTGCTTCTTCCTCCTACGTCTAACTCTAAATCTAACACAAATTTCACTAGAATTAACCTCTTGTCCACAAGTCTATAAAAGCATTTCAAACAAATCCCTAAGGTGACAAAGAAATTAATTATACCCTAAGTGATTTACTATTCGCTAATGCTAATCTTAATCACTTAAGTTAACCTTAATAAACTTAAACCCTTACCTAGTCAAACAAACCCTAATATTATTTCCCATGTAAGTTAGGAAAGGAAAGTGTTTCGCAAAGATTAAAATACCTTTGAATTTTATAGACATAAGTTATTAGGGTTTCATTTCTTAAACATCAAGTAATTATTGGAAGTATAAAAATATAAGAAATATATTTCTAATAAATCAAAATATCCTATAATATTCTTGTAAGTTCATTTTTAATTAGTTGTAGAATTTTTCAAGGCAAAAATTCACATTCTTTATATCTAGATTAAAACTCTGTTTTCAAAGCAAATTAGAGGCCTCAAAGATTGATTTAATTTACCAAGAAAAACATTTTATTTCTTGACGAAAATTTCTAGTTTGACACCCCTAGATGTTAGATAAATTAGGTTAAAATTTTGAAATGGCATTTACCGGAGCAGTAAATATACTAGAGCAGTGATTTTTAAAAATTCACATCTCACAATCTACATGGAATTTTTGGGTAATTCTTGATCTAAAATTTTCAAAACATCTAAGAATTTCTTGTATGAAAAATTCAGGCCAAAACTCCAACAATAAGAATGTTTTTCAGGGGTTCAAATTTGGGTTACAAATAGGGGTTTTCTGGCTGTCTACTCTAATTCAACATTACACCACAATTTTCCAAACACCAGACCCTTGTAATCCCACAAAAAAGTTCCCATCACATCTTAGATCTTATAAAACATCAAATACAAGTTCTCATGATCATAGTTTAACTTAAAAACCAAACATCCAAATTAAAGTCCCAAATTCCAGCAAGCATTCTATTTTTCCCAATAATTATCTTTACGCATAAGAAGCACCAAAACTCATCCTACTTGTCAAAACAAAACACCACACATAGGGTCATATTTTCACAAAATAAATACAATTTTACCTATGACAATTTGTAGCATTAACAGCATAGAATCATTGAGCATTACCCAACAGAATTCTTGGCACCCATAGAGCAATATTCGAATTTGAGAAAATTACAATGGGACAAGTAGTTCTTTCCCAAAACATCAATTCTCAAGTGATTGCACATCTTCCTAGATGCCATTTATCATGTCCCTATGGAGAAATCACACAAACAAAGCATTCAATAGTCACTTTAAGCAAATCTAGACAGAAATATCTCTACTTCAAATTAAAGCATCTCAAGTGAACAGAAAAGGGTTCTTCATCCAAAAGACTTTATTTCCTTAACACATATAATCTCCCTAACATAAAGACAATAAGTTTTCATTACATATTTCCACTAATAATGAAGAAAACATTTGAGCATGTAAACAGTCTGTCTTAGTAATTTTTCGGCCATACGGAATAAATAAAAGAGAAAAATGAATTCTTTGCCTACCTCTTGTAACTTTAATCTTCTACAATGAAAGATGACAAGACGAAGGCTTGATCTTCAAGTTATTGGCCCTTCTATAGGGTGTTCTTAGGGAAGAAAAAAAAAGAAGAGAGTGAGACTATGTCTCGGTTACACAGGACAAGAGAAGGATGGAGGGTTTACCTTAGAGTTTCTTGCTCAAATCCTTAAATCCAATGAAAATTTTAACCTCCAAAGTGCCCATGAGATGATGCTATCTTGACAAATGATGAAATGCAAAGCCAAGCTGTGTGGGTGCAAGTGTGTCGGCCAAGGAGGGAGCAAGCTTTCCCTTTGGACACCAAGGTTGCCGGCTAGTCTTGCAAGAAGAAGAGAGGGGGTTTTTCTCTTAGACAGCAAGTGGAGAAAATGTTAGAGGGGTTAAGGGAGTGAGCAGCCGGTTGTGGGAGTACAAATGAGAGAAAAGAGCCTTTCTACTGGGGTATCTTCTATTCTAGAGTTGAGATGAGTTTATTTAGATATACCCTAAATTCAAGAGTTAAGATGAAAAGTATCTTGATAGGTCAAAATGATCCATGGATCTTGGAAATGGGTCATGGGTTGAATAATGAAATTAGGTCAAGTAGTCAAAATTAGTCTTGACACGAAATTTGACTAAGACTTTTTAATTAAAAAATAAGGCCAAACTCCTAATTAAAATTAAATTCATTCAAGAAGGTATTTTTCAAAAAGGGAAATTCATTGTTATAATATTATTTGAAATGTTATACAATAATTAATTTGACTAAATTATCTTCTACGAATAATACATATATGTAATGCAACAATTAATTATGAATAAATCACTTAGTACGAACCATACAAATAATTAACTTGATACACTGATTTTCCCTGAGATAATTCGTATAATGAATACATGAAATAGCCATATTTATTGATTTTAATTTATGAAATGAGATTAATTTGATAAAGTATTTAGTTCCCTAACACTTAATTTAGTAGTGTATTAGATCCTCCCCTATATTAGAAAATTTCGTCCTCGAAATTAAACTACGTCGTCCTAGGTGGCATCTCGAGCCCCATAATGTTCCCACAAAACCTTGACCTTAGGGATTTTCTTGTTCCGTAGTTCTTTAATGCTTCGCTCCAGTATATTGATCGACTTCTCCACGTATGACAGATTTGACTACAGTTGTAATGGCTCATCATTCAAGACATGCTCCAATTCTGGATTGTATTTCTTCAGTTGGGATACATGAAACATGTCTTGGATACCCGTTAATCCATTTGGAAGTTCCAACTTGTATGCTATGGTTCCGATCCTTTTAATGATCGGAAATGGCCTAATACATCTGGGGCTAAGTTTCTCACCTTTCGGATGCCTCAGAATTCCATGGCTCGGTGTTAGTTTCAAAAATACTTCATGATAGGGCCTAAATTGTCAAATATTTTTCAAATTATTTTAGTACATTTTGTGACACATTAGATACAATAATATTTAATATTTCACTTATAAAAATATTTTTCTGTAATTTTATGCAAAAATAAGCAAATTTGGAGCTAATTAGATAATTTTGCCGTTTAGACCCAGCACCAGGCCAAAAAGATAGACCTGGCACCAGTCCTAGTTTGGAGAAGAGAATAGAGTAGAAGAGAAAAAAAAATAAAAGCGAAACAAAGGAAACTAAAATTGGAAACAAGAGAAGAAATAGCAAGTGAATCCGTGGAAGGCTTAGCAAGCCACGACTCGTGGCTTTATAAGAAGACAAAATGGAAAAAAGAAAGAAAAAGGTACGATGTGTCCTGAATAAAAGAAACAAACAAAGAAAAGGAAAAAGGCATAAGAACACATCATGGTGAGGATGTAATACATCCTAGGAAGGATTCATAAAGCTAGGTGGCGACTCAGTGAGAAGATAACAAAAGAAAGAAGACTTCAACGGCTCGGTACAAAAGGAATTTGGCTTTATGGCTGGGGCAGCTTCATCGACCCAAAGGAAGTTGTGGCGGCTTGGCAGGAATAGAAAAAAGTCTATCGGCTTAGGTGAGCCGACACCAAAAGGAGAATGGCTTGGGTAGTTTTGGCGGCTCGCAAAAGAGAGAAATAGAACATGGCTTCAGCAAGAAAAAGGCCTCACGACTTGGGAAATGAGTAAAAGAAAAGAAGAAGCTCGGGTGAGCCAAACTTAATAGAAAAGGAAACACTTCAGTTTAAGGCGGTGGATTTTGTCAATTAATTCCAGATTTCTAATAGGAAGCTACTTCTTTTGTATTTGGAGTTTTTAGGATATTTGTGAGCCTATAAACAAGGCCATTTACGTTAGAAATAAGTGTGCTCAATGTGGAGACTTAGAAATATTTTTTAGAGTGCACCATTAATATTTTCTCTAGAGAAATTACTCAAGGAGCATTAATTTTTAGAAAAGTTTTCATTGGAAATTGAAAATCTGGTCTATGAATATTTATCTCTTTCTTTTGTTTCCTCTTTCATGAACAATGATGAGTTTAATTCTTTAATTGTATTTAGATATTATTCTTGGATCTATGATTTTAAGTTAATTTAGTTCTTTTGATCAATTAATTATTTTTCTTGGTATTTGAATACGTGTTTTATTACGAAGTTCAGTGATTGATTTTTCTTGTTAACTTACTTGAAAAAAAAGGGGTTGATAATGACTTTAATTAATTAATTTCATATTTGTTATCTATTAACTTCTTGAAAAATGGGTTAATTGTTAGAACTTAGGTAATCAAAGGTTGGTTGATGATTGCTAGAATATGGATTCATTGACTAATTTAATGTTTTAAATCACCTAGAATATAGGAGTTTATGTGAGGATTGATCTGAATGCAACTTTTAAGTAAGACTGGTGAGATAGAATATATCCATTAAGTTACTTAGAAGATAGGGAATCATGGATTGCAAATGAAGTGGCTCTAATTTAATCTTTCATAAGACCAAGATGATAATTGATTGTGATATTTGCTAAATGATTCGTTGTCATGTTTTCAAGAATATTTGTTTAATTACATATTCTTTCATTCTTGAGTTGCATATATTTTTCTTTATTTTACTTTCTATTAGCTTATCACATTATTGCGTCGATTAAACAGTGAATGAAAAGTAACTATTATGTACCTATTCCTTTAAAGATCAATACTCGTTAATTCCCTATACTATATTTGCGATTTGTATACTTGCTTGTCTATATATTTTGCAATTAATGTTTTAATTAAAACTCGGCTAAGGGATAAATTTAAATTTAATAATTTTTATACATTCAAAATTTACGCATCAATTTATCACCCACTTGAAATTCCAATTCCCTCATGTGATGGTCGTATAGCTTTTCTACCTGCTCTGAGCTACTCTTACTCTATCTTGTATCAGCTTTACTTTATCAGTCATCTCCTGAATATTTATTCCTCCCACTTTATAAGCCTGACGAGCTTCCAACCCCAATACAATGGTGTTTGACATTTCTTCCTATACAAGGCGTCATACGGTGCCATGCCAATAGATGCTTGATAATTGTTATTGTAGGCATGTTCTGCATAAGGAATACTATCGATCCATTGGTTCTAAAAGTCCAACACGCATACCTTCGACATATCCTCAAGGATTTGTATTACACACTCAGATTGTCCATCTATCTGAGGGTGAGTGGAGGTACTAAAATTTAGAGTGGTCCCCATAGATTCCTGAAATTTTTCCCAAAATCTGGAGGTGAATCAAGGGTCCCTATCTGATACTATACTTGTCTGTACTCCATGCAACCTCATGACCTCCTACATATAAAGATACACCAACTTCTCCATTGAATATCTCACGTTCATTGGAATAAAATATGCGGTCTTCATTAGTCAGTCTACCACTACCCAAACGGCTTCCTTCTGAGTCCTCCTCATCGGTAGTTCGATGACAAAGTCCATCGTGACACATTCCCATTTCCATTCCGGCAGCTGTAGAGGTTATAGTAATCCAACAGCTCTCTTATGTTCTGTCTTCAACTTTTAACAATTGAGGCACATAGACATGTATGCTACATCTCTCTTCATGCGTGGCCACCAAAATATTAGCTTCAAATCTTGATACATTTTGGTCTCCCCGGGGTGTATAGTGTACCAGCCCTTATGGGCTTCTCGTATAATATTTTTTCCTTAACTCCTCTATATTCGACACACATAATCAATCTCTAAAATGCATTATACCTTGATTGCCTACTCTAAAGTATAAATTATTCCTTCCTGTTTCTTTCTCCTCAAAACTCTAAAACTCTAGGTTATTTGCTTGTGCATCGTGTATTTCCTATTTAGCTCAGGAACCACTGTTAGATTTCTTATCCAAATCTTCTCCTTGCTTACTATAGATTCTTTTGTTAACACTTCTTGTCTCTTCTCCACTTCTTGAGCTCACAATCTTGCTAACTTCACCTTGCTACTTAATGCATTTGCGACCACATTACCTTTCCCCGGTGATAATTGATCGGACATCAATACTCCTCCAAGAATTCCATCCATCTCATCTATCTCAAGTTCAAGTCATTCTGCGTGAACATGTACTTTAAACTTTTATAGTCTATGAATATCTCGTATTTAGCTCCATACAAATAGCGTCGCCATTTCTTCAAGATAGACATAATAGCTGCTAGCTCCAGGTCATGCGGTAATTTCTCTCATGCAGCTTAAGCTTTATCGAGGTGAAGGCTATACCTTTCTTCTCCTTCATCAGTATTGTACCTAATTATTCGTCTGATACGTCCATATATAAAGCATAGGGCTTCCTTTCTTCTAGCAAGGTCAATATAGGTATCATCATCAACCTTTTCTTAAACTCTTGAAAGTTCTTCTCATACTTTTTATTCTACAAGAATGACATATCTTTTCACCGTAGCCTAGTTAAAGGCAAGGTAATGGTTAAAACTTTTATGAATCACCTATAATATCAAGTTAATCCAAAAAAACTCCTAATTTCTATAACGGTCTTAGGTTTTTTTCAATTTTCAATGGCTTCCACATTGGCAGGGTTTACCTTGATCCTTTCCTTAGTCACAACGTGCCCTAAAAATGAAACAGCATCTAGCCAAAATTCACACTTTCTAAACTAAGCATACAATTGGTGTTCCCTCAACTTTTCCAAAACTAATTTGAGCTACTCTGCGTGTTCCTCCAGGCTCTTGGAATAAATTAAAATATCATCGATAACATTCATGACAAATTTATGCAGATAAGATCGGAATATCCTGTGCATAAAGTCCGTAGAGGTTGCTAGCGTGTTGGTCAAACCAAATGGTATCGCCACGAACTCGAAGTGCCCATAGTAGGAATTAAATGAATTCTTCAGAATATCTTCTTCCTGAATTCTTACTTGGTAGTATCCTTCTCTTAAGTTAAGTTTAGAATAACAACTAGATCCTCTCAACGGGTCAAATAGCTCATCAATAAGTAGAAGGAGTATTTATTCTTAATTATTAGGCCATTCAACCTGTGAGAATCGATGCATAATCGTAGAGTGCAATCCTTCTTCTTCACAAATAACACCGGTGCTCCCCATGTTGAACTACATAGCTTAATGTACCATTGTTCCAACAACTCCTCCAACTGTTCCTTCAACTCTTTGAGTTCCATAGGGGCCATGTAGCATAGGGTTTTGGAAATCGGTTCTACTCCAGGTTCTAGGTTAATAGTGAACTCCACCTCCTGAGGTAGGGGTAGAGTTCTTAATTCTTCAGGAAAGACGTCAGTATATTCGCTTACCACAATAGTGTTCTCCAAGGTACTCTCTTTCGTGGGTTGATTAATCAAGTAGGCTTGGTATCCTTAACATCCCTTCCTAAGTATTTTGGGCCTTAGTTCCTAAGACTAAATACTTCAATTCTTTCACCTTAACTCCCTAAAATTATAAAATATCCTTTCCTAATTTAATAAACTGCACTGACTTATTTTTTCAATTTACCCGAGTATCGTGCTTGGCTAACTAATCCATGCGTATAATGGCATCGTAATCCTCGAAAGGCATAAAAATAAAATCCCCAGGTAATTTCTCTCTCCCCACTTCAACCTCACACTCTTTAATAATTTTCCCAGCTTCTACAGATTTCCCCAAAGGTATGCAAAGGAAAAGAGTATATGGCAATTCTAACAACAAATCCTATCTTATGTGCGCAAGATTTATTCATCTATGAATGGGTGGAAATACAATCTACTAACATGTTTACTTTGAAATTCTGAATAAAAAGCATACATTTGACAACTGCAGAGTCAGCTCCAATCTCTCTGCGATTCAATGCAAACACTTTAGCTTTCACATGTGGCTTCTGGTTGTTCCATCTGTGGACTGCGCCATTTCCATGATTCACTTGGTTCATTAGTGCAACAGGATTGCCATGAGTGTTGAATTGTAATTTCAAACACTTGTCTAAAAAATGATTGGGTTCCCCACAGTTAAAGTATCTTTTGGTTACATCCTTATGCTAACAATCTTTCTTCTTGTGACCTTTTTTTCCATAGTGATGGAAAACTTCTTCGTTTTACCTGGTCCTGATATGGTTTATTCACACTTTCTTTCCTTTGTTTCTCCCGTACTGTCCAGCATGCTTTTTCTTAGAAAAGTGCTTGTTGGGTGGGAAGGTCCTTACAACAAGTCGACTTTTGTCCTCATTTTCTGTTCTGGCGGCAGCGTCCACAACAACAACATAAGTGGTCGGCGAAAATGGAGCTAGGGCTTTTCTTAGCTCTGGCCTCAAGCCTTTGATGAATTGGCCAGTTTGGTTTTACTCTGTGTTCACCAAGCGACAACAATACATTGATAATTTGCTAAACTGCGCCCCGTACTGTGCCACTGACATGTTACCATACTTCAGGTTTTGAAATTCATCTTCTTTTTTTCTCAATAATCCATTGCACAATGAACTCTGCCCGGAAGATTTCTAAGAAATGGTCCTAGCTCTATTCCTGTTCAGCTTGCTCCCAAACTTCTTGAACCTGCATACACCAATATCGGGTCGGTCCTTTCAAGTTGCAAAATTTACTATCATCTCAACTATGTACTGTAAAGTGTGGAAGATATCTTCCATTTGTTCAATCCACATCTCAGCTTTCTGCTCTTGTTCTACCTCACCAAAATACAGTGGCGATTAAAACTTGAGAAACCTTTCAAGTGCCTCATCGTCCCCTCGTTGGGCCCTATGTTCTGTCAAATTTTGCAAAATTTTAGTCATTCATCCAAAGGCTTGGGTAATAGTAGCATCCTTAGGCACCTCATTTTCTAGTCCCACTTCTTTAGCTCTTGGTCCCTCATTTTGTTCGCCCAGTGGGGGGTTTAGGGCACGGTTGTTTCTATGAGGTGGTGGTCCTTTGGCCGCATCACCCACAAGATGTACCATTAGTCTCCAAATTGGCGACATGATAATGCATTATTATGTAAATTTTGTTATCAATGGAGTTTATGAAAATTGGTGTGATTGAGGATAATTTATTATGCATGATATGATATGTGTGAAAAGCTTATAATACAAGGGCTACAAACGAGCACAATCGAGTCGAGTTATGATTTATTGAGATCGACCTAGTTTAAAATTTGTAAAGACACAAACTCTACTCAAGCTTGTTCGAATGAAAAATTTTATACTCGAGCTCAGCTCGATTAACTTTTAGGATTACTCGAACTCGGCTCGAGTATGCTCAAATATTGTTCATGCAATACCCTATTTAAAACCACCTTTATTATACGGGAAAAGTCATTCATGGCATAACATTTTATATGGCATTTGATAACTTGAACTATTTTCATGGATATATGTGATCTATGAGTTGGTTATTTCATGAATTTATTTACTTTGATATAACTGTGTTGGTTGAGCTTTTATTTTATTGAGTAGAATTCATTAGAAGGCAAATGGAGTAAGTGAGTGGGAGTTAAGGAAATTTGTTGGAGAAATATTTAAACAAGAATTATTGTGGAATAGTGGTTAGAGCTCGGTGTGTATTCTTTGGTGACCTTGAGTTCGAATCCAAACTCTTGCAAACCTTTTCGTTCTTATTTCTAATGAATCTTTACCCCCGTATTTCTTTTTTTTTTTTCCCCTTCTCTTACCCGATTGCTCTAGGGAGTGTCGCCACCCTAGCTTTCCAATTCTTAAGATATAGGAATTTGATTATTTTCAATTTTGCCAAAAAGGAATTAAAGTAAATTAAATTTTTATTGTTCTTTAATTAATATTTTATTCTAACCTTTTAGAAAGTTTAAATATTCTAACATCTAGAGTTTACTAAAAGGATCTTATTCAAAGGATTTATTATGGTAAGAAAAGGATAGAACTTTGATTTTGGAAACTAGATTTTTCCACGAAAAATAATTATTCCCTAATCAATTACTTTTACCTAAAAATAATTTAGGACATTAACTAAATTATTCCTTGGACTGATATCCTATTTTCCTTGCTGAAATTTCTAGAATTGAAAACCCTACATGACACCTTGATTGGTAAGGTAGTTGCTTTCCAACATTCTAAAATATAGGGGAATCTACCCTAAGTAATCCTAATAAATCAAAGTTCTCCTAAGCTAAACAAAAACCAGAAATTTCCCTTTCTTCCCACCTTATTTTTTGCCACTATTCATACTCACACACTCACGAAAATTCCAGCAGTGTTGTTCTCCAATTTGCTTTTGTTTTAGCTAAAACAACAACACCAAAACCTATCATACCTCTTCTCCAACTTTTGGCCAACACAAGAACCGAAAGGCAGCTTCTTTTCTCATTTTTTCCTCCCTTATTTTGGCCACAATAACAACCAAAAAACACCCACCAAGAACCTCTTAAACTTTGCTAGAATTCAGCCACAACAATACAGACAAAAGCTACTATCTTTTTCTTCTTGTTATCACAAGACCGATGCAAGATCAAATTCTCCTAAGCACTAAAACACCTAACCCTAACCTATTCCCTTCATTGAAGGGCTAATCCTTGTCCCTTTTTATTGGAGATTTTTAAACAAGAAGGCCAAGAGCATCACAATCAACCTTTCTTCTTTAAGTGAACCCAAGTAACAACCAAAGGCGCCACCCTTACTCTTAGTGTGTGTTGTCAAGAGGTATTCTTGGTGTCGACCCCTTTTGCTTTAAATAAGGTTACTTTTATGGTGGTTCTGTCATGTATGCAGGCTAGATGAAAGCATGAATACACTATATTAATGAGTTTGAGGGTTCAATGGAATAATCTAAGCATGTATGTCTTCGATCATGATTGAATATTGCAGCATGTTGGTTAAAGATGAGATCCTTGAATGTAAATAGAGTTATTATATGAAGTTTATGGTAGACAAATATTAGAGGTCCTTATATTGATAATGAAATTCAATTTTATGCATGCCATGATGAGATGCATGATCATGGGAAGCTATAGCGATAAACTAATAAAACTAGTCTATCTAGATGCCATGGATGAATTGGATGACTAATATAAGCATAGGGATTCATGATGCATGATGAAAGTAGATTCATATCTGGTTTCTAATCTTAGAAACATTGATTCCATATATAGAAGAAAGTGAAAAAGAGATTAAGTATTGCTTTGGTTTATTATTGAGAATATCTAAGTAAGTCCCTGCATAACTGTTTTGGTAAATATTACACGTTTGTAAGTATTTTTGTACAATGATATTTGAAAATGTGTCATTATGATGATTAACATGAAAATCGAAATGTTCGTTGAATATGATGAATTGTACTGTGGTATTTTGATACTTAGTTTGAGAATGTGGTCATTTTATTCTCCAAATTATTTTGTCAAATCTCAACTTTTGAATTGAAAATGATTTCTTTTCTTAATCACTAAACATTTTGGATAGCTTATTGTGAAAAGTCACGTTTTATAAAGACAAGGTAATCAACGATTGTGAAAACAAGGGAGATGACTCTACCCCTAAATAGGGAGCGTTGAGTACTCAGTGGGGTAGGCTAGTGGTACTAGTCTTGAAGAGTTAGAGTGAGTCTTCTGGCAGGAGGCTACCTCCAGAAGATGAACTTAACTTGGAGAGGCGATAATACTACTTAGTTAGGCCAGTCCGAGCTAGCGTATTAGTCCATGTTGAATTTAATTATCCAGGTTAGATAACCAGTGTGTTGGGTGTAGAAATGGAGGTGTATCTCACCCTAGTGGGAGGATCCCCTACTGCCCATTATTGAAAAGTTATATTGTGATGCTATCATAGTGGTAACTGTGATATAGATTGTGATACTATTATTTGAATAATTGCTAATTCCTATTTAATGAACTTATGATTATGATGAGATGAAGATTATTTGAGAATTGTTTAGGTTATGATGAGCAATACTCATTTGAATAACTGTTTATTGATGAAAATGTCTCGCAAAACATAATTTTGGGGTTTTGATAAACATGCATGCATGAAATGTTTATATATGACATTCGCACACACGGGACTTATTGAGATGCCCATCTCACGCTATTTACATCATGTTTTTAGGGGAGTGCTTTTATTGAGTAGGTTGAAGAGATAAGAGATGACCTTCAATATATTTATTTCTACTTTGTACTTCTTTCGAGAGATGATTGTTAATTTTAGAATCTCAGACTTGTATAAGTTTTAACTTTAGTTGTAATGAGATTATCACATTATTTTATTTAATCATTTTTGTTCATTTTGTATCTCGTTATAAAGACCCCTGGTCCTTTGGATATGGCAACATCCCACCCTATTTGGGTATGTAGGTAGTTGGGTGTTACAGTTCAAGCTTTCTCGAGCTCAAATTACAAATTAAATTTGATATTTTTAGTTAAAGTAATCCCTTTAACAGTTACTAAAAACTTAATACAATTGAATTTTTAATCCTTTCAACTTCAATTTTATAAAATATTATAATACAAATCCAAAATAGATTAAATGAATGATCAGTAATAAAATTTATAAATATGCTTTCATATATTATAGCAACACACACACACACACACACACACACACGATATATATATATATATATATATATATATATGTAGCCAAAAAATGATTATAAGGTACAATAATTTTTATTATCAGTTGTATAATTACTTTTTGATAAAATTATAATAAAACACACACACACATATATATATAGAATATACTTGCGTAATAAAATTTATATATATGCTTTCATATATTATAACAAGTTCTATTAATATATATATATATATATTATTTATATATTTATTTATTCAAACTCGAATTCGAGTTAACAAATCGATCATTCGAGCTGAATTTTAAATGAGTTTTGAGTCAAGTTTTGCTAAGCACATGCTCGGCTAATTTAATTTAAGGCTTGACTCGAACTTGGCTCGAGTTCGGTCAATGCTGAGTTTAAGCAGAGCTTTGACCGAATAGCTCGCGAGAAGCTTGGTTCATTTGCAGCCCTAAATACAACAAGTAAATAAAAATAAGAACTAGTATCATTTCATAACTAACCACTATTATATGTGTGATCACGCATTCCATATATATATGTACTAAAAAAGTAGTGGTGCTTGAAACATCAATGCATACACAAGCCTACAGCAGGTAAGTTCCTAACTATTCAGGTTAGCGAATAAGCACGTAGATTAGGAATTTAGAAATAGGTGTTTTATACATCACCAAATACATTAGTCTCCTATCTTCTAATTTCTATTCTATTTAGTAGCCTAGTACTCCTCAGAGTCATTATCAGCATCCTCATCGACCCTAGAGTTCTCTTCAATCCTAGCTCTCTTCGCAGTCCTACTTTCCTTGGAGTCTTTATCAGCCTGTACTTTTAGCTCGTCATATTCCATCTTTCTAGAACCCTCGCTATTTGATGGTGGGGGTTCCTCTACCAGCTCCACCTCAAGTTCAGCAGCCACCTCACATTCACTCTCAGAAGATAATTCTATGATCTCGATCACATCCTCTTCTTTGGATTCCAAAGTAGAAGAATCCAAAGAGTCAGGATCTACAACCTCTAGTGGTGGTGGTCGACAACAGTATGGGTTCACAATCTTAGGAGTGGTTCACAACATCCTAGCCATCCTACAATAATCATCATTTGCTTAGTCCCAAAAGGTTTACTAGAATAAATCACCAAAAGCAAATATTAGATAAACCCAAAAATTTTTTATTAGGATTCCAATTCTAGGTTTTCTTCAAACATACACTAATCGGGACATAAACCTAATTTTCTCCAAGGTTTTAATCTAATCCTAAGTTTTTAATGCACACCTAGGCATAATCTAAACCTAGGCTCTGATACCAATTGTAACACTTCCCAAATAAGTGGCCTAAATGACTAGCGATGTTGCCCTATCCTTTTGGACCAAGGGTCCTTGGTTCTTATAATAGGGAAATAATAAATAAAAAGTAAGGTAAACAAAATACTCAAATAGACCTTAAAGTTGGAATTTAATTTAGTATCTAAATAAATTCAAAAATACTTAACAAAGCACGGTTGAGCCTTGCTGGCAGAATTAAAATGTAGAAAGATAGAAAAAAAAGTATTAATGTGTGAAGACATAATTCTATTATAAAAGGATCTTTAGCTCTCGGTCTTGGTAATCTTATACTATCCTAAAAATCATGGTTACAAAAGTTGTAGGAGATTATAAATAATCTCAATAAGTCTATAGTGTGCAAATGGCAGTTAAAAAATCAATGACTTGATGCATGGATATGTAATAATTCAAATGGATATAATCGTCAGAAAATTAGCATTTATACACATCAAATTCATTACCAAAATTTGGAGAGAAATTCAACAAATATGATCAGGTATGATATCTAAATAAGAATTTTGTCGGGTAAATTACTTTCAATCAAAAACTTGGCACGAAAGTTTATTGTGGTAAATGTCTTGAACCCATCATTAACAAGCCGTATTGCGTATCGAGACTACACATCTACGATACTTTACAAATATGACCACGACATAGTCAACACTAAAATGGCACAATGGGCAGGGTGTACATCCCTCCCGAGAGGATACCCCGCCCTCTCTCTCACAAATTAACAGATCAAATGTACCACGTTTGTCCTCCAGTTTCCCTTAGATATCATGTTGTTAGCTAAGGACCCGACTCAGCTATAAAGAGTAAGGCCCCGTTTGGAAAAGACGATTTTTCGGAGACGGCCAATCAACTACAATTTTCTCATATTCTAACGAAAGCTAGTCCTATAGTCTCATCCCTTGAGTACTCAATTCTAAAATAGTGCAGTTCAAGAAATTCCCATTTTGATATGGAATATAAAATTTTATTTCCAAAATTATTGTTCCAATTGTCCAAAACTCCGATTTCCAAATTTATCCCGACATGAAAATGCAATTTATATTTTCTCCAAAAAATTTTCCAAAAAACTAAAAATTCCTTCATCCGTTCTATTAATATTTGCTCAAAGCATAATAAATTATGCAATTTCATAATTTGTCTCAATAGATATATCGACAAGAGTCAAATGTCATGCTATTATTTTCACAATTATGTGCATGAACGAAAATTTGTAATTAGGTGCAAACATTGATGCATGGCTCCTAATCAAATATAGTATCTCATACGAAAATCCTCCAAAATTGATCATGCGAAAATTTTCACGTAGGAGTCGTAATATATATAAGGGTGATACCAAGCGCAATAAAATGAATTATTCCAAAATATTATTATGATAAATAGTATAAGAATCATGTCATGAATTAACTTTTCTGGGTCATAATTGTGGATGTTTGATCATATGATTTCCTATGAAATTATTTTACATAAAAGTGTCATGAGCTGGAAGGACTTACTTTTTGGCCAAAGCTTAGCAAAATAGCTTCAAATCATCTTATGTGCCTCTTACTCCTATGTCCAACTCCAAATCTAACATAAATTTCACAAGAATTAACCTCTTGTGCACAAGTTTATAAAAGCATTTCAAATAAATCCCTAAGGTGACAAAGAGATTATTTATGCCCTAAATAATTTACTATTCACTAACGCTAATCTTAATCACTTAAGCTAACCTTAATAAACCTAGACCCCTGCATAGTCAAACAAACTCAAATAGAACTTATTTCCTATGTAAGTTGGTTAAGGAAAGCATTTTCAAACATTAAAATACCTTTGAACTTTACATACATAAATTATTAGGGGTTTCATTTCTTAAAAATCAAGTAATTATTAGAAGTATAAAAAATATAAGAAATATATTTATAATGAAACAAAATATCCCGTAAGATTCCTGTATGTTCATTTTAATTTAGTTATAAAAATTTTCAAGACAAAATTTAACATTCTTTACTTCTAGATTAAAACTATGTTTTCAAAGCAAATTAGGGATCTCAAAGATTGACCTATTTTACTAAGAAAACATTTTTTTTCTTAATGAACATTTGCAATTTGACACCCCTAGATGTTAGGTAAATTACCATGTAATCATTTTCCCAAAACTCTTTTGAAAAGTATGTCAAATAATTTTTGAAATGGAGTTCACCAAAACAGTAACTGTTCTAGAGCAGTGATTTTCAAAAATTCACGTCTCACAATCTACATGGAATGTTTCGGTGATTCTTGATCCAAAATTTTTCTAACATCTCAAATTATGGTCTATGAATAATTCAGGCCAAAATTCCAATAGGAAGCATGTTTTTCGGGGGTTCAAATTTGGGTTATAAACAAGGGTTGTCCGGCAGCCTATTCTAATTCAATATTACACCACAATTTTCCAAACACCAAACCCTTGTAATCCCTCAAATAAGTTCCCATCACATCCTAGATCTTATAAAACATCACACACAAGTTTTCATGATCATAATTTAGCTTAAAAACCCGACACCTAAATGAAAGTCCAAAATTCCAATTTGTTTTTCCTAACAACTATCTTTAAATATAAGAAACACCAAATCTCATCCAACTTGTTAAAACAAAACACCACACATAGGGCCACATTTCCACAACATAAATACAATTTTACCTACCACTGTTTACAACATTCAAAGCATAGAATAGTTGAGCATTACCAAAAAGAATTTTCGGCACCCATAGAGCAATATTTGAATTTGAGAAAATTATAATGGGACAAGTAGTTCTTTCACAGAATATCAATTCTCAAGTGATTTCACATCTTCCTAGACTTCATTTATCGTGTCCCTATGAAGAAATCTCACAAACAAAGTATTCAATAGTCACTTTAATCAAATCTAGACAGAAAGATCTCTACTTCAAATTTAAGCATTTCAAGTGAATAGAAAAGGATTCTTCATCCACAATGTAACACCCCACTACATACATAGCCCAAACAGGCTGGAGATATCACCACGTCCTTAGGACTAGGTGTCTTTATAACACGGTAAAAAAATAAATAAAAAATAAATAAAAGATAAGTAATTATAAAACATAGAACTTAGCTAAAACTTCAAATTATGGCTATTACAATCCTTGCATGAGAGGTCTTGAAAATAAAACTCCCAACATTTGAATTAATAAACGAAACATTGTATCAAGACTACTTCTATACAAAAGAATGCTCTAGCCCTCAATCTTGATAAATTCATCTTACCCTAAAAATATGATTAAAAAAGTCCTGTGAGATTATAAATATCTCAGTGAGTTCGAGGTGTGTGAATTGGTGTCACAATTTTCAAAACATGAGTGAAGTACACTTGAACAGTTACACATTCATAATTTAAATAATTTTTCACATTTCAAATATATTATAATTTTGGGGAGGTCCAGCAAGTACAAAATTAGTAGCTTGCTAAAATAAATATTTTTTTGGAAAAATTATTCATAAAACATTTCTAGAACATAAATTTCATTCTTCAAATGTTTTGTACCTAGTATTAAGCCATATCCTGCGTATCAATATGATACCCATACTGTGACATTTATGATCATGGTACGTCATATATACGGTGACAGCATTTTCGATGCCAGGTAATTGGGTAGGATGTACATCATTCCTGAGAGAATACCTAGCTATCTCCCTTATATAAATCAGATAGGATGTCCCATGTCCATCCTCCGGCTCCCGTTGGAGACAATGTTGCTAACTACGCTCAGCTAGTAGAACTATCGCCCCTTTTGAAAAGACAACTTTTCAGAGGCGGCCAATCTACTGGAACTCTCTTTTAATCTAACGAAAGATTGTCATATATCCTTACCTCTTGAAATCTCAATGTCATTAATTTAATGGTTCAAGAGTTTGCTATTCCGATATGGAATAATTAAATAATTTCCAAAATTATTTCAGTCTTTTGAAGTAGATTCCCAAGTCTCAACCTGACTAAAATCAAAACTATCATTATCTTCCCCAAGGTTTCCAAAACACCCCTTTCTATTTCAATTCCAAAATTTATTCAAGATGTATAAGTTTATTTCTCATAATTCACAAAAGTTATAACATTTGGAGCCAATACTTATAGAACTCCTCCCATGGTTTTCACAATATTTATCATGCATGAATTGCATAAGTGAATTTCTGTGTGCATATATATATGATGCATGGCTCCAATTCATAATCATAATACTCGTGGAAGCTTCTCATAAACACTCATGCATGAGTAGATCGTAATACCATACTAGGGTCAGTACTTGTACTAAGCATTATTTTCATGCATACTGTTTTCTCAAAGTAACATACTCTCTTTTTTAAAAAAAAAATCATAATTTACACATTATAAAAATAAAGCATTTCATAAAATTATGCATATATGATATATTCATTTGAATGCAAATTTTGCACAATTTGAACATGGTATTTTTTTCATGGATTTTGCATTTCATAACATGTATTTTGAAAACATGCTTGAGATACAAGGACTTACCTTGTCCAAGGTTAGGTAATCTCCTTAACTTAATTCAAGATCTCGCTACTCCTCCTCTGCTAATATCTACCACGTCTATCATATATATAACATATAGGAATTAATTCCTATTGATATCATTCCAAATAAAGCATTAATTGAATCACTGGAGTAATTAGGGAATTACTTAGGTCTTAAGCAATTCTAAGAGTGTTTAGCGATAAAACTTAAGTCTAGGGGATTCCATCACAAAATTCAATAACTAGCTAACATATCCACAAATTCATATAGTATAAGTGTCCTGATTTCTCTATAAGATAAATAGGCAAAAAAAGCCATGATTATTATGAATTCCTAATTATCATGCCAAACCCTAGTTATCCATGCAAACCCCAATTAGTCATGCAAAAGCCTAATCAACCATGCAAACCCTAATTAATCTTACAACACATTAATTATCCAAGCAACTTATTCACCAATTCATCTCACCAAGTACATCATGGCATCAAGTAATCTTGCAGGATTAAAAGCCCTTTCCAAAGTTTTATTTTGCAAAGCAAGGGATTTCATCATGTAGAATTATAAACTCCATTAAAATCATCAAAGCCCTCCCAAATATATCCCTAATAATTCTAAGCATCTTATAAAATCCATTTAAGCCAATTTTTGAATCTTTTAGAGCCATCCCCATAAGTAGAATTCATTTTTCTACTTCAAATACCAAACTCAGTTTTCAAACATAAACAGAGGTCATAAATATCAACCTATTTAATAGAGAAAATCGTCTTATTTTTCAATGAAAACTTTCAGTCTAGTACCTTAGTATGTTAGCTAATTTAAAATATTTTTATCTCCCCAAGATTTTCCCAAAAAGTGGCTCAAACAATTTTTACATAAAGACCCGCATGAACAGTGACGATCTTTCAGCGGTGACATTGAAAAATTCATATCTCACAAATTACAAAATATTTTTCAGTGATTCTTTTTATAAAATCATAATAACATATGTTTCTAAAATTTAAAAATAATGATAAAATTCAATCTATAATTGGGATTTTTGGGGGTTTGAAAATGGCTCTCTGCACAGTGGTTTCGTAACCGCTTAGGCAGGGTTTGTGTAAAAGTCATTAAGGTGAGTTTTCTTCATTAATTTGATTCAAATATCCTATCATAAAAGTCCTAACACATAACTCAATGCTTAGATATACATAATTTAGCATGCCCTTTACCAATCCTTAGCTCCAAAACAACACCGATTTCATTATACAACTAAACAAACAACCCTCAACTTTCTTGTCACCACCATAAACTCCTTAACAGCATCAAAATTCTTCACCCACCACTTATATAATCATCCATACACAGCACAACAAGATTACAGTATGCCTCCAACATCCCTTTGGCAAAATCATGCACAAAACACTAGTTTTAAACTCAAACTTCACAAGGCTGAACACAGCTCATGGAATTTTGGCTTTCCCTCAATATAACATAGAGAATGGATTTTTTAACATAAAAGGGCCTTAATTCCACAGCATATAACATATCCCAGGCATAAATGAAACATCCCTACATCACTAAATCACACAAAAATGTCAAAGAAAACAGATCTCGCAAGCTGGACAAGAACCTGTAATTTTTTTTCGATTTTCAAGAATCTGAAATAGGAAATGAATTTCTCAGCACAAAAGACCTCATATTCACATTATACAACATGTCTCCAACATAAAGGTAACATTTATACAACATTAAATCGCACAACAATGTCAACGAAAGCAAATCACACCAAGCTGAACAGAACCAGCAGATTTTCGGACAGCAGCTTTTGTGAAGGGAAATCTCTTTGGCTCACCTCTTTTCCAGCTGGGTTTTGAGCACCTCCAATCAAGGAGGAGTTGGCCGACAGCAACAATGGACATGAGGTAATTGTTTCCTCTTGGTCTCCAAATATCAAGTAGCAGCAAGGAGAAGAATGAATAAAAAAAAAAAAAAAAGTTGTCTTCTTTTGCACATGGTTGCCGGCAGCAACAAGAGATAAGAGGAAATTGTTTCCTCTCAGTCACAATGCAACCGATAGCAAAGGATTAAGACACAGCTGACAGCCAGGCAAATCCATTTAAATATATATATATATATATATATATATATATATATATATATATATATAAATCGAAATATTTCATGACTTTGGAAAAGAAGAAAGGGCAGACGGCCTTGAAGGGAAAAGTGAAGGGGAAAAAAAAGCCTTTATACGAGGGCTCATTAAATCCAAAGGTTGAGATGCAGTTATTTGAATACACCCTAAATTTAAGGGTTATAATTTTAGGTGTTTTTATGTGACAAAAAAAATTTATTTGAAATTCATGGTAGAAATTCATTTAAATAGGTCAAAATGGTTCATGGATTTTGGATTCTTTTGGGTCAAATAATTTAAATGGGTCAAGTAGTCAAAATTGGTCTTAGCCTTGAATTTTGATCAACACTTCTAGTTGATAAAAAACTAAAACTAGCTTTGTTGCAAAATTTGGTTGTTTAAGAAAATATTTTCTCTAAAAGAAAAAATCACTATTATGTTATTTAGATACATTATAATAATTTAATTAAGGATAAACCATTTTTCCACATAACAAGCATATAGTCACTTTGATTTCATTTATTTTCTCTAGGAAATCTCAAAAAATAATTTAAGAAAAAAACACAATTAATTTGTAAAAATAGAATTTAATTATCTTATTTCCGGTAGTAAAATTGGTTGGATATTACACCCTTGATATTCATATAAGGTTTTAAATAACACAATCACATAAATAATTAATTGACTTCATAACGTAAGTTGAATTATCTTAATTTTCCTAAGGCAAAATTATAGGGTATTACATCATCCCCTACTTAAGAAAATTCCGTTCCCAAAATTAAACTAAGCCATCCCTTTGACCATCTTGTGGTACTTCTTTTTCATCCACTCCTCGGTCCCCAAGTGGTGCCTTGAGCTCCGTGATGCTCCAATAGTAGCTTAACCATAGGGACCTTTTTATTTCTCAATTCCTTTACACATCGATCCAATACCTTGATTATCTCCTCCATATTGATCAAATTCGACTGTAGTTGTAGTGACTCATTGTTCAAGACAAGCTTTGGGGTTCGAATTATATTTCTTTAGTTGTCAGAATAGCTTTGTTGTTGGCTTTAAACCGCTTTCTAGTCCTGCTTCTTCTGTCTTTATCTATCTTCAATCTTCTTTCCATGCCTAGTACAATTATGTTAGACATTTTGCCCTTACATAAATTCTATCAGACTATACCAATTATTGTTCGATGGTTGTTATCATAAATCAACTTTGTATATGGAAGGCTTTTGGTTTTCTCATTTCCAAAATCTAGTGTGCAAGCTCCCAATATGTCTTCAAAATCATTTTTGCTCTTTCTGATTGACTTTCTATTAGTGGCTAATTTGAAATACTAATCTTCAAGTTTAATCTCCAAGATTCTTGAATTTTCATTTATCTTCTTGAAGCCAACTGGGATGTGTCATTTAGAAACATTGCTTGAAGGCACCCCATGTAGTCATATGATTTCTTGGGTATAAACTTGAACAAAATCCTCTGTTGACTATTGCTTGCTTATGAAAACAATATGGATTATCTTGATGTGATGGTTTGTTGTTGTCTAAACTTTATTCCTTTGATTCCTACTCATCAGCAAACAAGTAATAACATCATTAATGACATATTCCTTCTTCTATTAGGTGATAAGTAAGGGTTGGAGTATTCTAGTGAGTTTTTTAGACTTAGCTTTTACTTTCTAATAGATAAGTCATGTCAATACATAGTGTGTAATTTTTCATTCTTCATTCTTGGCCAACAAACCATCTTCTTCACATATTCGTATTTTTTTTTTCTTTCAGAAACATAGTGCAATGGCTTCTTGTGGGCTCTTTTCAAAATATTTCTTCTTCAAATCTTCTTTATCTTGCATGTAAAATTGATCACGAGAATATGTCACTACATTGTCAACTACTCTAAAGTCTTGATTTCTTCCTTCCAATTCCTTCTCGTTGAAAGCTTGAAATCAAGCTTCAAGATTTTATGCGTGACTAAAGTTTTTTAGTGAGGCATAAGCTATAGCCTCAATGTCCCGCACATAGAATTTCCAAAAGGGAATTTGTGAGTTTGAAAGGAAAAATGTGAGTTTGAAGAGAATATAGGAGAGAAGTGTAGGCCAAATTTAATGCCATGGGAAGTCTAATAATTTAAGGAAACATAAGTGGATAAAATGATAAGATTGAAATTGTTGACTATTAAAGAATTTTTTTTCTGTGATTAATGAGAATTGAATACTTCCGATGGTTGAATAAGAGAAGTTATTGGATATTCAAGTCTTAATATTTGAGGTAAATTTTAAAAAAGATGTGGAGCACCAAAACATGGGCACATGAAAGCAACATTACTTGAAGAAGAAAGAAGAGAGTTTTGTGCAATAATAAGAACTACAAGAAATCAAAAGGTGAAATGATTGTAACATTTGATTGTCAATGAAAGTATTATGATTGAGAAGAACCAAACACTTATGCTTAGTGATAAGGAAAAGTTCCTTGAATGTTCAACCATTAAAAGAAAATTTACAAGAAATAACAAGATATATTAGGTAGAAAGATAAGCATATCAAATCAATATCATTTGAAAAAGAAAAGAAAGTTAAAATAAATGAGTGAAAGATTTTTGGAAATTGTGATATTAGGATTTCAGAGATAAGAGGAGTTAACTAAAGAAGGCATAAATTAGCGTGTGCTAACTCAAATGAATGATGAAGTCAATGGACTAAATTCAATGAGGCAAAAATTGAAAATTAACATAAAAGCAACATATAAAGCATTTAGAAGAATAGTTGAAAAGTTTACTGAATAACAATTGCAAAAAAAGTTCAATGAATAACAATTGCAAACATTGACTAGAGTAGCATAGGTTGCTTTAATCAACCAAGTCTTTAGAATAAAATTCACAACAAATGGGCAAGAAGAGAGTTGGCAAAAAATAGCTCAAAAAAGAAAGCAGATGACAAGGTATAGAGAATAGACAGTCAATATGTAAATGATATAAAGAAATTAGGTACAATGTAGATGCATTTGATAATGAGTAATTTTCTAACATTGAGTGAAGTAGCTAAGGTGACCTTCTATAATCAAATATTGGAAGAAAGCTCATAACAACAACAATAAGTGAAATGATATTGTTTGTATGTGGAAACTTATAAAAAAGAGTAAAGAAGCGAGATTAAGTTAGATTGAATCACCATCATAGGAATTCACCAACACGGTTTTCCTTTCTTGATTTGATGCATCTGCATATAATGCTTGAAGTTCAACAAGTGTAAAGTTTGATCTTCTCTTAGGCTCTTGGAAATTCTTCTCACTCTTCCTCTTTTACAACTACAATGTCCATCTCCATTGTAGCCGAATTAGAGGTTACGTAAGAATCGCAATTCTTCTAACGAAAGATAGTAGTAATACTCTAATCCTAGGAATATTTTATACTTCAAGATGTTTTCGAGTCGTATTGGATCCAAAGTTTTCTTTGTTCCAAAGTGAGAACTTTAGTATTCTTTTGCGGTATTAGGTTGTTGTCTCCAACAACTCTAGTTGCATTTCTTCAATTAGTCAAACATGATGGTGGAATGATGTTTCTTTTTTTTTTTTTTTAAACTAAAGTAGTCTCGAGAAACTTTCATTTGGATGTGTACAATATCTATATTTGAAGCATCTCTAGTTTTACTCCTTGAAATAACAATATGTATCCATAACTTTCTTCCTCCGGCCATGATGACAAATTGTTAAATTTGGAGTAGTTTCCGTCGAAGTAGTCCTTACGTATCTTCCCTTATTCTTCCATTGTTGCTCTAGAGACCTTTTAGCATATAAATTACGCGTCAGTAGAATCATTCTTTAAGTTATACAATTTAGGCCTTCCTCATTCGTTGGTGTAGTTGTGTTCACTATAGTAGTACAATTGTAGACAGTATCTACTTTCCGTAATCATCTCTTCTTTGTATTCTACTCAACACGTAATATCTGAATACCCCTCAATGTAACATTCCCCAACCTAATTATTCCAGCCCAAAATTAAAGTGCAAATTTGCCATTACTAAAAACAAGTAATTCCCTATAGCAAACTCAGTTAGATAAAGATATATAAAGATATTTCACATAATTTACAGCACACACAATCATTAGAGCATTCGAGATAATGTCCTATATTCACACATAATTAGCAGGCACAGTAGAAAATCACAAATCTCCAATATACAAATATCAAAATCCTATATCCCTCCAATAATCATCATTTCTAAGATCCCATTATTATAATACAGTCGTATTCATCAAATCAGAACTAGGATAGTCAAAATCGAAAAACTGGAATAAGTATCAAGATCATAGACCTCTTCATCATGTGTAATCCTCTTATACCCAAAGAATCCGACATAAGCATACTTATCACATCCCCTAAGTGAAACTTTGGAAGGTAGAGATATACCATTAGCTGATTATTTTTTATATCTATGATCTATTATTCAGAAAGATAAAGAGCTTGATAGCGATGTTACACACCGAGTGAAGGCGGGTTGGTTGAAATGGAGGAGTGCGACTAGTATTCTCTGTGATCGTAATGTACCATTGAATCTAAAGGGAAAGTTTTACAGGGTAGCTATAAGACCTGCTTTGTTATATGGTATGGAATGTTGGGCAGCTAAATGCTGTAATATTCAAAAAATAAAAGTAGCTGAGATGCGTATGTTATGGTGGATATGTGGATATACTAAAAAGGATAGAGTTAGAAATGAGATCACTAGGGGAAAGGTGGGCATGTCATCTATTGAGGAAAAGATGAGAGAAAGTAATCTGCGTAGGTTTGAACATGTTCAGAGAAGATCAAGAGATATTCCTGTTAGGACGATGGAGAGAGTGAGGTAGGATAGGTTAGACAAATGTAGATGTAGGCCTAAAACGACATGGATAGAGGTGATTATGAGGGATATGTCTTTGTTATATTTGGATGAGATTATGACATTCGATAGAAGGAAGTGGCGAGAGATGATTCATGTGGATGACCACATGTTGCCTGATGTTAATTCATATATCCGACCCCAAGTTACTTGGGATTAAAGCTTGGTTTGTTGTTGTTGTATCAGGACTACGACTATAACAAAAGAATGATCTAGCCCTCAGTCTTGATAAAATCATCTTACCCTGAAAATGTGATTAGAAAAGTCGTGTGAAATTATAAAAATCTCAATAAGTCCGAAGTGTGTGAATTTGTGTCACAATTTTGAAAACTCCATGTCATGATGCATGTGTGAAGTAGACTTGAATGGATACACAGTCATAATTTAAATAAATTGTCACATTTCAAATACATTATAATTTAGGGAGGTCCAACAAGTACAAAATTAGTAGCTTGCAAAAATAAATATTTTTTTGGGGTAAAATTGTTCATAAAGCATTTCTGGAACATAAATTTGTTCTTCAAAAGTCTTGAATCCAGTATCAAACCATATCCCGTATATCAATAATATACCCATAGTATGAAAATTATGATCATGGTACGTCATATATGTGGTGATGCCATTTTCCATGCCAAGTAATTGGGTAGGGTGTACATTCCTCCCGAGGGAATACCCCACCATCTTCCTCATATAAATTAGATCGGATGTCCCACGTTCGTCCTCCGGCTCCCCTTGGAGACAGTGTTGCTAGCTAAAGACCGTTCATATTTAGTAGAACTATCACCCTGTTTGGAAAGAGATAGCTTTCCGAAAATGGCCAATCCACCAGAACTCTCTCCTAATCAAACGAAAGCTAGTCCTATAGCCTTGCCTATTAAGATCTCACTATCATTAATTTAATTGTTCAAGAGTTCGCTATTCTGATATGGAATAATTAAATTATTTCTAAAATTATATGAAACTTTTGAAGTAGATTCCCAAGTCTCAACCTGACTAAAATCAAAACCACCATTATCTTCCCCAAGGTTTCCAAAACACCCATTTCTATATCCATTCCAAAATTTATTCAAGAAGTATAAGTTTATTTCTCATAGTTCACCAAAGCAAAAACATTTGGAGCCAATACTTATAAAACTCATGCCATTGTTTTCGCAATATTTATCATGCATGAATTGCATAAGTGAATTTCCATGCGTCATGTATATTTGATTCGTGGCTCCAATTCATAATCATAATACTCGTGAAAGCTTCTGAGAAATACTTATGCATAAGTAAATCGTAATATCATAATAGTGTCACTGCTTGTAGTAAGCATCATTTTCAAGCATAGTGTTTTCTCAAAGTGACATACTCTCTTTTTTTTTATATAATAATTTACATTGTATAAACATAAAGTATTTCATGAAATTATGCATATATTATATATTCATTTGAATGCTAATTTTGCACAATTTGAACATGGTATTTTTGCATGGATTTTCAATTTCATAACATGTATTTCAAAAACATGCTTGAGATGCAAGGACTTACCTTGACCAAGGTTAGGTAATCTCCTTCACATAATTCAATATCTCGCTTCTCCTTTTTTGCCGATGTCCGCCATGACTATCATATATATAACATATAGGAATTAATTCCTATTTATCTCACGCCAAATAACGTATTAATTGAATCACTAGGGTAATTAAGGAATTACTTAGGTCTTAATCGATTCTAAGAGTGTTTAGCAATAAAACTTAAGTCTAGGGTGAAGCATTCCATCACAAAATTCAATAGCTAGCTAATATATCCACAAATTCATACAATATAAGTGTCCCGATTTCTCTATCACATAAATATCCAAACAAAGCCTTGATTATCATGAATTCCTAATTATCACGCAAAACCCTAATTATCCATGCAAACCCTAATTAGTCAAACAAAAGCCTAATCAACCATGCAAACCATAATTAATTGTACAACACTTTAATTAACCAAGAAACTCATTCACCAATTCATCTCACCAAGTACATCATGGCTTTAAGTACTCTTGCAAGATTAAAAGTCCTTTCCAAAGTTTTATTTTGCAAAGTAAGGGTTTCATCATGTACAATTATAAACTCCATTAAAACCATCAATTCCCTCACAAAGATATCCCTAATAATTCTAAAAATCTTATAAAATCCATTTAAGCCAATTTTTGAGGCATTTAGAGTGATCACCTTAGGTAAAATTCATTTTCTTCTTTAAATACCAAACTCAGTTTTCATCATAAACGGGGGTCATAAATATCCACCTATTTAATAGAGAAAATCATTTATTGTTCAATGAAAACTTCTAGTCTAGTACCCCAGTATGTGAAATAAATTACAATATTTTAGTCTCCCCAAGATTTCCCCCAAAAGTGGCTCAAACAATTTTTATATAAAGACCCGCAAAACCAGCAACAAGCTTTGAGCAGTTATTTGAAAATTTCATATCTCACAAATTACAAACTATTTTTCGGTGATTCCTTTTCTAAAATCATAATAACATCTTGAGGTTTCTACAATGTTAAAATGATGAGAAAATACAAACAATAAAGGGGATTTTTGGTGGTTTGAAAAAGGCTCTATGCAGAGTGGTTTCGTAACCGCTTAGGCAGGGTTTGTGTAAAAGTCATTAAGGTTAGTTTTCTTGATTAATTTTATTCAAATATCCTACCATAAAAGTTCTAACACATAAATAAATGCTTAGATATACAAAATTTAGCATGCCCTTTACCAATCCTCAGCTCCAAAACTGCACCCATTTCATTATAAACCAAACTAGCAACCCTCTGCTTTATTGTCACCAACATAAACTCCTTAACAACATCAAAATTCTTCACCCACCACATATATAAGCATCCATCATAGCACAACAAGAATACATTATGCCTCCAATATCCCTTTGACAAAACATGCACAAAAACTAACTCAAACTTCATATGGCTGCACACAGCTCATGGTATTTCAGCTTTTCCTCAATATAACATAGAGAATGGATTTCTTTAACACAAAAAGGCCACAATTCTAGAATATATAACACATCTCAGGCATAAATGAAACACCCCTACATCATTAAATCAAAGAAAAATGTCCAAGAAAATAGATCTCCCAAGCTGGGCAAAACCAGCAAATTTTTTTCGGTTTTCAAGAATCTAAAAATTTGAAATAGGAAATGGATTTCTTAGCACAAAAGATCTCATTTTCACATTATACAACATTTCTCCAAAATAAAGGTAACATTTCTACAATATTAAATCACACAAAAATGTCAACGAAAGTAAATCACACCAGGCTGGACAGAATCAATAGCTTTGTGAAAGGAAATGCTCTTTGGCTCACCTCTTTGACAGCTATGTTTTGAGCACCTCTAATTAAGAAGGAGCTAACCTATAGCAATAATAGACATCAGGTAATTGTTTCGTTTTGGTCACCAAACATTAGGTAGCAGCAAGGAGAAGAATGAATAATAATAAATAAAAAAAAAGTTGTCTTCTTTTGCACATGGTTGCTGACATCAACAAGGGAGAAGAGGAAATTGTTTCTTCTCGGTCACAATGCAATTGATAGCAAAGGATTGAGACATAGCCAAGAGTAAGATGATGGAAAAGAAAAGTGGGCAACCGGCCTTGAAGGGGAAAATTGAAGGGAAAAAACAAATGCTTTTATACTAGGCTCATTTAATCTAAAGGTTAAGATGAATTGTTTGAAAACACCCTAAATTTAAGAGTTATGATTTTAGGTGTTTTGATGTGACAAAAAAAATTTTATTTGAAATTCTTGGTAGAAATTCATTTAAGGCAAAATCTCCAATTTGGTCCCTTAACAATTATTTTCAATCTGTTATGGTCCCTAATCATTGTTTTTATCTTTTTAGATCATCTAAATATTTTTTTATAACTCATTTGGTTCTTCTGTCAGTCACACCGTTAACTTGTCATTTCTTGTAAGGGCAAATATGAAACTTCAATATATTTGTACACCAGTGGATTGCCCTGATTCATTTATCTAGCTTATGTATTCTTCTCTTCCGCATCTCGTGAAGAAGAACTCGACTAAGGAGGAACAGTAGGCTTGCAAAGATGGTAGATTGAAGAGCTTTGGTTGCTGGCAGACGGAGACCTACATTGAAGAATAGTTTACTTGTTTCTCAGCCAAAAAAATCATGTCTTCAAGTGAGCAAAAGAGAAGAATCACTTCAAATCTTTCTTCCTATTGCAACTGTAGAAGACCAGCAATTTTATTAACTTCTTGGACAGATGCAAACTCGGGAAGGCAATTCCTTCTATGCGAGCTACCTCAGGCATGTATTACTTCTGTTGTGATTAGAATGCAAAAATAATTGTTTAGCTATTTTTTTTAATATTTCCGCCACAACAGACAAATGGGTGCTGTCATTTTTGTGTTTGGATTAATCCGGAAATTTGCAACAAATCTAAAGTGGTGATTCCAGGATTGTTGAGGAGGATTAGAAGGCTTGAAGAGGAAAGAAACACACTAATGAGAAAGGACAAAATTTCTTGCAGGAAGAAGGCATTGATGATCACTTCTTGCATTGCGCTGGTGATAATATTTGGGCGGAAGTACTTGACTTGGGAGTGTTTTGATCCCAAAATTACTACGAGATGCTGGCATCTGTTGGGTTTTGTATGTGTTTTGGAAGGATTTAGACATTGTAAACTGCCTTTGAAATATGCACATTAAACCATTTACCCTTTATTTAATTAATATTCTCCCGGCATTAGTTTTTGTTTCTTAGTCATTGGACATATACCTTGTAGTATTTGAGATTAGATTTTTGGAAGGTTAAAATACCACAATGAATTCATATAAGCACTTGGTAGTGAATCTTCATATTCATTGGAAGGACTTTTGTATATTTGGTAAACCTCTTTGCAAATTAGCTTTACTACAACAATGACTTTATAGTGCAGTGGGCAATGACTTCCCTTGATAACATGTGCACTGATGGTCACTCTAAACAATGTCACATTACTAGTTGTATATGTATTTATTCAAGAGTACTGTCTTCAATGTATGTTAAGCAAAATCCTGTAACCATCTTCAATGCAAATAAAAAATGCAATAGTACAAAAATAATAATGATTAATCGCCATGAGAATAAAGGCCACCAACATGTCCATTAATCAAAAGACCAGTTGTCACAATTTAGTAGTTGTTGTTGTTATGCATTCATGAAATTACCAATGCTATTAGTCAACACATACATCCTAGTAGAAAATCAACAAAAAATATGAATTTGTAGTTAACATTTCCTAACATCATTAACAACTAAGAAGAAGACTAATACTTTTCCATGTATTCAACTACAAAATATCTAGACTGCCACAAAATTGTTGGTTGCAAAACAAGTCATTCAATCATCCCTTGTCAAAATAGTTGCATATGTTATTCTTCGGTCTAGCTCAGCTCCAGGAACTTTACATGTTGCTCGGTTATAGCCAATCTGTGCACACCAGCTGCATCTTGTTGGCTTTCTCTTCTTTCCTATAAGCTATTTACATGGAAATAGTAGGAGGGGAGTTACAAATAAGAAAAAGGAAAAAAGGAATTAAATTTAAATCTCGTGTGTAACTCTTTCATTTTGGTAAAACTGAGAGCCATTAGAGAAAATAACCTTTGAACATTCTGCTTGCTCAGTAATTGGCACTGTTGTGGCTTGATCAATGATAGGCACCAAGACTTGCTCAGACTCAGTGATTGGTACTGTTGAGACTTGATCAGAGGTAGGTTGTGATTGTGGAATAGAAGCTTGAAGAAGCCGTGGTTGTGGCAGATCCATTGAACTTTCATGTAAAGTTAGTTCCATAGCTACTTCATGCTCATGTGAACTTTCTGGTACTTGTATTGAGAGTTGAGATTTGTATGACCTTCTATTATAGCCCAACTGTCCACATCTGCCAAATTTATTTAAGTTCTGGGCTCCACCATCTTTATCAACATTATTTTTCTTGTCTTTTTGTGGGCATTTTCTGGCATTATGTCCGGAAGAACCACAATGCCTACATTTCATACTCCTAAAACCCACTCTTGAGAGTTTCTTTGCAACGATGGTTGTAACTGTACGAGCCTTCTCCCCTCCTTCTAGCTTTCTTTTCTTTCTTGTTCTGTCTAGAAGCTTCAGGGCCATAGGAGGCTTCGGTTCTGACAATTTACTTTTTGGCCAATTATTTGGTCCATTGCAAGGATGTATGACTGACTCATAAGCCCTTTTGTTTGAAGTAATACTATAACAATCATCGACATAGTCTTCTGGTTCATTACCTTCATATCAAATTACTGAAATTCCATGCGTACAAGGGATTCCAGAAAGTTCCCATTTTCTACAGGTGCACCTTTTATAATATGTGTCAACTGAAAATTGCTCTGAAGATTTGGTGTCCCTAACTTCGAACTTGTAACCACCGACATGTGAAGTGATACAGTAGGCAGACTCCTCAAATAACTTTTCAAGCCTCTTCTTAATTCTTGGGTAGATCTTACCTTTTTACTTCTGAACCCATACCCTTCTTGATTGAAGTCTCGACATTAGGTATGCGCGTACTCTTTCAAGCAAACCAAGTATCGGTTTGGACCTTGCTGCCAAGATTTGCAAATTGAACGTCTTGCTGTGGTTGTTCAATAAAACATCACACTTAGTTTGGTTATTGAAGTACAACCTACTCCAGTGTTTAGGGTGTGTATGCTTACACAACTAAGCATAGGCAGCTTTGTCAAAGTCTTTCAACAATTGAATTTCACTCTCAAATTTGTTAGGATATGTAGCCTTTGCAGATTTCCACACCATGTGTAAGTAACCCTTGGGTGTTTTTTCTTGAAGATGTTGTATAGGTGTCTGACACAGTGTCTGTGTTCCACAAGGGGCAGTAGATTTCCTACTGCTTGTCCTAGACCCTGAAAATAAAAAAAGAACCAAGTGAGTTTGATGAAAAAACCAAGTAAGGGAAAGAGCCAAGTGCTGTATTATTACCTTCTGTCTATCAGAGATAAAGCACCAGCCCTATTGTTTACGTATATTCAAATCTTTAATAAGCCCCTGTATGAACCAAGTCTAAGATGATTTGGTTTTGGCCTCCACAATGGCATAAGCGATGGGATAAATGCCATTGTTGGCATCAATACCCACAGCAATCAACAAGATACCAAGATGAGGACCTTTCAAAAAAGTCCCGTCTAGTCCAACAACCTTTCTACAACCTCTTACAAAACCCTCCCTCAAAGCTGCCAAACATATATACATTCTTCTAAAAACCCTTTCGGTTGTTTGCTCATCCTCAACAACATCAATATAAATGGTACTGCCCAAGTTGGTTCTCCTGATTTCCTCGTAATAATCATTCAGAAGCTTGTACTAGTCTTTATAGCTTCTTTCAATCATTAACTTAGCTTCTACCTTAATTTTATAAACCTTAGGTCTTGCGATGTGCGCATTCAACTGCTCATGCACCTTCTCTTGAAATTCAGTTGCATTCACACCCCGTTCATTTATGAAGTTATCTATATATTTAATGGCAATAAATCTTGCAGAAGCAAGGAGCTGGTGTGTAGATCTTGCACATGTATACTTGGGTTCCAATGTTCGAATTTGGAAACTTGAGGTTTCTCCAACCATATGTTCATATAGCAGCCAATCACAATTTCTCCCTTTGCAAGCAGCCCTCACTCTAATCCGGTCATTTTTCTTGAAAAAATCATCGTGCTCTACTTGACCCCATGATGGATGATAGCTTTTTTAATTCTCCTTTAGTCTTAAAAATTAATTCTTCTTCGAACTAAGGGTTATCCATATCTTTTTCTGCATTGAATAATGGCCAATTGTCAGGTTCTGTGTCTTCTGTGATTTCTTCCTCATTAAACAGTTGGGGTTTGGAGTACTCCCTATCTGAATCATCTGTGTCATCGCTAGCACACTGTTCTGGGACTTCATCCTCAGCTTCCAAGTTTTCTACTTCCCCCTCATTTAGATTCAGTAAATATTTTTTTACGGGCCCCATTTTTACCCCCTCTCTTTTTTTTTTTTTCTGCCGACATGTTGCTGTTCTGCATGCTGATGTTTCTAATTGTTGTTCTCCAATGTCATAGGTAGTGGCTAAAGATGCTGCACAAGTTTGAGTTTGCTATTCTGATTGCTGTTGTTGCTGTCTTTGAACTTCTAACCTAACATTTGTTTCAAAGTCTCCCAAGCCTTCCTCTACAATTTGTTTAATTACATACTCATTTTCTTCATCAGTAAGATCGTAATCAGAGTCCAAAAACTGATCTCCTACATTAAACTGTCTACCTCCTTCATTACCTCCCATAATAACTCCATCTTCTACAATCTGCTGACCCTCATTTCTAGTCACAGTTTCTTCAAACACATCATGATTTTGATCACTCTCTACATACTTCTTTTCTATATCAACTATTGGCTGCAAATTGGGAGCTGGAATATCATCATGTTCAAAAGACAACATGTCGTCTATTTCTTCTGCAATTACTTCCTGCATCTAGGCATCACTGCTTGCTGCTGGGGGAATGCAGTCATTTATTGAACCACATATAGTTACTGCTAGAGTATCAAAGATCTCACTATCCCAATTACTTACTTGAGTTGATTCACCTACATTAGCTAGAACATCTTCAGTAGGTAAGCACATAATTTGTCTGAATTCACTGAACTCCTTTGTACTAAACCAGTCCCTTCTCATCTACAATCATCCCAAAAGCACAAAGTTGTTAGAGAACTTATAAGAATGTCTTCCAAAAGTCCTGAGTTGTTTTAGTTACAAAACAGAAAAAAAAAATAAAAATAGGGAACTAACTCAATTGAAATACTTACAAAATAAGGATAACCATCATCAACACTAAACCTTGTAAGAGCACTGATCATAAATAATTTCGCACAGTATAAAACATAAAATCCATATTCTTCACCTCTTGTTTGTTGAGGAATCTAAGCAAGAAATCACTTTACATTTAGTAGCTACACCAACATACAACCAAAGACTCATAAGCAATGTTCCAAGAAAGCAACCGAACTAGTTAACTTACCATAGGAACCAACAATGGAATTTTTTTAAACTATGTATCAAAAACAGTCCTTCCACTTGCATGCAGTGTGTCAAGCACAAATCTATAATAGGTGGACAATGTTATTAGTGGAGTGATTAATTTCTTGAAATGAACTTAGAACATAGTCTAAATTTGATTGAAGACATTACTCTCTAATATGTGGTTCTATGCTATCTTTTGTAGTTTGCAATGAATCCAACAACACCATAGAAGGAATCTTTAAATTCAAATTCTCTTCCTTGAATTCACATAAAATTAGAAGCTGCCAATGTCCACTAAACAAAAAAACATATAACTTTAGCATTCAAGCTCAATATATCAATATTTAGCATGTGTTAGATGGAGTACAATTTCCTTTAAACGGAAATGGAAAACGTACTATATCACAATTAGAACAAAAACATATTGCTTTGAGAAAATATCTTGCTTCCTAATCCAACTTAAGACTTTCTTTTTGTCATTCGTTGTACAAATATTAAACCACAACGAGTCCACAAGCACAAATGATCTCCTCTTGTCATCGAACAGGCCATTCCAAATCAATCTGATAAGGATTAGTTGTTCATTAAACAATGTAATTGGGCTACAAAATTAATCAAGTGAAAATTTATAGTAGGGTAGTTTCAAAGCTTACTCAAAATAGTTCTCAAACATTTTTGAGTCAAGCATTTCGGATATGATAGTGGAGTTACTAGACTTCCGATTCCTCAATATAGGCATTTTTGTCCTCTTGAAAAATTGCATCAAATTTGCAAATCAATTCTTCAGGACCTAACAAAATGATTACAAAATATTAATTTTGAAAGAAAAATTATTATTAATTAATATTCATCTGGTAAGTACTATGATCATCAAGTCTTAACATATACAATGGTAAGTACTGATTGTTAGCTCCCCCTTCTTCAGAGCTATTGCAGCAGTTATATGCATTGGGGACCAAGTAACACGTGAGGAAACAGGCATGAATTTTCCCTATGCACTATACTATTTTCTGAAAACCATTACGGAATATGCATTGGGGACTAGGTAACAATAAGAAAGGCATCACCTTTTGTCTACATGTTCGGCAGACATAGGACAACAATAATAGCAAATTTTGTCTGACAAAAACATTTCACCATTCTCTTTACCTTCAATTTCGGTGTTATCACAGAAGTCGGGTCGGATGACTTCACGAAAGAACTAGACCAAACTTAGCAACGACGACAATAATAGGGGAGAGAGAGGTTGTTGCTGTAAAAAGAAACGACGAGGAAGAAAGAGAAGGTGGCGGGTTGAGTGGCTACAGCTTCCTATATGCCATTTTCAGTTAGACAATTGCCTCTGCATCCTCCCAAAGAACACCAGAAACCATTTGCTTTTGCTGGGAGGCATAGATCCATCTTTCTAACAAATTGGGGTAGTCCACCGGTGTACAAATATAGTGAAGTTCCACATTTGCCCTTACAAAAAATGATAAGTTAACGGTGTGACTGACGGAAAGACCAAATGAGTTGTAAAAAAATATTTAGAGGATCTAAAAAGATGAAAACAATGATTAGGGACTATAGCAGATTGAAAATAATTGTTAAGGGACCAAATTGGAGATTTTGCCTTCATTTAAATAGGTTAAATTGGCTCATGGATTTTGGATTCTTTTGGGTCAAATAATTTAAATGGCTTAAGTAGTCAAAATTGGTCTTAATCTTGAATTTTGACCAAGACTTCTAGTTGATGAAAAACTAAAACTAGTTTTACCATAAAATTTGGTTGTCTAAGAAATTATTTTCTATAAAAGAAAAAATCATTGTTATAATATTTAGATACATTATAATAATTTAGTTAAGGATAAATCATTTTTCCACATAAAAAGCATATAGTCACATTGATTTCATTTATCTTCTCTAACAAATCTCAAATAATAATTTAAGCAAAAATAACACACAATTAATTCAATTAATTCGTAAAAATAAAATTTAATTATCTTATTTCCTATAGTAAAATTTGTAGGATATCACACTTGATATTCATATGAGGTTTAAAATAACACAATCACGTAAACAATTAAATGACTTCATAACATAAGATTAATTATCTTAGTTTTCCTAAGGCAAATTTATCGGGTATTACACACAAGACTTTATTTCCTTAACACATATTATCTCCCTAACACAAAGACAATAAATTTGCATCGCATACTTCCACGAATAATGTAGAAAACATTCAAACATGTAAACTGTCCAGCATAGTAATTTTTCGTCCATATGGAATAAATAAGAGAGAAAATAAATTATTTGCCTACCTCTTGTAACTTTAATCTTTTACAATGTAAGATGACAAGATGAAGGCTTAATCTTCAATTTCTTGGCCCTTCTATAGGGTGTTTTTGGGGAAGAAAAAAAAATGAAGAGAGCGAGACTATGTCTCGGTTACAAGGGGAAAGAGAAGGATGGAGGGTTTACCTTAGAGTTTCTTGCTCAAATCCTTATATCCATTGAAAATTGCAACCTCCTAAGTGCCTAAGAGATGATGCTAGCTTGACAAATGATGAAATGCAAAGCCAAGGTGTGTGGGTTCGAGTGTGTCAGCCAAAGAAGCGGCAAGCTTTCCTTTTGGCCACCAAGGCTGCCGGCCAGCCTTGGAAGAAGAAGGGAGGCGGCTTTCTCTTAGAGAGAAATTGGAGAAAATGTTACAAGGGTTGAAGGAGTGAGCAGGCGGGTGTGGGAGTCCAAATGAGAGAAACAGAGCCATTACACTAGGGTATATTCTATTCTAGGGTTGAGATGAGTTTATTTAGATATACCCTAAATTTAAGGGCTAAAATGAAGGGTATTTTGATGGGTCAAAATGATCCATGGATCTTGGATTTTGGTCTTGGGTTAAATAATAAAATTGGGTCAAGTAATCAAGATTGGTCATGACACGAAATTTGACTAAGACTTTTTAATTAACAAACAAGGCCAAACTCCTAATTAAAATTAAATTCGTTCAAGAAGGTATTTTTCAAAAAAGTGAAATTCATTGTTATAATATTATTTGAAATATGATACAATAATTAATTTGACTATATTATCTACTACAACTAAACACACACACACACACACACATAATGCAACAATTAATTATGAATAAATCACTTATTACGAACCATACAAATAATAATTAACTTGATACACTTATTTTCCCTAAGGGAATTCATATAAGAAATACATGAAATAACTGCATATAATGCATTTAATTTATGAAGCGGGATTAATTTGATCAAGTACTTAGTTCCCTAGCACTCAATTTAGTAGAGTATTACATCCGTATCTTCTTTTCATTTTTCTTCTTTCTTAGGGCACATGAACTACTTGTATATAAAAAATAAAAAATTATCATTTCAAAGACTTGAGATTAAATTTTTTATATTTTTATATATGTTCGTATGATTTAAATATGGACATTCTATCGGTCGTGTTGTGTGAAAAGTGATTTAATAATGTATTAAAATACTCAAAAGAATGTGTTTATTAATTTTTTTTAATGGCTATCTTAATTTAAAAAATTATCAGATATTTGGGCTTCAAGATTTCAGTCAATTTATTAGCAAGTTCTATTTTCGTTACTTTTGTCTTTAAACCTATTGTATAGTTCTCATGTCTTGATTTAAAAAAAATATGTGTTATTTTTTTTTTTTTGACGAAAAACTCATATTCTAATAATATTCTATTTTTCGATCAAATAATTTTTTTTTTTTTTTTGTTATAGTTGAGTGATTTAATGTTGATTACTTGATTAATTTGTTTCCGGTTGTTATGGAAAAACTTTTATCCTATTTTTTCTTTTTGCAATGAAAAATTCTACATTATTTAGCTAAGCACAATATCATTAGAACAACAAATAAGATTGCGTTAATATTGGGATTGCGAGATTTGGCACAACGCACATGTTAATTTCTTTAATAGTTCTTCTTGCAAGACTTCAATTGTTTGAAATCGAATAACTTCTCTGATTTAGTCAACTAAATATGTGCAATTCGAAGGTTGGTTATGTCTAGTGTTAAGTTGCAAATCACAATGAGAGAGGATAATGTTATTAGTAACGCAATCAAGTCTACAATGATTTGTATAATGAATAATGATGATATGAAATATTTGTGGTACTATGCCTACAAGGGGATAGCTAATTAATTTGCATACTCATTATAGGATATTCTAGAATCCTAAGATAGTACCGGATGTTGCAGTTCAGAACAATTTAACTCCTTTTGTTGGCTCATTCATTACTTTACTAAACTCAGTTGTTGCCATGAATATTTTTAATTTGTGATACATCTCCATATTCGGTTCCCAATAATCCTAAACCTACACCTAATGATCTTGTTGGTTCATATTATTGTACATCAATTCCAGATATTCCAATTGTTGGACTTATAAATCATAACACATCAACAAGTAACAACTCTTAGTCATGTTCGATAGGATTGATTGCATCTCCACTTCAAAACATTAGTCAACCTTCCCAAATATAGACGAATCCCTTCGTGTTCCATTTGATGCATTGGATGTTGCATTACACATAACTTCAGCTAATGACAAGGTTACTCGAGAGCCTATTTGGGTAAGTGCTTCGAGGCAATTGTGAATGGTTTGGAGCCTATATTTAATGTAGATAGGCTTGCTAATTTTGATTGTCCCGATGATGCCCAAATTTATTTTATTTGTAGACAGACATGACTTTATGTGTGTGTGTGTGTGTGTGTGTGTGTGTGTTATATAGAATTAAACTATATGGAGCTAGTTTATTTGTTCGACACCAAGTAGCATGAGCCCACAATTGATGGAGTTGATCCCTGACCTATTGCACCTGTAATACCCCATCTACTTCCATATTGGAGTGACAAGATGAATATGCATTTATGAGCATCTGATAGGACTTCTATTGTTGCGATTATATCCATGTGCGGTTTATTTGCTTATATGCTTAATTGTTATAATCTTTAATCGTGAATTATATGAATCATTTTTGTATTACTTAATTGTATAATTTATGCAGGCATTAGTAATACTTAATTTTACATTGGGAGTTTGGTATGATTTATTGGAAATTATAATTCCAAATAAGTTGGTGAAAATATATCTTTTGGAGAAAATTTTTATGATTAGTTTTACAACAGAATCAAATTCAAAATTTACAAAGTATTAGCTGCATTTAGAATAATTTTGACTCTGGATTTCTTGACCCAATGATTATTTTAATTCATGTCGACCAATTGACTTAAGACTATTTAATTTGACTCAAGACTATTGTCTTTTATTAAATAAAAACCTAATGTCCTGGGAGATTGTAAAATCTCAAAATTACCCTTGATGTGCCCATTCAGAAGTCTATCTTCACCATGGATTTCTTCTAATCTTGACCATTCAATTGAATTAAATCATAGCCTTCTATTTTTACTTCCTTTCAAGTAATTTAATCCCAACATCCATTTGAAATGTATTTCAACCATTTATCTTAAATCTTATCCAAGATAAATTAAATCTTAACCCTACATCTTATTCAATCTTAACCTTTCATTTAAGCTAATCCTAACTATTTAATTTTATTAAATCCTAACCTTTTATTCTTCTTTCTCTTACAAGACATTAAATCACAACTTTCCACCATTCTTTACTTACAAGAAAACCAACAAACCCTAAAATTCTCTAAGCATTTAAATAGCCATAGAATTCCCTAAACTAAAATCATTTTTTCCTCACAAACTCTCTTCTCTTGGCTAACTAAAATCACTTTTTCCTTTTTCTTGATATTTATCTCAACTAAAAGAAGAACCCTAACTTTAGAAATTGAAGATTAAAGCTTCCTTTTGTTGGATTGAAAGACCTTCATCAAATTTCTTCAAGAGGTAATAAAGAAAACCTCATTTTCCCTCTTCCTTTTGCTTTTGGCTGAAAAATATGCCTGCAAGATAGATTGCTCCAAGAAAATGTGCTTTCTGGTTGAGATTTTGTTGGGGAATTATTGTAATCTTTATAGTAACATGATATATTGGGAGTATGTGGCCTATATATGAAAATTACGAATTTTAGATTCTGATTTCATTCCAAGAAAGGATATGCAAAATAGAGACATGTTGTTGGAATTGCATACCTGATTTGGAATTCTATTTTGATCAAACATGATTATGACTAGGGTTTGAAATGATGGATTTTTCTATGTTATTTTGATGTTTGGGAAGTATTACGGAGTTGGTATTTCAAGAAAATCATGATCAGAATATGTCCCATTGCTATTTGGAAAAATGCTCTAGTATCTATTGAGTTTTTGTGTTGAGACAGTAATTTTGTTGATTTAATTGAGTTACTTCCCGGTTAAATTTAATTGTGACATTTTATAGTACTAAGCTTCAATGTCATAGAAATATTTTACAACAAGAACATTGAAAATTTCCTTTTGGATTATTTTCTATATATTTTTAATTCAATTGCTCAAAACTCCCGTTGCAATTAACTATAGTAGTATACTAATTTGGGACCTAAAAATATCTAAGCAATGAACATGCTTTGGGAATGAATTTTAAATGGTGTATACTACACATGTTAACATTTCAAAGTAAGATTTTTGATTTAAAAAAAAAATTATTTGCTAAGTCAAATTGTGACGAGGGCTTTGTATTACTATATTTCATAGTCATTTGTACTAGATTGTATTGAGTTTTTGATTAGATGACTACTCATTCCTCTTGTTTTTACCTTATTTGAGCAAAATACAAAAGTAGAAGATGATTAGAGAAAAAAGAAAAATAGAGCAAAGAAACACCAAGTCGGCACCGGATGGGAGCTATACATGCACTGGTAAACTTACTCAATAGGCTGTGGTTCAGTCACTATACAAGCATCAGTTATTTCTAGAGAGTTTGGGGGATGAAGTAACGAGAATAATAGGCACCGAATGGGACAAGCAACATACTTCAATTTAGAGCAAGAATTCAAGATTTTTGAGTAAATGTACTTCACTGGCGCAAGTCGAGCATTACAACAGGCGCCAGTTCATATTTGGGTAGGCCATTATATCATTGATTTCAAGGAGGTTCAAACTTCTCTATAAATAGATCTTTTGGCTGTTATTTCAAACACGAATTAAGAGAGGGAGAAGCAGTCTCCAACCCTAGAACTCCAAGAAAAAATCTAAGGAAAGGATCCAAGCTATCCGTGAAGAGGAGATGGCATCTTCATGAAGGAGTTGCAAGAAAAAGAAAATGGCAACTTGTCTAAGTATTTTTCTTCTCTTCCCTTGTATTTCTTACCTTGATTTTGTTTGTGCTTTAACGATTTATGATCTGTTTAGAGGGTTGAACCCTCATATTTATTGAATTTTGACTTCTATTTTGGTTTATTGAAACTTATGTTATTATTCAATCACTTGACTTGAGTTGGGTTATAGATTTGCTAAGTTTTTCTTAGTCCTAATGAATTTGAGAGATGGAATTAGGACTGAGAGGCTTGATTAGTTGATTTACCGTATGAGTTCATCTTCAATTAACTTGAGAGAGCAATTGAGGTTGAATAACTAGATGAGTGAAGGGTTATGAGATTTCCTAGAGATAGGGACACTATTTCTCCAAGATTGAGAATAAGGAATTAATCTTAACGTCCTTTTAATTTGATTAATGAGGTAAAGATACCTACTAATTAGCTTAAGGGTAGAAACTCATAACTCAAAAGAGAGTGGATTTTAACTTAGATTACTCAACTGGTGCCATTTTAGATTATCAATAGGTTTGTCTAGTTAATTAAGATTCACCTTGATAATGGGGGATGTCTTCTAATTGCATACTTATCCCTTTCCTTTTTCTTTGGGTATTTGGTGATTTTAAAGGAATTATTGGATGTACATAGGTTGGTTAATCCTGTTGTAGATTCTCCATCTTTCTAATTAGGTTGATTGGCCAAATATTTAAGTGAGGGAATAGTAGAAGTATTTGCCACCTTACCCAAGCAATACAATACTTACCACTAAAACTCTATACTATACAATAGGTACACTTGCCCATATGTGTGTTGTGTAATAGTAATTTTGTTATTTTAATTTAAAATATGATTATTCTTGTTATTTGGAGATAATCATTCATATGAGATACATATGCACACAACTAACACTATCAAGTTTTTAGTGTCATTTTCGGGGATTAAATGACAATATTTTGAATTGCTTGAGTTTTGTTGATTTGGCGGGGCAACTGTACTTGCTTGAAAATGTAACTAACTTGTACTTAGGTAGTTATATATGTCCTTTATGAGTACATGTGTTTGTTTATAGTTCTAATTTACAAGTAAATAACTATCTGTATGTGTACTTTAGTTTTTGTTTTATGTGGTCAAATGTATTTGAGAATTCTCTCTTGTTGTTGATGCTGTTCTTGTGAAATTTGGGAATTTTATTAATTCATGTATATGTTATTTCATGATTCATTGAAAAATTATCTGTGACTCCATGTTAAGATTGATTTATTCTATTCTTGTAGGAGAGTTTTTTTTTTTTTTTTTTGCGAGTAATTGAGATTTTTTGCTTTATTGAAAGGGGAGTTTTTCTTTGAACATGAGAAAATGATACGTGAAACGCTCCCTTTTACTCTCTAGGGGTTGATGACCAATACCCCATAGAGGAATTCTACCTTTGGATTGAAGAAATGGAAGAAAATGAGGAATTCTACCTTTGGATGGAATTCTCCCTTTTACAACAGATTCACATTTTAGCATAACGGAAGATTTATTGAGGTACTAATAGGGACTTATTTCTACATTTGATGATCAAATTAAGCAATTGGCAATTTTGTTGAAGGATAAAGATGTGAAAGAAGAGGTAGAGGTAATTATATTAAGAAGTGGCAAATGATTGAATAGGCAAGAATATCTATAGAAGAGAACAGGGGCATACAACATGTTGAACAAAAAAGTAGAGTATAGGAAGAGGGATGGACAGGCACCAAAAGAGATGACCAAGCGGACGCCAGTTGAAACTTCTAAGGAAAAGACAGTTCAGGGACAAGCTGAGCTTCAAATTGCCTATTCTATATCCAAGCCAGAAGCAAAAAAGAAAGGAGGATGAGCTTTTAAAGAAAATTTTGCAAGTATTCAAGTAATTACATATCAATGTTCCACTCATTGAAGTGTGAGCCTAGATGCCAATATATGAAAAATTTCTCAAGGATGTGCTCTGAAATAAGATAAGCTTTGACGAGCTATCTACTGTGATTCTAGATGAAGAATGCTCAGCTATACTCTTAAGAAGGGATAAGATACCAAAGAAATTGAAAGATTTAGGGAGTTTTTCTATACCTTGGTTGATTGGAAATGCATATTTTGGCAATACATTAGCTGACTTTAGATAGCTAGTATAAACTTGTTGCCATACACAACTTTTAGATAGTTAGGTCTCGGTGAACCAAAGCCCACTAGGATTAGTATTCAAGTAGTAGATTATCCATTAAATATCCTAGAGGCATTACGGAAGATGTTTTGGTGAAGGTTGATAAGTTTATTTTCCCTGTGAACTTTGTCATCATGGATATAGATAAGGATTCCAAAATTCCTCTTATCTTAGGTAGACCCTTCTTGGCCACTGCTCAAACTATTATAGATGTATATACAGGATGGTTAATACTTACAGTGGAGGATGAGAAGGTTACCATTCGAATACCTAAGGGGTTAAAGAATTCATCTATGCAAGATGACTCTTGTTTTATTATTGATGTTTTTGACGAGTGTGTTAATGATTATGTGCAAGAGTATTGGACTGGAAATTGTTAAAATACATTATTGCTTAAACATGAAAATTTTACAGTAAAATACAGTATTTGACTGGAATCTTTGCAAAGCAGTAGAGCTTCTCTAGATGAGAACAATAAAATAACAAATGTTGAAAATTTTCAGAACCTTACAAAGTCAAATCGGGAAAAAGTGAGGTTATCAATTGAAGATCTGCCTGAGTCAAAACTGAAAGAGTTTCCAAGCCATTTGGAGTGTGCCTTTTTGAGTGATAATGGTAAATTTCCTGTGGTTATTGCAAAGGACTTGACAACAGAGTAGAAGGAACAATTGGTTCAAGTTTTGAAAAGGTATAAGAAGGCTATTACATTAAGAGTAACATATATAAAGGGATGCAGTCCAAATTTTTGTACTCATAAAATTTTGTTAGATGAAAAAGCTAAACCAGTAGTGCAACCTCAGAGAAGGCTTATTCCTAATATGAAGGATATGATAAAAAAAATTAGGTGATCAAATATTTGGATTTAGGAAACATCTATTCGATTTTTGACAGTATTTGCATCCAACAGAAGTGGTACAAAAGCAAGAGATAGAGGATGTGCTTTGACTACTGAAAGTTGAGTGAGGCTACAAAGAAGGACCACTTCCCTCTTCCTTTCATAAATCAAATGCTAGAAAGGCTAGCTGGTTATATGTATTATTACTTTTTAGATGTATTCTCTAGCTATTTTCAAATCTAGATAGCCCTACAAAGCTAAGAGAATACCATTTTCACTTGTCCATTTAGTACATTTACTATGTGTTAGATGCTTTTTGGCCTTTGCAATAGACCAGCCACTTTTTTAGAAATACATTATAGTAGTATTTGAGCGCTTAGTAGGTGTTATCATGAAAGTTTTTATGGATGACTTTTTGGTCTTTGTAGATTCGTTTAGGTTATGCTTAAAAATGTAGAAAAAAGTGATAAAAAAGATGCGAGGAGATCAATATAGTTTTGAATTGGGAGAAATACACCTTATCTCACTAGGTGTGCATTTGACCCTGTAGTGCCTAGTATTACCTTAATTGTGCGAGACCTAAGTCTGGAAATAACATCTAATCCTGAGAGGTTGTCGTCACCACATAAGGAGATGGGTGGAAATTTTGATGAAATTGATGGCGATATTGAATCACGCCATAAGGATAGTGATGAGGAGGATAGTGTCCCCGATGGTGTAGTATTGTCTGAGGATAATGGAAGGAATTTGGCGGGGGTACTCTGGGAATATTAGAAGATGAGATGTTATGTTTCAAGGATGTAGAGATAGGAAGAGATCAGGAGGTACCCGAGGCGAAGGTACCTGTGGTCGAAGTGTTCGAGGAAGAATTGGAAATAGACTCAGACATGTTAGCTTGGTTACACCTTAATACGGATGAAGGTGAATGATTTAATACAGTTGAATCCTATACAATTCCTACTAATTCAGAACTAAAGAGAATGTTGGCATAAATGAAAATATGAGTAGGAGAAATCAAAGTGAATTTCAGGGTATAAGTCAGAAAAGATTTAGAAGACCTCGATGACAAAAGAAAAGAATGAAGCAGAGGAGGGGAGGCCCGATTGGAGGACAACCCTCTTTTAGATGCTTTAATTGTAGGAAGGAAGGACATGAGAGTTTCAATTACCCTCACCTCCAAAGGACAGGAGGATAAAATTGACCAGGAAGAAATAATTAGAGGCAGAGGGCAGGACTAGAAAGAGAGAACCTAGACATGCTTCTACTCCTATAGCCGAACCTACTAAACCAAGTAAATGCCCGAGTGATTGTATCAAAGAAGATGGATGATCATATCGTAGTAGTGAAAGGTATACTTTTTAGCTTTAAAGCATGTTGCTAAAGTATTGGTAGATCCCGATTCTACGCATTCCTTTACTGCTAAAGTATTTCATGATGCTATAAGGAGGAAGAAATTTCATAAGGAATGCTTGTCAATGCCCTATTGGAAAAGTAAATGACTAGTAAGAAAGTACATGAGGAATGTAAGATCTTGGTAGGAAATAAAATTTTGGAGGAGACTTGATATATTTGCCCATAGAGGACTAAGATGCTAACTTGGGTATGGACTGGCAATCCCAGCCTCGTAATCAGGTTGACTGAAGATATAAAGCAGTACAATTCTATCAGCCTGGAAACCTATATTGGAATTTGTAGATGAGACTGGAAAGAAAGGTAATACTTGTATATCAAGACTCAAGGCCTAGAAGATAATTGAAAATAGTATACTGGGACTATGTAATTAATAAGTCATGAGGGGTTGAGAAGCCTAAAGAAGTTTCTATTATAAATGAGTATTTAGATATTTTTCCAGTAAAATAAAAGGGATTACCACTAAAAAGAGAAGTAGAATTTTCTGTTGAGTTAATGACATTGGCAAAGCTAGTTTCACGAACTCCTTGTTAAATGGCACCTATAGATTTACAGGGGTTTAAGAAATAAGTACAGGAATTAATGGAGCCAGAATTCATTTGGCCTAGTACTTCACTTTGGAGAGTACTTATCTTGTTTACTAGAAAGAAAGTTGAGTCACCATGGATGTATATAGATTTATAAGGTTAAATGCAGTAATGATAAAAAATAAATATCCATTGCCCATGATTGATGAATTGTTCGATCAGTTACAAAGGACAAGATGATTCTCAAAGTTAGACATGAGGCAAGGATATTATTAAGTTCGGATTCGAGAAGAAAATATACTGAAAACTGCATTTAACACGACATGGATTTTTCGAGCTTGTAGTGATGCCCCTTTGGTGTCACCAATGCATGTTGTTATAGATTGAATGCACCGGACATTTCGGCCCAGTTTTGTGGCTATATTCATAGATGATATTCTGGTGTGCCCCAAAAATCCCTAAGATCATGAACAAGAATCTTCAGAAAAAATAGGAAAGTTAAGATAGTGCAAACTATATACAAAATTCAATAAGTGTGAGTCTTCTCTACAAGAAGTAACATTCTTGGGACATGTGATATCCAAAGTCGCGAGTGCAGTAGATCCTGCAAAAGTTAAAGTAGCGATGAACTAGAGACGTCCTAAGATCCTGACTGAATATGATGGTTTTGTAAATTGCAGGATATTATTAGAGACTTACTAAGAAATATTCTAAGATAACTTTACTTTGAGTCGACTCACCCAAAAGAAAGTTCTTTATGTTGGGACTGAAAAATATAAGGGAAAATTTCAGGAGTTGAGCAAAGGATTAAGCTTTAATCCCATTTTAGGATTACCAATAATGGACAAGTCTTATGAGGAGTACCCAGATATGTCAAAGGAAGGATTGAGAGCTGTATAGATACAGGAGAGAAAGGTGATAGCATATATCCTTAGGAAATAGAAACCTCATGAAGAGAATTACATTATACATGGTCTGGAGTTAGTTGTAATTGTGTTTGCCCTTTCGGAGTAGAGACATTATTTGTGTGAGGTTAAGTTAGAAATCTCCATTGACCACAAGAGTTTGAAGTGTGCTTTTACTCAAAAGGATTTGAACATAAGGTAAGGTTGATGAATGGAAATTTTGGAAGGATTTCAATGTCTAATTAAATATCATCCTAGAAAAGCAAACACAATAGTGAATGCCTTTAGCAGGAAGGCGAATTTATTAGCTCTTCGGACGTTACAAATTTCGAAATTAGAAGTGTTCACAGTAGACGAATAAATAAGGATGAGTAATACTTCTATTCAACCAACCTTCCTACAACAGTCGGAGAGAGAGCAAGATGAAGATGAAGAGTGCAAAAGTTGGTGCCGAAGGAGGTGAATACAGAGGGGATGAGTTTTGAAAGTACGATGATGGGATTAATTACTACTGGGGCCGGTATTGTATTTTGAAATAATATGCAAGGAGATAAAATGTTTAGCGGAGGCACCTTGGAGTAAGTATATCCCCCATCAAGGAGCCGCAAAGATGTGTTAGAACCTAAAACAGCATTATTGGTGGATTGGTAAGGAAAAGGACAATTCAGATTTGTAAATAGTGTTTAATCTGTTAGTAAAGAAAAGCTAATCAACAACGACCTGAAGGTATGGGACCATAATAAAGTTCAGCATAGCAGCGTACCTACACACGTATGGATAGACAGAACAAGTGAATGGAATTTTGAAAGACATGTTCTAAGCATGCGTTTTGAAATTTTAGAGTCAAGTAGATTGATAATTTAGCGCATGCAGAATTCATATACAATAATAGTTATCAAATAACCATTGGAATGGTCCTATTTGAAGCTCTTTATGGAAGGACATGAAGTCTAAAAAAAAGAAAGGGTGAACAAGATGCTTTGGGACTTGTAAGAAGTCCAACATGCTGCGAAGATAATTAACATCAAGTTGGAGGCAGTTCAGAGTGGATAAAATGTAACACCCCGCTACCTAGGCCCGCCAAGGCCGGGGATGTCGCCCCGTCCAAAGGACAAGGGGTCTTTATAACTAGGTCACACAATTAAAATAGCGAAATGAAAATAATAATTTAACTTAAAATTTATTACAACCCAAGAATAAATCCACGAATAAAACCATGAATTCCCAAAAGAAAAACAAATCCATAAATAAAAGCATCCACTCTCAACTCCCCAAAGCAATACATAAAAATAAAAGACAACATTCTCTTCCAGGGCAGATAGCACTAGCTACTCATCCCTACAGTAGGATCGACCTAAAATCATGGTAAAAAGGTGATGAGACAGAAATCTCAGTAAGCCCTGTGTGTGAGTTGGGCTAAAAAGACAAAACACTTTTCATGATGCATGCACTAGCAGTATATCAAAAGCTTGTCATGCCTTCTTTACAAATTTAACTCTCACTTCTTGGAAGATAGTAGTGAGAAGTCATGGAGCAAAATGCTCTTAAAATATTCTGTTTGGAAAGATATGAATAATTAAAAGATTTTGAGCTTCGAATAAAATTCCAATGACACTTTAGAACAATTCCCCGAAAATAGCTCAACAATTAAAGTAACCACGTTAATCTGACAGGGCACAGTGGTGGCTCTCATACCAGGTGAAGCACTTGACCCCCGACAGGTAGTGAAAGGGCACAGAGGTGGCTCTCATTCCTGCGAAGCACTTGACCCCCAACACCTGGTGAAAGGGCACAGAGGTGGCTCTCACTTCTGTGAAGCACTTGACCCCCAACACCTGGTAGGTGTACATCCTACCGAGTGAGATACTCCTCCCTCTCTCACTCAATCCAAACCGGTTGTCCCACTTCTGGCTGTCGATTCTACCAGAACCCCGTCGCTAGCTGAGGACGGCTCAACCTTCTATACTGGCGCCCTGATTGAAAAGAGTCAACCTCTCGGAGGTGGCCACCTGCCGAGAGATATCCCCAGACCAACCAAAGGCTAGTATAAAGGCCTAGCCCCCATTGAGTACTCAATGTTATTCAATCTTCACAATTCATAAGGCTCCAAAGTGGAACCTACAAAATTAGCTCAATACAGTTCCAAACAACATTTTACAACTCGTACAAAAATTTTAGAAGGCATGATTTTAAGTCAATAATTTATTCCACAAATTCATAGTGGAGGAGCCACATGCTCAAATAAGTCATGCTGTGATTTTCAAAAATTGGATGCATGCCCAAAAATTTATCTCTTGCATATTCAAAAAAAATCAAAATGTTTGATGCTTGGCTCCTAAGTCATGCCTGACACATTTTAAAAATTTATAAATGTAGATGTTTCTAAAATTAGAAGTTTTCCAAATGTAGAAAGTTTCCAAAATAAGAAGGTTCCAAATATAGAGGTTTTCAAAATTGGCTACCGTGCTAAAATTTCGTATTTGCAAGAGATACTCACCAACCTTACTTTCAAACCAAGATAATAAAATAAAATCAATTTCATGAATGCAAGGGAACTTACCTTATCCTTAAGCTTAGGGTATGAACTCTAGTAGGTTGGTCCCTACCCTTAACAATCTTCTAAATCTATCAAATAGTTCATATAAATTAATTACAACACTTTCTAGATCATCCCAAAAGAAAATCAAGTCCAAAATCGACTTTCACAAATAAAACAAACTCAACTCACTACTACCATGATCCTAGTGTCCCAAGCTTTAAGGCCAGATAATAAATAAAAAGGGTTTATAAGCTAAGTCTAATTTGATATTTAAAATAATTAGTGTTTTGGAAAATACGTACTAATAAGTTGAAGGTTTAAATCTTGCCCAGTAGGCCGATCACCTACTTTTGTCAGTCTGCACAATGTGTTAGGCATTCTGACCGGTTATGGGGCCCAACATGTGGTAACCCATATCCCTTTCTTCCGAGTGGTTGATTTCATTATTTATGCATGGCTAGAAGAGCCAAAACGCCACTCTTGCTTTTAACTAATGTTTTCGTTTCTTGCCAATGTTTCTCTTATAAAGATTTCTCACTTTGCATCCACGAACTGTTTTCACTAAACACCCAAAGCACACACGGACTTACTGAGATTTCTGTCTCACCACCTTTTATCATGATTTCTGGTTGATCCTATTGTGGGTGAGTAGCTACCTTGGAAGAGAATGTGTCTTTTGATTTTATGCATTGCTTTGGGGAGACGAGAGTGGATGTTTTTAATTATGGTTTTTGTTTTGGAATTTCATGGATGTACTTTTGAAGTATTTTGGGTTGTAATAAATTCACTTTAGTTTAAGTATTATTTATTTTCGCAATTTTATTTGTGACCTAGTTATAAAGACCCCTTGTCATTTGGACGGGGCGACATCCCCGGCCCTGGCGGGCCTAGGTCATCCAGGGTGTTACAGAAACCCAGGGTAAGCTCTAGAACTGGACTCCGTAAACTGCAAGTGAATGCTCGAGTCGTGGCATTAGAGAAGACAAACAATCAAACTGCAGTGGTGGAAGGTACACTTCTTATTTTTTGATCATGCTGCTAAGGTATTGATAGATCTCGGTTCCATGCATTCCTTTGTTGCCAAATTATTTCTTAACTTTATAGGGATAAAAAGGGAAGAAATTTCATATGAAATGGTTGTTAGTACGCCATTGGGAATGCAAATGAATAGTGAGAAAATACATAGAGATTGTAAAATTTTAGTAGAAGGTGAATTATTGAGAAGAGATTTGATTTATTTGCCTGGAGGATTATGATACTATCTTGGGCATAGATTGGATATCTCAGCATCATAGTCAAGTCGATTGTAGACATAAGATAGTATTTTTCCATCGGCTTGGGAAACCTGTATTAAAATTTGTAGATGAGACTAGAAGAAAGAGTAATGCTTTTATATCAGGACTCAAGGCCCGAAAGATGATTCGGAAAGGGGCACAGGATATTTAGCTTATGTAATCAACAAGCCAGGAGAGGTTAAGAAGCCTGAAGATGTACCTATTGTTAATGAATATTTAGACGTTTTCCCAGCAGAATTGAAGGAGTTACTGCCATAGAGAGAAGAAGAGTTTTCCATATATCTAGTGCTGTCAGCAAAACCCATTTCAAGGACCCCTTATAGAATGGCACCTACAGAATTACAAGAGCTCAAGAAACAGCTACAGGAGTTAATGGAGCAAGGGTTTATTCGACCAAGTACTTCACTATGGGGAGCACCTATATTATTTGTTAAGAAGAAAGATGGGTTGTTGCGAATGTGCATAGATTATCGGGGGTTGAATGCAGTGACAATAAAGAATATATATCCGTTGCCCATGGTTGACAAACTGTTTGACTAACTGCAAGGAGCTAGATGTTTTTCGAAATTAGACTTAAGGCAAGGATATTACCAGGTTCAAATTCGTGAAGAGGATCTACCGAAAACTGCATTTAATACTGGATATGGACATTTTGAGTTTGTGGTGATGCCCTTTGGTGTGACTAATCTCCTGCTATTTTTATGGACTTGATGCACCGAACATTCTGGCCGTATTTAGAAAATTTTGTGGTCATATTCATAAATGACATACTGGTGTATTCCAAAAGTCCCCAAGAACATGAACAACACCTTCGGAAAGTATTGGGAAAGTTAAGGGAGGCCAGATTGTATGTAAAATTTAGTAAATGTGAGTTTTGGTTGCAAGAGGTGGCATTCTTGGGGCATATGATATCTAAGGACGGGATTACAGTAGACCCAGCAAAAGTCGAAACAGTGACAAATTGGAAATGTCCCGAGACTCCTACTAAAATTCGAAGCTTCCTGGGATTAGCAAGGTATTGTTAGAGATTTATTGAGGGATTCTCTAAGATAGCATCACCTTTAACTCGACTCACCCAAAACAAAGTCCCTTATGTTTGGACTGAAAAATGTGACGAAAGTTTTCAAGAACTGAAAAAGAGGTTAAGCTCTGCTCCTGTTTTAGCATTACCAAAGATGGATGAACCCTATGAGGAGTATATAGATGCATCAAAAGAAGGATTGGGAGGAGTCATGATGCAGGAGAGAAGAGTGATAGCCTACATCTCTAGAAAATTGAAACCCCGCAAGGAGAATTATCCGACACACGATCTAGAATTAGCAGCTATTGTGTTTGCCCCTAAAAAGTGGAGGCATTATTTGTATGGGGCTATGTTCGAAGTTCTCACTGATCATAAAAGTTTGACGTATATTTTCACTCAGAAAGATTTGAATATGAGATAGCGTTGGTGGATGGAGTTCCTAGAAGAATTTCGGTGTCCAATTAAGTATCAGCCAGGGAAGGCGAACACTGTAGTAGTTGCTTTTAGTAGGAAAGCTAATCTATTAACTCTTCGGATGTTACAAATTCCAGAATTGGAAGCATTTACTGTAGACGGAGGGATAAGACTAAGTAATATCTCTATTCGACCTACCTTCCTATTGCAGTTAAAAGAAAAGCAAGATAAAGACGAAAAGTTGCAGAAGTAGGTGCAAAAGGAGATAAATAAAGGAGGAGGCGAGTTTCGAAAGGATGTTGATGGAGTCATTTATTACCGAGATTGGTATTGTATCCCGAAATAGTCTGCAATAAGGGAGGACATTTTAACAGAAGCACACCGGAGCAAGTATACTACTCATCCGAAAGCCGTAAAGATGTATCAGGACTTGAAATAGCATTATTGGTGGATGAATATGAAGAAGGATTATTCGGATTTTGTAGCTCGAAGTTTAACCTGTCAGCAAGTAAAAGCTGACCAACAGCGACACGGAGGATTATTGCAGCCGTTACCAACCCCATCATGGAAGTGTGATGAAATCACTATGGACTTCATTACGGGATTACCTATGGCGGCAGGACAGTGAGATACCATATGGGTAATAGTGGATCAGCTGACAAAATCTGCTCATTTCATCCGTATTAACAAATGCGATTCTCTAGAAAGGTTGAGCAAAATTTATACGGAGGAAGTAATCAGACTCCACAGAGTACCCTCTAGCATTGTATTAAATCGAGATCCCAGATTTACTTCAAAATTCTGGGCTAAGTTGCAACAGAGATATGGGGCAATTCTAAGATTCAGCACAGCAGCACACCCACAAACAGATAGACAAACTCAACGAGTAAATAGAATTTTGGAAGATATGTTACGAGCTTGTGCTCTAGATTTTGGAACCAAGTGGGTTGATAATTTAGCATATGCAGAATTTGCCTATAATAACAGTTATCAATCGACTATCGGAATGGCCCCGTTTAAAGCTTTATATGGGAGGAAGTGTCAACCCCATTATATTGGTAAAGTTTAGGATGGAGAACATTTGAACAAGACGCTTTTGATCTTGAAAAAGTTCAGTGGGCCGTGGAGTTGATCAAAACCAAATTAGAGGTAGCGCAGAGTAGACAGAAAAGCTATACAGATCGGTACAGAAGAGATTTGGAGTTTGATGAAGGGAAGCATGTATTTTTGAAATTAACTCCACAACAGGAGTTGGGGATCAATAGCCAAGGGAAGAAATTGGCACCTAGATATATAGGACCATTTCCTATTACCGAGAAGATTGGGAAAGTTGATTATCGATTGGAATTACCTATAGGGTTTCAAGGAATTCACGACGTGTTTCACGTATCCCAACTTCGGAAGTATGTGGCCGACCCTGCACATATCTTAAATGAAGAACCTATTAAAATGACTCCAAGCTTGAAGTATAAGGAAAACCCCATTAACATCTTGGAGTATGCTGAAAAGGAACTTCGGAATAAGAAAATCCCACTTGTGAAAGTGTTATGGAATCATCATCATGTATAGGCCGGAACTATTTCAAGTATAGGCCAAATTCCGAGGACAGAATTTCTTGTAAAGAGGGGAAAATGTAACACCCCACCTCTACTTTTGATTGGCTTCTACTTGTAATAGAATCAGAATTTTGATTGATGTTCAAAACAAAAGTTGATCGGTATATTAAGATGAACACTTTGGTGAAATAAAATGTTGTCGGGACCTGGATGTAATTATTGGATTTGTTCTACCATTACCCTAAATTTTTGGAAGGCTATTATTATCAACAAAATAAGAATTTTAGGGTACCTTAGAAAAAAAAACAATTGATCAGTGTAATAAAACGCACGTTTTGGTGTGAATTATGCTACCCGGGGTATCGGGGGCATTTTTGTCATTTTGACCGCGCCTGTAACTTTGACCGACAATTTGACCAAGTAGGGAAGGAATTGAAAAGTTTAAGTGTTACCAGTGGATTCGGTGGAATTTTTGGAGTTGGATAGTAAAATAAAATATTTTTCCGTTACGGACCCGATTTTGGCCATTTCTGAAGAAAATAGAAAATCACAGTTAAAAAAAATGGGCGTGTGGCATTGTGTGAATGGTGGATGAAAAGAAGTGTCAAAATACCATTAGAGGAGTAAAATATTTGTGGGATTGTTAAATTGCAAAAGCTTATTGAATAATCTTAAGAATTATCCATTTTAATTAAATCCTCCAATAGGAAAATTAGCTCTAAATGGAAAGCCCACAATGCAATTAATGTGGGTTGACCCTTAGACTCAAGAATGGCCGTGGAAGCTGAGAAAAACCAGCCAAGGGCTTAAATGGAGAAGGAAGGAAGGAATAAGGAAGAAAAGGAAAGGAAAAATCAAGAAAAATTGCAAAAAGAGAGAGAAAATAGAGTTCTTGGAGGAGTTGAGGTTTCTTGGAGTGAATTCAAGCTAGAACACCTTATATACAAGGTAAAGTCCTATACTTCAAGAATTAAAGTTGTACATTTCATTACGGGGATCATTTCGATATAAATTTTGACATGAAAATGTGAGATTTTTGGTGATTAAAGTGAATTTATGTATTATGTGAAATTTTATGTGTGCAAATGTGTGTATCGGTTGGATAAAGGATTCATAAGCTATGTTTTGTATGGTGAGTAAGGGTATTTTATTGGTGATTGAAAGGGTTGTTCATGATTGAGAAGAAAGGTGGTAGAGTTTGGGGGGGGGGGAAATGGGTTAAACATTAAAGAAAAAGGATTATGATTGTTTTTTAATATTGATTTTAGCTGTATGTTACTTGCATAAGAACTTAATGGTTTTCTTGGACCTGAAAATCTGAATAAATAAAGATGTTTGAAGGGAAATGAAGTAGATCAAGGGTTAGATAGGTGTAATGAATTAAGAAGTACATGTCGGTGATGTTGTTTTGTGGAAATAGACTAAAAATCAGAAAACTACTGGGGCTGTTTTTGCCCAGTAGCGAGTTACTGGAGTGAGACTCTGAAAACTGCCTATACATAGTTAAATCTAAGAGTCTTACAGTCATTTTAGTATATCATAGAGCCAAATCGGAGTTGTAGATTGAAAGTTATGTCCAAAATAAAATCATGTGTCAAAACAGCAAAATTTCAGAATTTTGCTTAGAACATGGGCGAGTTTGGGAATGATAAATTGTGTGATTTTGAACAAAATAATTGGGGAAACATGAAGTGAATCCCCTTTTTATGAAGGGGATAAGGATGTGGAGAAAGGAAAATGAAAGAATTGATCTAACGATAGAGAAACGACGTGAACGAGACGTTTTTATTGACCGTCGGCTAAACGACGGTTAGACATCGGTTAACCGTCGGGCACATCGGCCAGACGTCAGCTATTTTTTGGCCAAGCACGAATTGACCCGAAAACGATATTTGGTGTAAGTTTAGCAATAAACGGCCAACGGAACATTGGAAACGGTAGAAATGAAGGTTAAACGGCCGTGACAGAGAGAATTGCTTAGGACATGAGGTGAGTCTCTTCGATTTCTAAAACTCTTTCTAAAGCTAGTGTGTTTTTTTTTTCCATGAAATGCTATGTTATATACTGAAGGCGTAGAAAATGGAAAACATAGGGCACGCAGAGGAAGCGAATAAAAAAAAAACTGGAAAAAAAAGAACATGGGATTCCAGGACAGGGCCGGCACCGGCTCCGGTAGCCCTAGCCGGCGCCAGTTGCACCCTGTCCAAATCCTGAGGTTTTAAAATTTTTACCACTCCTTCTAGTTTCAAAGGTGGCTAGGCCGGAATGTTTGCTACTGGGGTAGGTGTGCTGGTGGAAGCCTATAGTGCGATTCTTGCAAGCCTCCTACTCTGTGTTTGCTTGTATGTGAACGCCGACCTCTCTGTCTTCCAGTATATGGCCTGCCTAACTACTGTATTGTGAACAACTAATAGGCTAGTGAATATTTCTGGAGAGAGAGAAAGAGAGAGAGAGAGAGAGAGACGCCTGGCTTTTTCACAGAGAAGAAGCCGTCTCAGAGATTGTATGTGTTCGACAACAACGTTATTTCCAATCCTCTTGTTTAACCTAAATAAAACCCAAGGTTAAACTGGACTGGGCCATTAGACTCTTAGTTTAACCTTTTGGGCTTAATTAATTATTCCAATTAGAACCAAATAAATGGCCCAATTAATTAATTAAATTTTCTAGCCCAAATAAACTTGTCCAATTAAATAAGCCTATATTAGTTTAGTCTCAGGTTAATCTTTAATTATTCAAACTGGGCAAAGCCCTAAATAATTAATTAACCCACTAAACTAATTTAGTTAATTCTCTCTCCATGGACCTTTATTTTATTCTAGCATAATAATTAAATCACGCTACATAAATAAAATAAATTCCATTTAATTTAAGATCAATTCCTTAGCCCGTATTTAATTAGGACTCACGGTCTATACTAGGGACTAAAAGACACACCGCCATGGCTACTAAAATGACCAAAATATCCTTACCATATAAATAGTTGTATTTTTCATTTTAAATATTTCCTAATATCACTATAAGGAAATATTGACCTCAAGGACAATGCTGCATTAGCAAAGTCTCCGACCTACTACTGTAATGACTAAAATGCCCCTCTATACATTGCCATACATCTAGAGAGGAAGAAGTGTACCAACACCTCACTAAATGACATCTACCATCCAAGGCTTCTAGTCTAATGATCCACGATTTCCTAGATTGTTTCCGCTTTCCAAGGGAGCTACCATAAAGCAAACATCCAAGTCATGTTTCCCAAGGCCTTGGATAATTAGATCATTCAGACAACCACAATGGACGATATAGTATAAAAACTATCTTTTACAAGTCTATCTTAACTAACTAGTCACAAATATCCAGCATGCAAGTATATTAGCTCTACTATAGAACCTCAACTATAGCATATCAAAGTATATGCTTCCAGCTTCGTCAGACCACCAACTCATACTCAAGTTGTAGAATACTAGTCCATGCTGTAGCGGTAGTAGTCTATGTTTCTACCATATAGTACTTTTAAGAAACCACTACTACAGGTCCTGTTCTACGTATTCGAAATACACTTGTGTCATGAAGTGAGTGGACTACTCACTAGCTAAAGGTAAGCCATTCCCCATTTAGAATTCATAACATAATAACCTAGACATGATGAGATTCTCATTCTCATCAATCGGTTAAGAACGAATGTTTATTTGTTAAGTAACCCGTGATCCATACCTTACTGTGAAAGACCTCCATTCTCATGGACCACTTACTTAAACACAATGGGTCTTTTCCAAATGTAATTGTGCGCAAATAAAATTGTAAATTCGCAAATAATTTCTAAAAATAAATTCTTTTATTAAAACATTCGATTTTTACATCAGAAACTTAGTCTAAGAGGGCATATTTCCCAACACTAAGTTGTTTTAATGATTTGCTTAAAAGTGTGAGGGAGTGATGAGTGTTTATTATTACTATATTTCTTAGTCATTTGTAATAGATTCTATTGAGTTTTTTATTAGATGACTACTCATTCCCTTCGTGTTTGCGTTGTTTTGTCAGGAATACAAAAGTAGAAGATAATTAGAGAAATAAGGTAAAATGGAGCAAAAAAGCATCAAATTGGCACCGGTTTGGAGCTATAAAGGTGCTAGTTAACTAACTCAATAGGGTACATTCTCTCACAGAAGAGACATTGGTTATTACTAGAATGTTTGGGAGCTAAAGCAATATGAATAATAGGTGCTGGATAGAACAAGCCAGAGACACCGATTTAGAGTGGAAATTCATGGTCTTCAAGAAAAGGTACTTAATTGATGCCAATCAAGCATTACAATAGGCACTGGTTCGTGACGGGACAGGGAATTACACAGTAGATTTTAAAGGTTTTCAAGCTCCATTATAAATAGCTCTTTTGGATGCTATTTGAAGCATGGATTGAAAGGGGGGGGAGCAGTCTCCAAACCCTAGAACACCAAGAAAAAAAATCCAAGAAAAGGATCTAAGCTATCCTTGAAAAGGTGAGGGCATTTTCAAGGAGTTTCAAGAAGAAGAAAAGGTCAACATGTCTAAGAATTTATCTTCACTTCTCCTGTATTTCTTACTTTAATTTTGTTTGGGTTTTCATGATTTATAATGTATTTAATAGGTTGAACTATTATATTTGTTTAATCTTGACCTCTTTTTTGATTTATTGAAATTTATATTGGTATTTTTCACTTGATTTAAGTTGAGTTTTTGATTTATTGAGTTTTTTTAGTCCTAATGAATCAAGAGATGGGTTAGGATTGAGAGGCTTAGTTAGTTGATTTACTATGTGGGTTCACCTTCGATTAACTGGAGAGAGAGAGGCTAAGGGTAATGAACTAAGTTATTGAAGGGTTATGAGGTTGCCTAGAGATGGGGACACCATTTCTCCCAAATTGATAATGGATAATTAATCCTAATGCCCTTTGATTTGATTAATGTGGCAAAGATATCTACTAAGTAGGTTAAGGGTAGGAAACTTATAACTCGAGGGAGAGTGGATTTGGACTTAGATTGCCCATTTGGTGCCAATTTTGATTATCAATAAGCCTATCAAGTTATTTAAGATTCATCTAGCTAATAGGTGGTTTCTTCTAATTACATGACTTATCCCTTTCCTTCTTCTGTAGGTATTTAGTGATCTTGGGGGAATTCTTGGGTGTACTTGGGTTGGTTGATCCTTTTGTAGATTCAGCATCTTCCTAATTAGAATGGTTGGTCATAAAATGAAATAAGGATGTAGTAGAAGTACTTGCCATCTTACCTAAGGGATGTAATACTTGCCAGTAGAATTCTATATTACATGATGGGTATACTTGCACATGTTGGATTTCATCATGCTTATCAAATAAGAATGTGGCGGAAATAACAAAGAAATCCATGCCTAAGGATCACGTGTTTGCAATTAAAACGGGAATAAAGAAAAGAAACAGAGATTACCTTTTGTAGCAAAAAAATAAAATTCTTCTTGCGGATAGAAATTTGATTAGCAACCCACGATCCAATTTCCTTTTTTTTTTTTATCGTCCAAATGCACCACTACCGTCCGAGAGCAGGATTTTCTCTAGCAGTAACTGAAACACAGTGAATTGCTCACAAAACCCACTCAAAATTATGCTAATAGAAGAGGAGCGGCTAGGTTTTAATTGGAGAAGAATACGGATGGAGAAGAAATAATTTCTCAGAATCTTTTTTGCAAAAGGGAACTATTCCTATATTTATAGCTTTAGAATTTGTGTTAATTACAATTAAGTCCTCCAATATCTAATATCTACAATTGGGCCCTTGAAGTTTATATAATTGCAACCAAGTCTCATGAATTATAACAACTTATAATTCATCTATAAATATATTTCTTCTCTTAATTAACCCTACAATATTATCAAACAATATATATTGAGCTTTCAAACCTTTATTGTGTGTGACGCATTAGGTTTCCCGAGTTTATTGGTAGTATAATATGAATTAATTCTAATAGTTTAACAATTAATAACACTAAAAAAAATATAGAATTAATTTATTAATTCTCTAATTAATAATTTTATATTCAGCAGATCAAGAGCAACATCTAGCAATGACTCTTCATCACCCAAAAGTCAAGTAGTTTGACATGAACTTTTCAAAAGCAAGTAACCAGTGCAATAAACTCCTTTCGCCATACTATATCTCATTCGGTCTAGAGCATGGAATTACTGCCAATTATCTCTAAAATATAATTAATTTTGGCCTGAATATTTTAGTACTTGCTCAAGAAATCCATTACTCGATATGTGTATCACTTTGGAAATATTTTCAACACATAGTCGCCTTGGTCAAGAACTTCATGAGTAATGATTTCTACAAGTGGCCTTGAGATATACTCTTCTACTATTAGGAATGGTGAATCCTTTATTGACCCTCTCAACTACTTTCATTTATTACATTATTCCCAATATCCATCCCATAGGCAGTCCTTGTAAGACTCCAAAGATTAGAATCAAAGTACAATGCTCGATAAACAAAATATATTAGAGATCTCAAGTCTAAGGATACTTGCACACTTGCTATAATGAGATTCTATCACTGCCACTCAATAGCTATCCAAGTGATTATCTCATAGCTAGGTCATCCTATAAACTTAGTCATATAACAAGCACCAACATAGTAATCTTGATTATCACAATACTCACGGTTATGAGAACCACCACTTCATCCAATCAAGGGATGTAACATGTGCTAGTCTCGGTGTATTAATAATGCCCCATCTTATTAATAATATGACTATGGATTATTCAAGAACAAATACTACACAATGTAGTGGGAATCTCAAATCATGATCTCTATCATGATTTCCTTAACACTGTGTTGTACTAGGGATTTCATCAAATAGTTGATACGCATATTAAGATGTAACAATCAAATTGAAAGATAAAGAATGCCTCTTTTATTGATTATTATGCAATATACATTGTACAAGTGATTGCCTCTAGGGTACAACACTAATAATCTCCCACTTGCACTAGAGTCAATCATTAATGTATCGAATACTGAATGACTCAACATGTTTATCATGTTTTTTTTCTGGGAAAGTACATTAGTGAGTGGATCATCTATGTTCTGATCCATAAGAATTCTCTCTATCTTTACATCTCGCCTATCTATGATCTATCTAATCAAATGATAGAATCTAAGTATATGCTTGGATTGTTGATGAGACCGTAGTTCCTTTGCTTGTGCAATGGCTCCATTGTTGTCACAATACAAAAGTATCAGATCTACAATACTAGACACCACTCCAAGTTCGTGACGAACTTCTTGATCCACACTGCTTCTTTAGCTGCTTCAGAAGTCGCTATGTACTCTACTTCAGTTGTCAAATTGGAAGTAGTCTCTTGTTTTCTCCAACTTACTGCCCTACCACCTAACATGAACATGTAGCCAGATTGTGATTTGTAGTCATCCTTATCATACTGAAAGCTGGCATCAGTATACCCTCTTACTTGAAAATCACCATCTCTATATACCAAGATCCTTAGTTCTTTGTAAGTACTTGAAGATATTCTTTAGAGTCGCCCAATGACTCTCCCCAAGGTCAGATTGGTATCTGCTCATCAAGCTAAGAGCACAGAACACATCGAACCTAGTACATATCATAGCATACATGATAGACATAATTGCCGAAGTGTGAAACCCCAATTGAAACCAACCTTAGAGTAAGGGGGTTGAGATGCACATCATATTTTATTGCATGCATAAATATGTTTTTATATGATTTTATATACTTTAGATTTGTGATTTATAGTCTGAAAGGTTTAAGTGTGCTTGTTGAGTAAGAAGGGAAAAATGGTAATTTTACTTGAGGTGAAAATAGGGAGATAGCTTGAGGATTAAATAGGAAAAATATTTGGGAGAGAAAATAAGAACAAGAGTTATTGTGGTTTGGTGGTTAGAACCTTGGAATTAATTCTTAAGGTCTTGAGTTCAAATTTCATCATTGGAGTTTTAGCATGATTAAATCTTATTTTTGTTTGGGAAGGCTATATTTCGGCCTTGTATGATTTAGGGAAGGGTAGGAGTGTTGTCCTAGGGGAGACATGATAGGAGTGTCCTAATCCTACTCTTGTGCCCTACAAAAAAATTCTAAGGGTTTCATACCCTTCTTGATTCCCTAGCTTTCCTTAACTCTTGATCAATTAGGTTGATTAATTTGTTCAAGCTAATGTCATTCCAGAAAATTCCAGCAAAGTTCTGTGACATTTAGGTTTCGAAAATGGCTGTGAATAAGTCATCTTGTTGGCTGAAATTGGGTAGGGGTAATGTAAGGTTCCCAAGAGAATAAATCTCCATAGTTGAACTTTCAAACTCCAACCTAAGTATATTCATCTTGTTCATATAGTAATCTGAAATTTTTTCGGCTTCTTGTTCAGTCCAAGTGTCGAAATTTTCAGCCATCATTCCCTCCCAAATGCTACCAGAAAAATAGCCCTCTTGACCAGCTTGAAGTCTAAAATTATTAGGCCAAAGCCGGACTGCACAAATGCTGTGCAAACCAGGGAATTTTTTTGGACAATTTCGCAGCTTTGGTGAACCTAAACCAAGCTGTTCCTAATAGCTTTTCACCCAACATCTGAGCCAAGTTTTTCCTCCATAAAGAAGGCTAGAAACCATTCTTGAAAGACCTCTGAATACCCCTTCAAATCTTCTGCAAGCTGACTGGAAAATGGCAGCAAAATCTGCCCAGAAAAATTCTAGCAACTTGCGAAAAAACCTGAACAGAAATTCCAACTTGTTTCTTCTTCAGCCTTATCTGAAACGTTAACCATTTTTCTGTACAAACTCTCCTTGAACAGCCATGACTGAGCTCCATCATCTTTCCCAATATTCTACTCGAAAAATAGTCTAGGGCTGCCCCTAAAATATCTCTACCAATTACTCTAATCAAGCCATTGATTGGAGACCAAAATTCCAGCAATCATATTTCGTAAACTACCATAAATCACCCCTCAAACAACCAGAAATTCCTTCACCTTTGTACTCCATATTTTCGGCCACCATTAAGCTCCTTCAGGCAGCTTTCATTCTAACAAAAATCACAAACAAACAACCGGCCACTGGAGCTTCCAAAAGCTCTCTATTGACCAAAATCTTTTTACCATATTTTGTTTCGAAAATTGATTCCCTAAAATATTCTTTTTGGATTTCAAATAACCAGCTTTCCTTTTTCCTTTCAAACCAGAAAATTCAGTTGCCAAAATGCCTCAAACAATTCGGCCACTCTCTTTCTCAGAATTTCGGCCAGCTTCAACCAAAATTCTCTCCATTCTCTTCAACCTTCAAGAACACCAAGAACACCTACTAACCTTCGCTCGCCTAAGACCACCAAAACAACTTCAATCTTCTTCAAAAAAATTCCAGAGTGTATCTACTCACTTCTGTGAATCCATTCCTACCACTTTTAACATCAAATACCGAAATCCAACTATCTCTTTTGGATAAAAAAAATCAGTATTTTTGTGAAGGCTCAAGAACACCTTCAAGGTAAGCATGTTCAATCAACTCCATCTTCACTCACCTTCAACTTCTAATGAATATATGTATATATAAACATACTAATGGCCTCTCTCTCTCTCTCTCTCTCTCTCTCTCTCTCTCTCTCTCTCTTAGCCGAATGCTCTCTCTCTCTCTTGGCCAAATGGTGACTTCAACCATGACCATATTTTCTTCATCTCTCTTGGACGGATCAAGTCCCTAAGAGTTAGGATCCATTCGAAACTACTCCAAGGTAGTCATCAATCAAGTAAGCCTCTTCAACCCTCTTTTTAAATTATAGATTCATGTTTCTAGGATGATATTGGAAGGAGATGGATTATGATTAGGATTTAAGCATGTGTTGAAGGAGTTGAGATTTGAATAAATGTGTGTATGTGATGGAGATGGGATTGATGTATGAGTTGATTGTCTTGGTTGAGTGTATGGCGTTTTAGGGTTTTGTTGCATGCTCTCCATGTCGTGAGTGGTATATATGATCAAGCATGTTAGAGATTATGTCACCTTTGGTGAATAGGGTTGATGTTCATGTATGATTGTTAAAGCCATGAATATGTTTATGTTAGTAGAGTTTCAATCATGCCTTGGTAAATTTAGATCTATGCCTTTGTTCATGATTTGCATGATTTGATGAATTGGTAAGGAGTGTGTGTGTTCATGATTATGGTTAGCAATAGAAATATGATCATGACCTTGTTGTCCCTAAACTAATTTTACTCCAATAATAAAATGATTATTACTATAAGTTCTTCTAGCAAATTTTGAAAACCCTAGAAAAATGTGGATTTGGTCTCTTACATAAAATAGTGATATTTCAGTCAAATAAATGGTAACTTTTATTTAAGAAATAAAATACATAGATATTATGTAAAATAAAATACATAGAGAATAATAATAAAGCCTTTTCATAAATAATCAAAACAGGTAAAATATTAATTTGATAAATCTTATATTCATAAATACTATTAAAATTTATTTATTGTCTTTTAATCAAAGCCTATTAAAATTTACTTACGACTTACCAATTACTTTCTAATGATTAATTATTAATAGATTATTATTTTACCACCTAGGACCATTCATCAAATAACCTCTAATTTATTTATAGTAAGATTTAAACCCTCAACTTGTTAATACCTATTTCCCAAAACCCTAATTATTTTAATATTAAATTAGACTTATCTTATAAACACTTTTATTTATTATCCAGCCTTAAAGCTTGGGACACTAGGGTCATGATTGTAGTAAGTTGAGGTAGAATTATTTGTAAAAGTGAATTTTGGCTTGAATTTAATTATGGGTTATATTTACCCCAGGCGGGGTTAGGGCAGCTGTTGGAGACCTTTTTTTTTAGCAAGGACTAGGTAGGCTCCTATATAAAACTTGTTTGATGCAAAAATGGTTTATGGCAAGCCAAATGTAGAGTGTATGGACACTCACTTCTGTAAAGGCAATTGAGGATTATTTCCTTTCTCGTTTCAGGCAAACAAATTATTTGAAAATCAAAAGGGGCAGTTTTACTCAAACCCTAAAGCTCTTTCTAAAACCAGTTTTGCTCCAAACTTTGGAAATTCTTAATTGCCAGTTTCAAGTGGAACTATGATTTATTCATTTTTCTCAAGTGGGATAAGTTACGTTGAGTACTCAATAAGGGTGGATTGCTAGGATTAGTCTTTGAAGGGTTAGGGTAAGTCTCTCAGTAGGTAGCCACCTCTGAGGGGTGAGTCCTTCCCGGATAGGATGTCAGTCTAGTAGGTCGTGCCGGTCCGAGCTAGCAGTTTTCAATCAAGTGGACTGTGTGTTGCCGAAATAGACAACCAATTTTGTTTGGGTATAGAGAAGGAAGAGTATCTTGCTCGGTAGGCCGATCACCTACCTTTTGTCAGTCTGCACAAAGTGTGGCATTCTAACCGTTGTATGGTTATGGGACCCAACGTGTGGTAACACATGACCACCTTTTTGAGTGGTTAATTTTATTGTACATGTATGGTTGGAAAAGCCAAAACACCACTCTTGATTTTGACAGCTGTTTATTGCTTACCAATATTTCTCTTATGAAGATTTTACACTTTGCATTCACGAATTGTTTTCACTGAACACCCAAAGCACACACGGACTTACTGATATTTTTATCTCATCACCCTTTTTACCATGATTTCAGGTCGATCCTGCTGTGGGGATGAGTAGCTAGTGTTGCCTGCCTTGGAAGAGATTTTTGTTATCTATATTTTATGTAATGCTTTGGGGAGTTGGGAGTGAATATTTTTTTTCTTCTGGATTTGTTTTGGATTCTTAAATTGTAATAAGTTTTAAGTTTAATGTATGGTTTTCATCCTATTATTTTAAATATGTGACCTAGTTATAAGGACCCCTTGTCCTTTGGACGAGGCGACATCCCCAGTCCTGTTGGGCCTAGGTAGTGGGGTGTTACACGAAGCATACAGAATTCTACTCATATGATCCCTTTCAACTTATGTCTTTAGGGCCATCGACTTTGAAAGGTTTACTCCATGTGCCATAGGTAAGAATCTTCTTTTGGATTGATCTATGCTAAACCTCTTCAGTATTTTATCTATGTATGTAGACTGCAAAAGACCTAAAAACCTCCGTGATCTATCTATATAGATCATTATGCCCAGAATATAGGTCGCTTCTCCAAGGTCTTTCATGGACAACATCTTGGATAACCAAATCTTTACAATTGAAGAACGGAAACATCATTTCTTATTAGCAATATGTCATCTAAATAAAGCAATAAGAAAGTAACTGCACTTCCACTAACCTTCTTATACACACAAGGTTCATCCATGTTTTGAATAAAACTAAATTCTTTAATTGTCTTATCAAAATGGATGTTCCAACTCCTAGATGCTTGCTTAAGTCCATAAATGGACATCTGCAACTTGCATACTTTTGTGCCATCTTTGGATGTAAAACTTTCAGGTTGTGTCATATGCGCTTCCTCGATCAAGTTTCCATTAAGAAAAGCTATTTTAACATCCATTTGCCAAACCTCGTAGTTGTAATGAGCGATAAGTGCTAAGAGTATTCTTATGGATTTTAGCATAGCGACTGGTGAAAAAGTTCCGTCATAGTCAATACCTTACTGTTGTCGATAACCTTTTGCAACTAAATGTGCCTTATAGGTAACCACATTACCATCCATGTCGATTTTCTTCTTGAAAACCTATTTGCACCCTATAGGCTTTATTCCTTTAGGTGGATCAACCAAAGTCCATACTTGGTTGTTATACATGGAATTCATTTCTAACTTCATGGCTTCAAGCCATTTGTTAGATTCCAAACTATTCAGAACGTCCTTGTAAGTAGTTGGCTCGTCTTTTTTTGTGAGCAATACGTTATTGTGGTCACTAATAAGAAATCAATATCCCTTAGGTGCCACTCATATCCTACTTATCCTACAAGACTCTTATGTGTTAGAAGGTTCATCAGTAGGTGTGGGTTCAGACGATTGATTAATATTTGTTTGTTCTTCTTAAACTTCACTAAATTCAAGCTTGCTCCCACTATCTCCTTTAAACATGTGCTCCTTCTCTAAGAAGACAGCATGTTTTGAAATAAAAACTTTGTTTTTAGAAGAAAGATAGAAGTAATATCCAAAAGATTCTTTCGGATATCCAACAAACAAATATTTGTCAGACATACTTTCAAGTTTTTCTCATATTGCCCTTTTAACAAAAGCAGGGCAAGCCAAATTCTAAAATGAGATAACTTTGGTCTCTTACCAAAGAATAGCTCATAAGAAGTGGTATCAATCATTTTTTACGGAACTCTATTTAATATATAAACAGCAGTCTCCAATGCATATTCCCAAAATGATTTTGGTAAGTTTGCAAAAGCCATCATGGTCCATACCATATCTAGAAGGGTTCGATTCCTGCTCTCAGATACAACATTATGTTGAGTTATATATGGTGGAGTCTATTGAGATAATATCCCATTATCTCTAAGATAACTTAGAAACTATTGGCTTAAGTATTCACCTCCTCGATCGGATCTAAGAGTTTTAATACTTTTGCCAAGTTGTTTCTCTGTTTTATTCTTAAAGTCTTTGAATTTGTCAAATGCTTCAGACTTGTATTTTATTAAATACAAATACCCATATTGTGAATAGTCATTGATGAAGGTTATAATGTAGTGATAACCTCCTCTTGTTGTATAGACATTGGGCCATATATATCTTATGTATCAGTTCTAATAACTCTTTAGTCATTTCTCCTTTTCTAGAAAATGGAGTTTTAGCCATTTTACCAAGTAAACAAAATTCACATGTGTCACATGATTCATAAATCAAATGACCCCAAGTCACTCAACTTGTATAACTTAGATATACGTTTTTCATTTACATGGCCTAAACGACAATGACATAAGTAAGATGAGCTTGCGTTATCTTTTCTTTATTTCTTTTCATTTATATTGAGAATTGGATTATACATGTCTAGAACATATAAACCATTAACCAAAGTTGCAGAACCATAATGGATATCATTTAATGAAAAAGAACAACGTTTATTCTTAAAATTTAAATAAAATCCAAATAAATCTAAATAAGCAACTGAGATAGTGTTTTTCAATAAAACTGGTATGAAAGAACAGTTTTGAAGTTCTAAAATTAATCCAAAAGATAGATTAAGATGATAAGTGTTGGGTATCTCGGGCTTGTATTATATACAGCACAGCAGAAGAATAAAATGAGATACCCTCCCAGGACCCATCTATGTGTGGAAAACACGACATAAAGACAATAAAGGTAACAACTTTTTACCTTTGTTTGATCATCTGAAGAACAAAAATTTCTTCTTCAAGTCGAGGAGCGATCTAGCAATCCTTTAATGCAAATTCCACGAGAGTTGGATGTCTAACCACTATAATCACAGTATGCGGTTATCTCTAACAGTAATCCACATAGAGGATACACTCAAGCACCAAAATTTCACGTGCTAGTAGAAAAGGATGGCAGCTAGGGTTCTTCACAAGAACAATCGAGAGAGAGAGAGAGAAAGAAGAGAAGGTTTAGGTGGCTAGAATTTTTCACGTGAATCCCACTCTAGGGTTTTCGGTTATATCACATAAAACCAAAAAATTAACTAAAAAATATGGAATTCTAAAACAATTAGAGTTCCCTAATTGTAATTGGAAACATTAAGTTCTCACAATTATAATTTAGACTACAAATTATAACTAATTATAATTTGTCCACAACAATTTCTCTTTCTTGCAATTAACCCCACTATGTTATCAAATAACATCTTAAGTATATAATCCTCTATTATGTGTGACCTATTAGGTTTCCCAGCCAATTGGTAGAGAATATGAATTAATTCAAACGTCTTTGAGATTAATAATCCATAATTAATTAGAATTAATCCTATTAATTCTAATCAGGATTGGTTTATTAATTCATCAATTAATAAACCCATATTCCCAGATCATGGGCGGTATCTAGCAACACATCATGACCACCCAAGAGTCCAGGAAGTCAAGTAGCTTGATATGAACCCTTCAATAACAAACTTCGGTGCAATTAACCCCTTTCACCATACAATATCTCATTCGGTTTGGAGTACGGAATTAGTGCCAACTCCCTCAAGAAATAATTCTGGCCCGAATACAATAGTACTTGTACCAGGAACCGACTATTCTAGATGTGTATCAATTGAAACTATTTCCAATACATAATTGCCTTGGCCAAGGACTTCTCGAGTAGTAATTCCTACAAGTGGCCGTGAGATATTCGCCCCTACTATTAGGAGCGGTGAATCCTTTATTGACCCTCTCAACTACTTTCGTTTACCTCACAATGTACCCAATATCCATCTCATAGGCGGCCCTTGATCGGGCTCCGAAGATTGGAATCAAAATACAAAACTCATTTAAACAAAGTACCTTGAAGATCTCAAGTCTAAGGATACTTGCACGTTTATATTGAGATTATATCATTAGCACTAAATAGTTATCCATGTGATTATCTCAAAGTTAAGTCATCCAATGAACTTGTTCCATTAACAAGCATCCATGTGTTAACTTTGAGTATCTCAATACTTACGGTTATGAGAACCACCGTCTGATCAAATCAGGAAATATAATACATGCTAGTCTTAACGCATTAATGATGTCCTGCCTTATTAATACTATGACTAGGGACTATTTAAGTACCAACACCATCCAATGTAGTAGGAATCTCATATCATGATTTCCTTAACACAGTGTTGTACTAGGGACTTTATCGAACAGTTATATTACTTAATGTAAACAAAAAAAAACTATAAGATAAATAATGCCTTTATTAAAATAAAATGTGTCATATACAATGTACAAGTGATTGCCTCTAGGGCACAACACTAACAATAAGTCCCCATAGCTAGTATAGCAACCTTTGCTCTATTTGCACCTCGCAGGTCCACATTGCCCTTTTCCAACCTTCTACTACCTTTTAGTCCCTACAAATTATTGCATAAATGAAATCCACAATCGGTATCCAATACCGATATCTCATTATTAAAGGCAATATTAATTTCAATCATAAACATACTAGTAGTAAAAATAGAAGTGCTTACAAGCTTCTCTTTCTCCTTCTTTTCCTTCACGATCTCCAAGTAGGCTTTGCAGTTGCACCTCCAATGGCCCATCTTGCCACAATGATGACATGGGCCTTTAGTGGATGCTTCCTTCTTCTTCACGCCTCCTTTGGGCTTGGTAGGATTCTTTTTCTTCTTCTTGGGAGCTTTTTTCCTAGAAGACGAAGAATCTACTAGCAAGATTGCCTTATCATCCTTTTTCATGGATGATTCAACAGTCCTAAGTAGATTGATAAGTTCATTTATGGTGGTCTCAACATTGTTCATATGGTAGTTGATCACAATTTGTGAAAAACTACTTGGTAATGATTGTAAAATTAAGTTAATACTTAAATCATGATCTATTACGAACCCAAGAGACCTAAGCTTTTCCATATAGCCCAACATCTGCAGCCAATGAGTGGCTACTAAAGCACCCTCAACCATCTTAGAACGGAACAGTTGCTTAGAGATCTCATATATCTCAGTTCTATCTTGTTTATCAAATAGTTCTTTAAGATGGAAGATAATGGTTTGACCATCCATATGCCTATGCTGTTTTTGTAACTCAGGAATCATTGCCACTAGCATAATACATGATTCAATATCACTGTCCTCCTTGTGCTTCTTGTGGACAACATGCTCATCAGCAGGAGTATTTTGGGCTGGAGGTGGCCGAATAGGAGTATCTAGTATGTAGAGCAATTTTTTCGACTTGAGAACGATTCTCAAGTTTCTATACCAGTCCAAATTGTTTGATTCGGTGAGCTTATTTGTTTCCAAGATGCTACGTAGGTTTAGGTTTGTCAACATGATACAGATGACCTAGATGTAAAGATAGAGTAATTAGAACATGTATATACTCATGATGTAGAAGTAATTAGATGTTTAATTAAATGCATTTTTATTCCACTATGTTACTCAAATCAATAGCCCCCACTATTGACTCAGGAAAGCCCATTGGAAGCTTTCCTAGTGGACTAGTATCCAAATTCCTTAATAATGACCTTGGGTTAGCCCAACAAGCCACTCTTAAGTTCACCGGTAAGTAACCAATACCAATTACATCAAATATAACTACTGTATCATTGAGTGATAATATCTTTTAATTATTAAAGTATTTAATACTATCCCAACCATGCCTCTAATATTCTTTATGCCTGGGTTAGCCCAACTGGGATAAAGAAATTGGTTAAACCCAACTCATTAAATAGGAATTAAATTCCATAGCTTGAACATACTCAAATGTCAAATAGGCTTGGGTATACCCAACAACCTGGTCTAAAAAAAAAGATCTCTTTCTTACTATATTAATAGCAGACATTAGATTTAATATTATTTGAGGGATTTATTCCTTTTAGTTGTCTCATCATTTGTCATGCATACAATTTCTCAATAAGCAACATAAATTGATAAACATGATAATAAACAATTACGTGGCATGGTTATGGACTTTCTAAATTAATTTTCTCGAGCAATCAAGGAAATTAATATGGTTAACCCTATGTGTTTATGCATGATTTAAGTAGAATGTCTTACCATCTCGCTTCGTTTTGATTGTCGTCTTTAAAATCTTTTAAATAAAATCCTACATCAATCTAACCTATATAAACTAATTACATAATTTCCTAAAGGAAGAAACCTTGAGTTTCATTGAAGGGGAGTTAGATGAGAAGAGAATCACGTAAGAATTTGAGATAAAGCAATACGCGCATGCCCTATTTAATTAAAACAAAATGATAAAGATGCATGAACAGATAAGTTTGGTCTTAGTCCATAACCATCCACCATGCCAATAAAATGTGCTTAAAATATAGCATAAAACACATAAAACATCCAATGCACAAACATCCCAAATCAGTATTTTGGAGAAATTAGGGTCTAAAATCGAATTTTAGAAAGTTTTAGACTGAAATCAAATTTTAGAAAATTGTGGGTCGTACATATAATTTTGGAAAAATATTTTTATCAAAAATCATGGGTTTCAAAAAAATTCTAATCATTATTAGAACCTATTCTCAAAATTAGAAAAAAAAAATTATTCTTTTTTATATAAAACAGTGCAAGCCGCGTGCTAGCTGTGACCAGCCGCACGTGGCTAGCACATAAAATAGGGGAAGAATAGAGTGCTCCTGGCACCATATGGGTCGAAGGTACCCTGCACCAGGTATGCTCTGGAGGTGAAAATTTAGCAAAAATTTTAAGTAACAGTAAGCATAATAACCACTGTTCATCTTCTTCCTAAATTCAGCAAATTTTTTTCACCAAATGCAAAGTGATTTTTAGATCGTTCAAAAAAATTTTAATATCAAGCCTTGTTAATCAATATTAACAACCAACTCTAATCTACATTACAATTTAAACAACAATGCATATTTTTGAATCAAAAGCTTAATTGCAGGAAGAATAAGAAGTCATTTACAGAACCATTCGACAATATTCATTACGCAGAAAAACCAGACCCACATGGATACAATTTCCCAAATGATTATCAATGACCCAAACTCTTTAAACTGGAAAATCTAGGCTTGCCATACAAAGCAGTAGACATACAGTAGTCGTGATTGTAATACCCCGTATTAGACCACCTTTAGTATGTGGGGATAAGTCATGCATGTCACACCATTTTATACTACATTTGATGATTTGATCTATTTTCATGAAAATATGAGTTTCATGAGTTTGTTGTTTCATGAATTAATTTGTTCTTCAAGTGGTTTTATTATTTGAGTTAGTTGAGTTTTTGTTTTATTGAGGAGAATTTATTAGAAAGAAAATGAAGCAAGTGAGTAGGAATTAAGGGACTTTGTTAGGGGAATATTTACACAAGAATTAATATGGAATAGTGGATAAAGCTTGATGTTTAATTCTTGATGGGCTTGAGTTCGAATTCTAGCTATTTCAAATCCTTTCATTTCTTTTATTTTTCTTCTTCCCTAATTTTTCCTACGGTAGCCACCACGTTGGAGCTAATTCCTAAAATTTAGGAATGTGATTTATCTTGGGAATTATTTTATAAAGCATTTCAAAATAAATTAAATTCTTATTTCTAATATCTTATCATAATCTTTTAGAAAATTTTAAACATTGCTAATCTGGATTTTTAAAAGCCATATCTAAGCAATTTATTAGGAAATAAGATATATGAATATATATCTTGTTTTAATGTGGTAGCCGCCACTTCTTCAGGAGATTAGTCTCCATATTTTAATTTTCTTCAAATAATTTTTAAAAGGAAAGTAAAAGGATAAAAGCTGGTTTTTAAATAAAGTATTTATCTCTTGGATAAGGATTTTCAAAATCTGGGGAAATAGGAAAAAGGATTTTGGGTAGCTTAAAAAAAAAAGAAAAAAAAAAGAAACCACAATTTTATCTTGTAAAATGATTATTTAATAGCTATTTAAATTACTCAAATTAATATAGGGAATTAATCAAATTATTTCTTAAACAAATAACCTAATTCCTTCTTATATTTTTCTGAAAAATCACTCAAAGCTGCTGCCACACTTGGAGCAATTGTAGCTCAACTCAAACTCTTCAAAACCTAGGTAGGGTTATCCTAGAAGACCGGGACTTAGTTTTAGCCAAAAAAATACCAGAATTTCCTCTCCCATTACTTCAGATTTTCAGCCACAATCAGCACTATACTGCACGAAAATTCCAGCCAAAAACCTGCACAAAAATCTCTCTAGTTATCGCACAAAAACATAGCTACACAAAGGTTCACCTTTCTTCTCTCATTCTCGCCACTATAGAGACTGAAACCAACCTGATTTCTTCCCTCTTTTTGTCCAAATTTTTGGTCATCATAAGCATAAAAAACAAAGCAGCAATAACCCCTAAACTACTGCCTAGTTTCGGTACTCCACGAAGGACCAAAGCTGCCCAACTTTTCTCTTGTGATTAAGAATCCATAAAAAGGTAGAACTCCTCCCAACACCTAAACACCAAAACCTAGTCTTTTCTGTCCAGAAAACCATGAAATTCCCACTCTCTCAGCCTCTCAAACTCATGAAACAAATAGCCTTCTGCCTACTCAAAGTTTCAGCCAATGCACTCCAAGAACAAAGCCAAAACTGAAACACCCTACAAGGTAAACAATCTTCAATCCTTCTATCCATCTCTTACTCCATTCTTTCTCTCTTTTCTCCCTTAAATCACATCCATAGGGGACTGATTTTCTCCCTTTCTTGGTAAGTCTCGATCAAGGACATCTAGGCAGACCAATCTCTTCAACTATCCATTGAACTCAAGCTAGTCATCAAGGAGTTGTCGTATTTTAAGCCTAGTTCGCTAAGAGGTAATAAAGATTCTATCTTTATTGATTCTAATGGCCTTGACTTATGAATTCTTACGGATTCTAGCATGAAAGTATGAATGAACTAGAATGATGAATATGTTGATATGAGCTATAGACGAAGCATGTATGAGATAGGACATTGATGTATCTTCTCATGATAAATCTAGATCTATAATAGGTTGGCAAAGATGAGATTTTTTAATGTTTATGGGCTGATTATGATGATTTTATGCTAGTTGAATATAGGAGTTGTCATGTGGTGAATTGATTTGGATAAATGCATGGATATGATCAATAGAATGGCAAAGGGAAGTTGTATATGTGATCTAATGAATTAAATCACCTAGATACCATAGATGAATTAGGTGATTAATGAGATCATGAGAATTTATATTGCATGAAATAGTGGATGGAATGATTGGATCCTAGTTATAGAATTATTTGTTCTAGATAAGGATATGAGTGGATGTAAGAGCAATCAATTGAGTTGGGTCTAGCTGTTGATATATCTAAGTAAGTTCCTGCATAACTATTTTGATAAATGTTATATGTTTGCAAGTATTCTATACAATGATATTTGTATAGATGTCAATATGATGATTGACAAGATGATTGAACCCTTGATTGAAAATGATGAGTTGTGATGTGATGTTTTGATACTTGATTTGAGAATATGGACATCTTTTTTACTAAACAAGTTTGCTAAATCTCAACTGTTTAAACTAAAAAATGATTTCTTTGCTCTATCACTGAATGTTTTAGAAATACTATTGTCAAAAACCATGTTTTGCAAAGTCAAGCTTATCAAAGATTTTCAAATAAGGGAAAATGATTCTACTCCTAAATGGGGAGCGTTGAGTACTCACCGGGAGTAGGCAAGTGGTACTAGTCTTGAAGAGCAAGAGTAAGTCTTCTAGTAAAAGGCCACCTCCAGAAGATGAACTCAACTTGGAGAGGCGACAGTACTACTTAGTCAGGCCGTCCGAGCTAGCAAATTGGTCCATGTGGACATTGTTTATCTGGATTGGACAACTGGAGTATTGGGTTTAGAGATTGAGGCATATCTCACCTTTGTGGGAGGATCCCCTACTGCCCATTGTTGAAAAGTTATATTAGGATGCTATCATGGTGGTAAATATGATATATTTTGTGTTACTATATTGTTGAACCATTGCTAATCCCTACCTAATAAACTTGATGAGTTTATGAATATGATGAAATGATGATTTTATTGTGAATTGTTTTGGGTTCAACAAGTAAGGCTCCTTTATATAACTGTTATTGATGAATTTAATTTGAAAATATGATTTCTACGGTTTTGATAAACCTGCATGCACGAAATGTTTAAATATGACATTCGTACATACAGGACTTACTGATATATCAATCTCACACCTTTTTATATCATGATTTCAGGGGATCGCTTATATTGAGCAGGGCGAAGAATTAGGAGATGAACTCTAGTTTATTTATTTATTTATTTCAAAAGATGTTTGTAAGTTTGACTTTCCAAACTTGTATAAGTTTTACTTTCGGATGTAAGGAGATTATTTCTTTATTTTTACTTAGACATTTTTTTTTTTTTTGGTACTTCGTTATAAAGACCCCTGGTCCTTTGGACGGGGTGATATCTTGCCCTATCTAGGTACATAAGGAGTGGGGAGTTACAATGATCATACAGTTACATGCTTAAAAATGATTTCAAAGCAATTAAAGACCCAATAAAACACAAACACAAAGGCTCTGATACCACTGTTGGATTTCATCATGCTTATCAAAAAAGAATGCAACTAAAATAACCATGAAATCAATGCCCAATGATCACGTGTTTGCAATTAAAATATGAATAGAGGACGGAAACAGAGATTACCTTCTGTAGCAGATTGTGGATAGAAATTTGATCAACAACCCAGGAACTAATTCCCTCTATTTTGATCGTCCAAACGCACCGCTACAATCTAAGAGTAGTATTGTCTTTAGCAGTAATCTATAGAAGGTTGAATTACTCACAAAACCCACTCAAAACTATGCTAGTAGAAGAGGAGCTGCTAGGTTTTAATTGGAGAAGAATAGAGATGATGAAGAAATGATTTCTAAAAATTCTTTTTGCAAAAGGGAACGATACCTATACTTATAGTTTTAGAATTTGTGTTAACTGCAATTAAGTCCTTCAAGATCCAATGTCTACAATTCGGCCCTTGATGTTTATATAATTGCAACCAAGTCCCATGAATTATAACAAACTTATAATTCATCTCTAAATATATTTTCTTCTCTTAATTAACCCCACAATATTATCAAATAATATATATTGAGCATTCAAACCTTTATTTTGTGTGACCCATTAGGTTTCCCGATTTTATTGGCAGTATAATATGAATTAATTCTAACAGTTTAACAATTAATAATCCTAAATAAAATATAGAATTAATTTATTAATTCTCTAATTAATAATTTCATATTTAGCATATCAAGAGCAACATCTAGCAATGACTCTTCATCACCCAAAAGTCCAGAAAGTCAAGTGGTTTGACATGAACTTTTCAAAAGCAAGTAACCAGTGCAATAAACTCCTTTCGCCATACTATATCTCATTCGGTCTAAAGTATGGAATTACTGCCAACTCTCTCCAGAATATAATTAATTTGGCCTGAATATTTTAGTACTTGGTAAAGAAATCCATTACTCGATATGTGTATCACTTTGGAACTATTTCCAACATATAGTCGCCTTGGCCAAGAACTTCATGAGTAATGATTTCTACAAGTGGCCTTGAGATATACTCTCCTACTATTAGGAGTGGTGAATCCTTTATTGACCCTCTCAACTACTTTTGTTTACTTTACATTGTACCCAATATCCATCCCATAGGCAGTCCTTGTAAGACTCCAAAGATTAGAATCAAAGTACAATTCTCGATAAACAAAATACCTTGGAGATCTCAAGTCTAAGGATACTTGCACACTTGCTATAATGAGATTCTATTTCTAATACTCAATTACTATCCATATGATTATCTCATAGCTAAGTCATCCAATGAACTTGTTCATATAACAAGCATCCACATATTAATCTTGAGTATAACAATACTCACAGTTATGTGAACCACCGCTTGATCTAATCAAGAGATATAACATGTGCTAGTCTTGGCGTATTAATAATGTCCCATCTCATTAATACTATGACTAGGGATTATTCAAGCACAAGCTTTACATAGTGTAGTAGGAATCTCACATCATGATTTTCTTAACACTGTGTTGTACTAGGGACTTTATCAAATAGTTTATACACATGTTAAGATATAACAATCAAACTAAAAGATGAAGAATGCCTCTTTTATTGATTATTATACAATATACGTAATATAAGTGATTGACTCTAGGGTACTACACTAACAGCACATATATGTGTTGCATGTGAGAAAATTTAGCATTTTAATTTAAGACTTGATTATTTAGGTGATTTTAAGGTAATCCTTTATATGAGATACATATGCATACAACTAACACTATCAAATTTGTATCTCAAGTTCTACCTTAATTTTCAAACTAAACGGAATTCTTTAGTTTCATCATGCTAGAGGTTATTTGATATTATTACAATCAAGTGTATGTTCATTCAGTCTTAAAATATGATGTTTTGAGGTTATTTTTATGAGTTTATAAAGTTGTTTTACTAATTCCATTGAATTTCAATTTTGCTACAAATTGATAACACAAAATAGCCTTAGTTCATCTAGATTCTTCTTGAAAGGATTCTTTAAATGTTGACATGATTGCATGATTGATTATATGGTTAATTTGCTGAGTCTAGTGGATTGGTATTTCATGTATTATACAAAGATACGCAAGACCATTTTCCTCCATTGTTTCAATATGATATGCATTTCTCCGATATCTTTAAAACTTAATGAATTTCTTCGAAATTTTAAGAAAAATACTTCTTTATGAATAATAACAATTGTTCATCTAAGTAATAATATACTACTTCTTTCAGAATCTTCAATTGGTTTTGGGCCTCCACTTATGGTTTTAACATTTGTTTCTCTCATCTTCGGATAAGAAAAATATTTTCTATCCTTCAATATAGTGTGTGTGGTACCACTATCAATAAGGCATAATCTTAAATAGAAAATAGTCCTCTGATCATAACAAAATATTTATGAACTTGAATATTTAAATTTAAAAAAACTTTAAATAGTAATTAAAATTATAATACTAAAAATGCAGGACATAAAATAAAAATATTAAAAAGTAAAATTCTAATTTTTCTGGACACTACCATCACTAATCAAATGATATATTCTTTCTTCTAGATGCTCAAAGAAATTAGCAATATCCAAATGAGTTATATCAATATTAACGTATTCAAGATTTGTGTCATCATCATAACGAGTTGAATGTTGTAATATGAAGTCTGTTTCAGCACTTTTGCCTTTCTTTTCAATAGAAACTTCATAACAATAAACAAGTTATTTTATCGTACAGCAGGTGCAAGACCAATGACCTTTTGTGCCATATTAATAACATTTATCTTTATAATTTTTGGGAATCACATTCTTCCCTTTTCGTCTTTATTTATTTTTTACCCATTTCTGGTGATTAATTATCGTTATTCTGTATAATTTTGTTTTGACCTTTGCGATTATAATAAATATTTCCATCACAACCGCGTCAATAGCCATGGCCACTACCACGACCTCTTCTAGGGCCAAATTCATGAGTTCTAATGGCATTCACTTCCGAAAATGAAGTAGGACTAGTTGGTCAGACTTCATAAATTTTCATTAGTAATTCATTATTTTGTTCAGCTATGAGGAGACAAAATATCAATTCTACATATTTTTGGAATCTCTTTTCTCGATATTGCTGCTATAGGAGCACATTCATGGTATGAAAAGTAAAAAATGTTTTTCCTAACATAGCTTCATTAGTAATATTTTTCGGGCAATTTGAACTCTGAGATAGTCATAACCATAGTAGAATTATACACGCTAATGGATTTGAAATATTGCAATCGCATGCGCATCCAGTCATACCATACTTTTAGAGGGATTACTATCTTTTGGTGGTCACATATTTCTTTTAGATTATTCCACAAAGAAGTAGATTTTCATGATAAAATACTTTACTTTTAAATCATTAAGAAGATGATGGTGGAGAAAAATCATAATTTTAGCACCATTTTATAATAATGATAGATTTCCTTCTACAATAGTATCTACTTGACCTTTTACAACTAAATTCATTTCAGTATCTAGTGTTCAGGAAAAATATTTTTTCTCACTAATATCAAGAATTGGAAAATTAAGTTTGGTGAGAATCTCATGCTAATACAAAATCAAATTTAAAAAAAAAATTATCTTTCATCTTTTTGTTTATAAACTTCAAAATTTTAGTCGTTTGATTGTAAATTTCAATAGAGCAACTGTGGTAGTATCGGTTTTATTATAAATTTAGTAGGGTAAATTTGGTATAGTCTTGTGCTGAGAACGTATTGTGAATTTAATTTAATCAGTAAATAAACTATAAAAACTATAAAGTAAAAAAAAAAAAAATGTAGGAAGAAGAGAAAGAAGAGCATCACTTAGATTCAAAATTGATATATTATTCTGTTGCATAAGGCCCCTAATTTATAGAGGTTTAGATGCATCATCTTAAAGGATAAGAAATAAATATAATAAATATATTTTTACCTTATCCATTAATAACCTTAGATAAATGAATTGTCACTTTTATCTTCTGGATAAAAGGATAATATCGAAAAATGAACAATGACACTTATCCTTTTAATGTTATGACATAATAAAAATACATGAAAATAAAATAACAGTTGAGATGAATTTTTGACTTTTATTTGGATAGTGTATGCAAATTCCAATCTGGGGGGTTTTTTTTTTTCTCTTAAACAAGCGCATAAGTTTTTTTTTTTTTTTTTTTGGTGTAAAACCCCACCTTTCAATAGCTTAGTGGGCTTCACTTTTGTGGGATATTGCCCTATCCAATTGCCTAGATAAGGGGTCTTTAGAACGAACTTAATTTAGTACACAACAAAAATTTGCTCAAAATTATTTTTTATTAAATCCAAGAATATTCATAGAGTCTGTCTTCTGATACCATATTTAAAGCACAATAGATTTGAGATATAGAATGAGCCTCTAGGAGTCCACCGCACTTTCGCTGCCCCTCTGATCCCTAAAATTTGCAAAGAGAAATAATACACGTGTGAGTAGAAATTACTCAGTGAGACCCGTGTGTGCTAGTGTTTTATAAATCAAATAGACAAAAGTAATATCAAATATGTTTCATAAAACCATTGCGGGAAGGCATTCTATTTTCCACTGAAAATAGTTTTGTAGCTCATTAGGTGGTAGTTCATTTAAAATTCAATCATTTTTGAAAAAAATGAATTTCATCTAGTATTATTGCCCCAATTTTAGAAATGTAGGCACTTCTCTCAAGAGAAGGTCGGCCTGCATACAAAGTTCACAAGGCTTTACCTTTGACATCACGATCTTATTGTGCTAGGGACTATGCCTTTTAGCACTCAACCGTGCATTGTCGGAGTGACATCACAGTCTTATTCGACTAAGACACAAGCTTATAGTAATCAACTATGTATTATCAAAGATTTAGAATAATTTACTTGCTACCTTAAGCCCAGGATTTCCAATCCTGACGTCAATCATTATTGAGGCGGCAAGGGCTTGAACACACCAGGTGTCCCCGCCTAGCAACCGTCAACAACCAAAAATAATAGGCACACATAGCATAGGCAATTGTCAGGCGCTAAATGGCTAGCCATGATGACTTATCTCAATATTTTATCGCCCCATTTGGGTTTAGACAATCTCCAAAAGTAGCCAAGTTACTTGGGGTCGTCTACCTCTAACGAGAACGTGTACAAAGATCAAAGTCCTTACTGAGTACTTAACGTCTTCACTAGTTCACAAAACTAGTCCAATTCTATTGGCTCACAAGGCCAATCAAATACTCTATTCCCAAAGGAATATAAATAAAACATATTTCGGGCCCAAAATATCATTTTCCAAACGTTAATCTCATACCAAGAGATTGTTTTCCAAACCATAATGAAAAAAGATAAGAAGCCCTTTCTGTTTGATAAAAAACATTGTCAATGGCATTTTTATCCTTTGATAAATACATGTTTCCAAGGGAGTTTTACTCAGTAATTTCAGAATTCTAATTCTAAAAAAGTAATTAAATTCAAGAAATTCCAATTATAATTCCATAATTCACATTTTCCCAAAAATCCTTTCCATAAAAAGGAATATTTATTCTTTCCCGGAATAAAATATGATTTCATCTTATCATTAAGAAAGCCTTTCGGCGCACATTTGTATCTAGGAATTATTCATAATTCAAGTGACACAAAAGTCCTTGTAGAAAATATTGTTTCCTAAAGTTTCCAATAATTTCCCATTTAAAGAAATCATTTCTCATTCAGCAAAACCATATCTTGTTTAAGAAAATACAAAGGTTCCTCAACCCTATTGCTATTCTTTAGAAAACGGTTACTTATTATAAATGATTCCAATAGTGAAAATCCATGTGTTCATTCAAATGTAACATAGCATGATATAATTTCTTTCTCAGAAAAAATATATTCTTGTTCAGAGAAACAAAAAGGATTCTTACAACATTTCTCAATAAAACATAATTTCACTAGCATAAAATAGGGTTTGTAAAATAAGTGGGGCTTACCTTTCAATGAATCCTTATATACTTAGTTTGTAAAACGTGAATTGCCTACATCAAGGATCATTATATACTTAGTTTAGTATGCTGGGATTTGAAACTAAGAAATGCTAATGTAAGGAAATTACTAATTTCATAGTTTTCCCTATTTCTTCTTGAGATAGCATTTTTTCCACATAATTAAATCCATCACTCACATCTTTAATCCCTTCTTTCCACATGAATGGAAGACTTTAATAAGCCTTTACAACTTCCTTATTCATCCATGAATATCATTGAATTAACAATGAAATGCATTTCCTTTAAAATAATTTCTGCATTTTTCCAGCTTTGGTACTCCTTTTTGTTTTTAGCATATCTTTCAATATACAACTCCAATTAATCTCAAATTTATGCCAAAACGCTCGTAAAACATTCAGATACAATCTTGTGGATTCTTTTCCTCAGGCCTGAATTCGTTGTAGCATTTTTGTCCCAAATTTTCAGGATCCAAGTATTTTTCTTACAAAATAACATTTTTTCTTTTGTTCTTCTTTGTTTGTAGTAATTATATAATACTTAATCCACTTCATATTCCATCAAAACACCCTTCAATCCTCTGATTTTCAGAAATAACTAACCCAGCAATTTCTCATTTTTACAACATAAAATCATCAATCAAAACCAATAACATCAATAATCCATTTTTCTTAACAATTAAACCTCATTTGCATTTCGTTTCTTCCCTTTTTTTTCATCCATAAATAACCATTAAAGCAACCATTAACACTTCCGTCCACCTAATGAAATGTAGCATATAGCTCCCCTAATCAACCGGCACACACACAACACATACATACCCAAAAAACATACCAATTTCTCTTAGCAAAACTATAAATTCCATGAATCTCACAATAAAATTTATTCCAAAATAATCCTTGCGATCCATTCTCTGACTTTAATTAAAGAAGTAGTATGTTTTATGTTTTGTATCATGAATTCTAAGCTTGCAAAGCCTCAAGCTTCTTCTTCCTCTTCTTTCTCTCTCTTTTCTCTTATTTTTCCTCTATTTTTCTTCCTCTTTCTCTCTTTTCTCTTTCCTTTCTTTCTATCTTCTTTCTCCTCCTCTTATGAACGAATTTTAGGCTTTTCTCAGCCTCCTCTCCACCATTCTTGTGACCAAAGGTCATATGCTCATTAATGGTGTTGTGGGCTATTGTGGGCTATCCATTCCACATGTCGATTTTCCATTTTTTCACTATTATCCTTATTTATTTCTTAAAATTATTTTATAAGCTTCATTTGGATGAATATCTCGTGTGACCAATCACATTTTACCACTTGTTTTCATCCACCAATCATATTTTGGCACTTGTTTCAATTTTGATCGTATTTTAGAATTTTCTCAAAAAATAACTATAGTTTCTATCCGTATCGGGAAAATATTTTTTCCACCAATAGAGTTTATGAATTTTATTGAATTTAATAGTGGGAATCAAAATTCTCAATTCTTTCCAATTTGCGGTCAAAATCCCAATCGCATTCATAATTACGGTAATGCCCCCGATGGATCAGGTTATACCAAAACGTCTGCCTTATCGAGCTAATCAACTTTTGTTCTGAGCCTATACCCAAATTCTCACTCTGTATAAAGTAGCCACCAATTGAAATACAAAGGTACGGGTAGAACAATATCAAATTTTCGTCTGGGCCCTGAAAATTTTTTATCATACCAAAATATTCATCTCAGTACACTGATCATTTCTTGTTCTAGCCACTGATGCAAATTCTCATTCTATCGAAAGTAGTAACCAATTTAAATGTAAAAATACAGAGTATTACAATCTCCCCACCTTCAAGGAATTTTGTTCTCGAAATTCGTTTATCCTTGAAATAGTTCCAAATATCTTTTTCTCCTTTCCATTTCATTTTCCCACGTGGATATCTTTTATAGGATTGCAATTCCAAAATATTTTCATCGAAGAAATCTTATCGTGCCATAATTCCTTCTTGGTACACTCCAAAGTTAAGAAATACAAATATATTACTGTCACCCCAAAATTCTATAGGTAGATGCATCTAATATTCTACCTTTTGATCTTTTATAGGGTCAGAGCAATCTAATATGTCCAAAATTCCTGTTTCATCCTCTGCATTTTGTTTTCCATATGACATTTTAGTGTCTAACTTAAATATTCCTGGTCTCTTTTTGTAATTTTGAAATTTCTCTTGTATTGGCTGAAATAATTTCTCTGCCGATGATAGGGACAAAATTCGTCTCTATTTTTCTAGTTATTTGAGAGTGCTTTGTGATGAATTTGTTGTAATAACTAGGCATATTCCTTCATATTTGATATTTTACCTTTGGAAAGGCATTTCAGGATTTTTATTGCAGAAAATGACAAAAAAATGATAAAATCATAGCCATCAGTGCACGGCCGGCCCCAATCTCGATAACAGGGGATTTTTTTTTTTTTTTTTTTGTTGCAGAAAAAACAGTGCACACCGGGCTGACCAGAGCACAGCCGGCGCCGACCGTGCCTTCCAAGCTGACACCAGCTCAGTTCTGTGCAATGTTGGTGAGCTTTCCAATTTTTGTGGATTTGATAATTTCCAAGAGTTTTGGTATTTTCCAATCTATACTCGGCCCAAAACTCTTAGGGGACGAATTTTAGCATCTTGGAATCTTATTTAAACAAGAGAAAAACACAAAAAGAGTATGAATTTAAGGATCAATTTAGAAAATCACTCATTAAAGGAGGAATTCATCACATTATGGAGCATTATTCAAGAGAGCTTTCAAGAGAAAAGAATGTGGCTTGTCTATGAGTTCTTTTTTTTTTTTTACCTTTGTTTTCTTTTTCTAGAATAATGATGTATTTAATGTTTTCATTGTAATTTAACAATATTTTGGGATTCATGAATTTGGTATTAATTTAGCTATTTGATCAATTTTCTATCATTATTGGTATTTGATTGCTTGTGAGTATAGAAGATTGGTGAAGTTAGATTTATTTCTAATTGACTTGGGAAATGACGTTAGGAGTTAGTTTTTATTGATTTCATATTTTTTATTTCTTAACAGACTTGGGAAACGAAGTTAAGACCAAAGAAGCTAAGTAATCAAAGGCTAGTTAATTTCTCCTAGAGTATACGGTTGTTGACTAATTTCATGTTTATGAGGAATTATGTTTAATGCATCTTTCGATTATATTGGTTTGATTGGGAAATCTGCTAATTTAATCAAGAGATAGTGATTCCATGGATTAGGAAAGAAGTGGAGTCTATAGAAATGAATTCATAACTTGGGAAACATTTGAACTTTACTTTATATTCCTTCATGATGCCAAGATGATAATTAATTGAGATAGTTGTTACATGATTCATTGTCATGTTTTCTAGGATTGTTGTCTAAATTGTATATTTCTGCATCCTTGATTTGTATATGTTTCTTTATTTTTCTTTTTATCTTATCACTTTATTCGGTCAGTTAAATAAGGATTGAAAAGTGATTAGTGTGTACTTGTTCCTTTGAGGATCAATACTCATTAATTGTCTATGCTATGCTTGCGATGACTATACTTGCTCATATGTGTATTTTGTGATTAATATTTTAATTAAAACTTAACTAAGGGATGGATTTAAATTTGATGATTTTTTTGCACCTAAAATTTATGCAGCATGTTTTTGGCACTATTGCCGGGGAACAATATCATGAAAGTTTGGATTTTGTTAATTTTACCATGTTTATATGTTTATATGTCTATATGTGAATATGTAAATATGTACAAATGTTCTTTGTATGAATAGGTGTCATATTTTGTTTTGTTGTATATTTGTAATTTAATGACCCTACATGTTGTAATTTTTCTAACTTAATTTGTGAACATGTACGTTAAACAACTAACATAGTTTAACATTGTAGTGTGTATATATGATACTAACAAGTTACTTTATACAGGTAAGATGGCCAATTGGAACATGAGACGAAATCCTAACATGCCTCAAGAAATGACATCTCGATCATCAAACTCCACTGCCTTAGAAGGGGTACTAGGAAAGTTTGCCAACCTTGTAACCAAGCATTTCCACGAGATAGATGAGACATTGGTAAAATTTGAGGAAATGATTAGAGACATGGAAAGGAAAATTTAGTTTTAATAGATCTAGTAATAAAATCAAAATTAGGGATGGAAACTTAACATGATTCAGCTGCCATTACATTACGAAGTGGTAAAGAGCTACCCGATCCTAGCACGAAACTAATACCATCTAATGAAGAGGGGCCGAAACCAACCCCTCTTGATGAACCTTTTGAAAAACAGCCAGATTTTCAGCCACAGGTACCTTACCCCACTTGCACATACAAAGAAAGAAAAGATGCATAATTTGATAAGTTTTTAGAAATATTCAAATAACTACACATAAACATTCCACTCAGTGAAGCTTTGATACATATGCCCGAATATGCAAAGTTCCTTAAAAGCATACTTGTCAACAAAAAGAGGCTGGAGGAATTATCCACTATAGTTTTAAATGAAAAATGCTCCGCTATCTTGTAGGACCAACGGACTTTGCCATGAAAAGAAAGTGATCTAGGGAGTTTTTCTATTCCTTATCATGTTGGGACTCTTACATTTTGCAATGCATTAACGGACTTAGGTGCTAGTATTAATCTTTTACCATATAAAACTTTCAAAAAGCTAGGCCTAGGTGAATCTAGGACCACTAGGATGAGTATTCAACTTGCGAATAGATCTACCAAATATCCTAGGGGAATAGTGGATGAAGTATTGGTTAAAGTGGATAGATTTATATTTCCTATAGATTTTGTTATTCTTGATATGGATAAAGATTCTAAAGTCCCTTTAATCCTATATCGACCGTTTCTAGCAACTGCCAAAGCATTAATTGATGTTCATGGTAGAAAATTGATACTTAGGGTTAGGGATGAGGAAGTCATTATCAAAATCCATAAAGGCATACAACATCCTATTTCTTATGATGATTCTTGTTTAAGGATTGATATTCTTGATGAACCTATCTTTAACTTTATGCCAGAATCATTTGTCTAGTGCTATATAGAACAATCCATTACATATTTGGAGGATTCAAATGAGGGCCATAGTTAGGAAAATTTGAGGAAATTGAAAAAAGCAGTTTGGGAAGGATGAAGTCATCTATTGAGTAACTATTGGAATTGGACTTAAAAGACCTCCCCGAGCACTTGGAATATGTCTGTTTAGCAAAAGGTGAATAACCACCTATGATCATAGTAAAAGACCTTACTTATGATCAAAAGACCAAATTGGTAAGTCTATTTGGAAAATATAAGAGAGTCATGGCATCGAAAATCAAGGACATTAAGGGAATTAGCCCTTCCATTTGTACTGAAAAAAATTTATTGGAAGAAAAAGCGAAACCTATAGTGCAATCCCAATGCAGATTGAACCCAAATATAAGTGATGTGGTAAAAGGTAAGGTGACTAAACTCCAAGATTTCAGCATCATTTATCCTATTTGTGATAGTATTTAGGCAAGTCTAACATAAGTGGTACCAAAGAAAGGAGGAATTACTGTGAGCCCAAATGAAAAAAAAAAATGAGTTGATCCCGATGAGATTGGTAACTGGTTGGAGGGTTTGCATTGATTATAGGAAATTGAATGAGGTAACTAGGAAGGACCATTTTCCTTTCCCTTTCATTGACCAAATATTAGAAATATTAGTCGACATGAGTTTTATTATTTTTTAGATGGTGTTTTTGGATATATTCAAATTTCCATAGCACCGGAGGATGAAGAGAATACCACATTTACATACCCTTTTGGTACTTTTGTGTATCGATGTATGCCTTTTGGTCTTTGCAGTTTTCTCGGAACATTCCAAATATGTATGATGGCTATTTTCGAAGGGCTTGTAGGAGATATCATTGATGTATTTTTGGATGATTTTTCTGTTTTTAGTGATTCTTTTGACTTGTGTTTGGCCAATTTAGAAAAAGTTCTTCAAAAGTGTGAAAAGACCAACCTTATGCTTAATTAGAAAAAATTCCACTTCATGTTGCAAGAAGGTATGGTATTGGGACACAAGATTTCAAGAAAAGGTATTGAGGTTGATAAGGCCAAGATTCAGGCAATTGAGAAACTCCCTCCCTCAACTTCCACGAAGGTTATTCGAAGCTTCCTTGGTTATGCAGGTTTTTATAAGAGGTTTATCTTGGATTTCTCAAAAATTTCTCAACCCCTTACTTCTTCACTTTAAAAAGATGCTTTTTTTTTTTTTTTTTTTATGAAAAGTGTCTCAATGTTTTCAAATGTGCTTAAAATGAAATTGATCAACTCCCCTATTTTAGTTGTACCAAATTGGTCTCTTCCTTTTAAATTAATGTGTGATGAAAGTGATTATACAATAGGTGTGGTGCTTGGACAAAAGAGGAATAAGCACTTCAAACCAATTTACTACGTAAGCAAAACTATTACGGTATCACAAGAGAACTACACCACAACAGAAAAAGAGTTGCTTGTAATAGTATTTTCTTTTGATAAATTTTGTTTTATCTTGTTTTGTCCAAAGTGATTGTGTATACAGATCATTCCACCCTTAAATACCAACTAACCAAGCATGATTCTAAACCATATGAGTTTTGTTATTGCAAGAATTTGACTTAGAAATTAGGGACAAAAAGGGAGCTAAAAATTTAGCTGCGGATCACTTATCTAGGTTGGAAAATCCCAACCTGAAGCCTTTAGCTGAAAAAGAAATCAATGACACCTTCCTAGATGAACAACTTCTACTTATTGATGGTGAGATATCTCAAACATCTTGGTATGCAGATTTTGCTAAATACTTGACTGCAGGAACTATTTCAGAAGATTTCAATGGATAACAAAAGATGAAATTTCTCTTCTAAGTAAAGCATTACTTTTGGGAAGATCCCTACTTGTTTTGGTATTGTGCGGACCAAATCATTCAAAGATGTATGGATTCCGTGGAAGTACAAATATCTTGAAATATTGACATGAAGGACCCGCGGGAGGCCGCTACCAAGCAAACAATACGGCAATAAAGGTGCTTGAGTCCAGATTTTATTGGCCTACACTCTTTAAGAACTCTCACAGGTTTGTTCAAAATTGTGATAGGTGTTAACATACAGGTAACATTTCTAAATCAAATGAGATGCCATTGCAAAATTTTCAAGCTTGTGAAATTTTTAACTGTTAGGGAATTAATTTCATGGGCCCTTTTCCTAGTTCTTTGGGTAACAAATAAATCTTGGTTGCGGTTAAGCATATATCAAAGTAGGTTAAGGTGTAAGCCTTGCCTACTAATGATGCACGGATTGTAGTAAAATTTCTTAAAATACTTTTCACCCGGTTTGGACTGCCTAAGGCACTCATTAGGGATAGGGGAACCCACTTTTGTAATACCCAGTTGGATAGAGTTCTCAAACATTTAGGAGTTACTCATAAGTTTGCTACCTCTTACCATCCTCAAACTAGTGGCCAAGTCGAGATGATTAATGGAAAGTTAAAAAGAATCTGGGAAAAATTGGTTAATCAAACAAGAAAGGATTGGAATTTAAAGCTAGATGATACTCTTTGGGCTTATAGGATGGCTTTTAAAACTCCCATTAGTACAACCTCCTATCGATTGGTATATGGAAAATCATGTCATCTATCGATGGAAGTAGAATATAGGGCTCATTGGGTAATTAAATTTGTCAATTTTGACTTCCATCTTGTAGGACAACAAAGATTACTTCAAATAAATGAGTTGGAGGAGTGGCATAACACAATGCCTACCATAATTCACGGATTTACAAAAATAAGATAAAACGTTGTCATGATAGGCATATACGTCCTCCCCATGAGTTTCAAAAAGGAGATAAGGTGTTAATATTTAATTCTAGGCTTAGACTTTTTTTCGGGTAAGATGAAGCCCTGATGGTCAGGGCCGTATAAAATACACAAAGTTTGTCCATTTGGAGTTATTGAGGTTTCTCACCTAACTAAATGGATCTTTAAGGGGAATGGAATTCGATTGAAACCACATTTGGGTGAAGAACTTGGCACTTTAGAGTATCTCGTCGTTACCCATTATGCGCCATGATTATCTATTGATCCTTTGTACTGCATTTTCTTTATCATTTCATTGATTTTATTGCTCCTTTTTCTTTTTCTAGATTTATGTTTTCTTATTTTTACTTCTTTTGAAGATAGGACCTCTTGTAACTACTCCTTGTGGTGGATTCGAACATGGTGGACCTACGATATAATGGAAGTACTTTCTTCTCTTTCTTCATCCTCTTTATTGATTTTGATATTCTTAGCTGTATTGTTATTGTTATATCTTTGGCTATTGAGGACAATGTCTAGTTTAAGTAGGGGGGGGAGAATGATATTGAAGAAATATTTTCCACATTATGTTTTTAAAGTTTTTAAAAGTTTTTATGTTTTCATGGTTTAAGCAATGTTGGTGTGAAGCCCCACCTAAAACCAAACCTAGAGTAAGGGGGTCGGGAATGCATATCATATTATTTTGCATGGAATATATGTTTTTGAATGATTTTATGTGCTTTAGAATCATGGATTATAGGTTTAAATGCTTAGTTATACTTGTTGAATAGGAGGGGTAAAATGGTAATTTTGCCTGAGGTCAGAATAGGGAGATAACTTGAGGAGTAGATAAGAAAAATATGAGGGTGAGGAAATAAGAACAAGAATTAGGGTGGTTTAGTGGTTAGAGCTTGGTGAATTAATTTCTAAGGTCATGAGTTCAAATCCCATTATTTAAGTTTTATCATGATTATTTCCATTAAGTTTGAATTGTTGTTTTCTTCCATTCCATAAAAATAGGAATGTTGTCTTAAGGGAGACATGAAGAGAATGTCCTAATCTTATCCTTATGTCCTAAAAAGAATTCTAGAGGAATTCTTGTCCTATTTATTACCTCTAGCTTGTCCGAACATCTTTATAATTCAAAACCATTAAATCCTTTCTTTTAAATTCCAAAAAAAAATATGGGATAACTCCTCCACCATGAAATTCAAAAATCAGCTATGGTGGTTGGGTAGTTGGCCGAAAATAGGAGGGTAAATAGAAAGGGTTCCAAGAGAAAATCAATCACCATGAAAGGACCTTTAAATCTACCTTCATGTTGTTCATACTTTAGTGGAAAGAAATCTGGAAATTTTCCAGAATTGTTGCAGCCCCTTTCTTCGAAAATTCAGGCCATAATCCCATTCATTTGCTGCCAAGAAAATGGTCATTTTATGTGGCTTGGAAGCTGGAAAAATTGTGCAAATTTCGGACTGCACAAAACAGCACCAAACCAGAAAAAAAAAAAAAAACTGGGCATTTCGCAGCTTGCAATCAAGGAAATGGAGCTGTTTTTAGTTCACCTTCAAGCCAGCAAATCTCTTCTGCATTTGTCCAGAAATAAGGCTGAAAAACCAACCTTGGAAGACCCTCAAACACCCCAGAAGAACCTCTAAAAATCGAGCTAAGAGTGTGCAAAATTCTGCACCAAAAATTCTGCAATCTTCGAAAATTCTGAACAACTTGAAACCAGAATTTTCCAGCCTTGCTTCCTTCTAGCCTAAGGCTGAAAATCATCTCCAACCTCTGTAAAAATTGAGCTTGCTCAGCTATAGACTGAACACCATAAACCCCACTCTTACCTTGAGCATAAAGACTCCATAGCTGCACCACAAAACACTCCTAAGATCACTCCATTCAAACTCTTTTGAACTTCAAATAATTTCAGCATTTTACTCCATTAAAATCACTCTTGCATTAGGCCAATTAACCAGAATTTTCTCTACCTTCATGGACTGAATTTTAGCCAGCCTTGAGCAACATTAACCTTCAATCATTTCAGGAAAAACTCCATGTTCAGCCGGCACCATTGAAAGACATAGAAACCTCTCTTGATCAAAACACCATAGCTAACCTCTTACCTTAAACCTCTCCACTATTTCCTCCATTTAAATTTCAAAAAAATCTGATCATCCCCTCTCTTTCTAGCTGAAAACCGAAACCCTCACTCATTCCATACCATTCGGCCAGCCTTCTACTAAAATTCGTGCAGCATTCTTCCAAATTCTCTCCATTTTCACCTACAACACCAAGAACACACACTAACATTCTTCAAGCCTAACCTTATTCTAAACACCTCCAATCACTCTCAAACACTCCAAATCACTTCCATTTAATCCCTAAACCTCATTTCTGGTATTTATAACACAAAACCTCGCAAACAAAAATTTTCAAGCGGATCAAAATCAACCTTTTTCTTGAAGGTCACAAGAACATCAACAAGGTAAGTCAAGAACAACTTTCTTATTCATCTTCTTCCATTCGATTATATCATTCTAATAATCTCTCTCTCTCTCTCTCTCTCTCTCTCTCTCTCTCTCCTAACCGAAATGGTTGATCAAACATCAACCATGATCGTTTGTTTCGTTGGACCATTCAAGACACTCCATCGCGCGTGGACCTTCTTTTGTCTTCTTCGAAGTACTCGAAAATCGAGTATTCATTCTTAAATCTCTCTTATTAAATTCTAAAATCATGTCTCTTAGGTGTTGATAGGGAGATGGAATATAATTGGGAGATTGAGTATATGCATAAAGGGATTGGGGTTAGGACATGATGATTGTTGTATATGGCTAGGATATATGTAGGTTCTTCATGCTTAATGCTTAATGAATTTTAAGCATTGTAGGTTCTTCATGCTTAATGAATTTTATGGATATTTGAAGCATGATTAGATATTATGACACCAAAGGTGATTAGGCTTTTATGTTCTTAATGTTCCATGGAAACCATGATTGATGATTATGCTTAGTAGGATTTTGGCCATGTGATGGTACGAGATAGTCAAGGGTATGTTCATGAATGGATTAATATATTGTTGATGATTGAGAATGTGATCATGAATCTCACTAGGAATAGGAAAACCATGATGTAAGATCATTTTCTTGTTAATTCTAGGTTATATTCATTAATAAATTTTATTACAAAAAAATTAGAATTACTACTATAGTTTCTTTCAAAATTCGAAACACTAGGGGATTTGGATTGGAATATTTAATTAGACTATTAATATTTTTATTAAACAAAAATTTAATAAAATTCATTTATTCTTAATTTTATTTATTATAAATTAATTATTATCTATTAAAAAATTATTTAATTTATTTTTTATTTATAATAAAGCTATTTTTAAATTATCATTTATTAAAATTATTTAGGACTTAATATTATTTAAAATTCAAACCTTAGTTTATTTATTATTAATAACACTCAAGAGTTGTTATTTGAGTCTATAATTTATTAGCAATTATTTTAGAACCCCTAGTTATTTTAACTTATCAAACTAGACTTATTTTATAAAAATTCGTTAGCATCCAGCCTTAAAGCTTAGGACATTGAGGTCATGGTTAATCATGGTTGTAACTAGTTGAGTTAAGAGTTATTTATGTAAGGCAGGTATAGCTTGAATGTGACCTTATGTTTTGTGTTTACCCCAGGCGGGGTTAGGTCAGCCTTGGAAGACTTTTGAGTGTGAGCAAGCAAAGAAGCCGGTAAGCTCCTGCATGGAGTTTTGTGAAGACCAAAAGTTATTGTGGCAAGCAAATGCAATGTATATGGACATTTATTTGTAAATGCAATTAAGGACTGTTTTTCCTTTTTATTTCAGTCAAGCAAATCATTTGAAAATTGAACAAGCATTTTTACACAAATCTAAACTTTTTCTAAAACCCAACTTGACTAGACTTTTGGAAACCCTTAATTGCTATTTTCAAATAAAGCAAAGTTTGATTAATTTTCTCCCAAGTGGAACAATCAACGTTGAGTACTCAATAAGGGTAGACAACCAGGACTAGTCTTTGAAGGGTTAGGGTAAGTCTCTCAGTAGGTGGCCACCTCTGAGGGGTGAGTCCTTCCTGGATAGGATGCCAGTCCGGTAGGTCATACCGGTCTGAGCTAGCAAGTTTCAGTCATGTGGACTGTGTGTTCCGGAGTGGACAACCGGTAAGTTTGGGTGTAGAGATGGAGGAGTATCTCACCCGGTAGGCTGTACACCTACCTCTTGTCAGCTTGCACAAAGTGTAGCATTCTGGCTGTTATTTAGTCATGGGGCCCAACGTGTGGTAACCCATGTCTACCCATTTGAGTTGTTGTATTTATTGTGCACATGTATGGTTTGAAAAGCGAAACACCACTCTTTATTTTCAACATTTATTTATTGCTTGCCAGCACTTTTCTTTATGAAACTTTTACAACCTGCATACATGAGTTATTTTACCTGAAACACTCAAAGCACACACGGCTTACTGAGATTTTTATCTCACCACCTTTTATGCCATATTTTCAGGAAGATCCTGCTGTGGAGGTCATTAGCTAGATTGTTGCCTATGCTTGAAGACTCATGTTATTTACTTTAAGTGTCGTTTGAGAGATTGTTGCAAACAATTTATTTTGGATTTGTTCCAGTACTTATCTTTTGGGTTGTAATAAGATTAAATTTTAAAGTCTTTATTTTATTTTATTTTATGTAACCTAGTTATAAAGACCCCTTATCCTCTGGACGGGGCGACATCCCCGGCCCTGGTGGGCCTAGGTAGTGGGGTGTTATAGCTGGACTTCTTTATCTTACTTGGATATGATTCTTTGTCATTCATGTAGATTTTTATGAAATTGGTTTATTAGATAGGATCATCAAGACTTGAGAATTTTGATTAATCTTGTTTATGCATTAGTGTTTGAATGTTATTTGACTCATCTAGTTTGAATATGGAGAATATGATGAAAGTAGGGAGAGTTTATTGGCTACCTCGTGTATTATGGGGTTAAACTTTGCTTAGTTTTGAGTTGTGATGAGGAATATGAGTTGATAAAAGATCTTTGAGAAGAAAGATTGTGGAGAATTGTGAAAAATTTCTTAGAGTTGAAAACTTGAAAAAATGAGTTGTTGATTCCTTTTTGAAGATAAGAAAGAGTATTATTTTTGCTTGATTAAAGGGGCCAATACGGATAGTGAAGAAAAATCCACTTTCTTAAGGCTATGAATTCTCAAAAGCAAAAGAGAGGAAAGATATTGAAAAAATGATAAGTGATGACTACAAAGGGGCCAATATGGCGTGTGAAGAGAAATCCATGCATTTTAGGCTATCAATTCCCTAACTCATTGGAAAAAAAAAAAAAAAGTTGTGAGCGCATTCCTTACATCATGACTTGAGTTATGTAATTTTAGGATTTATAATACTTGAGTTGGTAGATGACTTGACTTGTGTGATTCATGTTATTTATATTTTTACTTGAAGGGTGAAATAATTTTCTTAGACTAAGGTATGGACTTGATTAATTTGACTTCAAGAGTTTTGTTATATTTTGTCAAATGTTTCAAAGTTTGAATTATTTTCAGAGGGTGTGAATAGCATGAGTTTTATCTAAAGTTTGAAGGGAAGTTATATCCTTTGCTGTGGTGAAGAAATTTTTGTTGGAATAAGAAAAAGCTTGTGTTTCCTTTATAAATTTCTTGGTTAAAATGTTTTGCTTAAGGACAAGCAAAAGTTCAAGTGCCTAGGTATATGTATGGGCTAAAATCATCATTATTTTACTAGTTATTTAAGGTTAATTTGAGATATTTTTGTTGTAATGACTAGGAATATTCCTTCTTATTTGACATTTTGCTTGTAGAAAGTGTTTTTGAAAAATTTGTGTAGATTTGAGTTAATTTCGAGCAAAACTAAAAATTCTCTAGAACACACTTGGCTCCAGGTTTGGCAAGTAGACCAGGCGCCAGGCCTTTTCTAGTTGGCTAGAGGAAAACAGAGTAAAATTTTGGGGAGAAATAGAATGCACCTGGTGCCAACTGGGTCGGCTGGACCCGGCACCAAGCCTGTACTGGAGCACACGCATTTGGGGTTTTCCAAAGATTTCGGTATTTTCCAATTCCTACTCGGCCAAGAATCCTCAAGCAATGAATGTGGCATCAAAGAAGCTTATAAAAGCAAGAGAAAATGTAAGAGATTAAAAAGGTGAATCTGAGAGCAAAATTCCCAATCACTCAAAGAATGAGAGTTTCACCATCCAATGAGGGTTGTTCAAGAGAGTCTTCAAAGGAGAAGAAGGAGACTTGTCTATGAGTGCTTTCTTTTACCTTTGTTTTTTTATTCTTTAACAATGATGTATTCAATGTTTTATTTGTAATTTAACATTATTTTGGGATTCATGATTCATCTTTGGTATTTAACTACTTATATCATTAGTTATTGATGCGAGTTCTTCTAATTGACTTGGGAAATGATGTTAGGAGTTTCATTGCACTAATTTCGTATTTGTCAAATCTTAACAGACTTGGAAAACAAAGTTAAGATTAAAGGACTAAATTGATCAAAGATTAGTTGATTTCACCTCGAGTAAAGGGTCATTAGCTAATTTCATGTTTATGAGGAATTAAGTTTAATGCAGATTTTGGTTATGTTGGTTTGATTGAAAAATCTACTAGTTTATCAAAATATAGTGATTCCATGGATTGGGAAAGAAGTGGAGTCTACATAAGTAGAGTCATAACTTGGGAAACGATTGAATTTTACTTTATATCCCCTTATGATGCCAAGATGATGATTACTTGAGATAATAGCTAAATGATTCGTTATCATGTGTTCTAGGATAATTGTCTAAATTGCATATTCCTACATCGTTGAGTTATATATAGTTCTTTATTTTTCTTTTTATTAATTTCTCACTGTATTGGGTCGGTTAAACAATGAATGAAAAGTAATTAGTGTATACTTGTTCCTTTGAGAATCGATACTCGTTAATTCCAAATATTATGCTTGCGATGAGTATGCTTGCTCTATATGTATTTTTGGATTAATATTTTTTTTTAAAACTTGACTAAGGGATGTATTTAAATTTGATGATTTTTATAAACCCAAAATTCATGGACATGGTTAAGGCCGCGGGCACTCCTATTTGGGACGGGTGTACTTACCACTTGCAACTAAGCTCGGTTTGTAGGTTGTTGAATACAAAATCTAAAAATAATATGTCTTAGAAGGCATTCAACCAATTGGTTCAACTAATGAAGGAGATTATGCCTAGTGGTAACAAGATTCCAAATGACTTCTATCAAATGAAAAGCTAGTGTTAGGGCTTGCTTTACCGGTACAAGAAATTGATGCATGCAACAATAGATGCATGATTTATTGGAAAGGTTATATTAATTGTCGAGAATGTAAATTTCGTAGCCATGCTCTTGGTATATGCAAATGAAAGTTAGGAACAATGAAAAGTCTAAGGAGATTCCTTATAAAAATGTGTACTATTTTCCAATAACATAAAGATTACAAAGGTTGTATGCATCCAAAACTACAGCTGAACACATGAGGTGGCATTTTGAGTGAAAATCAGAGGATTGCTATATGAGTCATCCGCAGGATAGTAAGGCTTGGAAACATTTTGATATGAGTCATCTAGATTTTGCAAGAGAAGTGTGTAATGTTAGACTAGGTTTATGTACTAATACATTTTCGCCATTTAGGTTGTCGGGCAAGTAGTACTCTTTTTGGACGGTTATTCTTCTTCCATACAACCTTCCTCCATGGATGTGTATGATAAATCCCTTGATTTTGATAGGAGACATCTAGATTTTGCAAGAGAAGTGTGTAATGTTAGACTAGGTTTATGTACTGATAGGTTTTCGCCATTTAGGTTGTCGGGCAAGCAGTACTCTTTTTTGACAATTATTCTTCTTCCATACAACCTTCCTCCATGGATATGTATGATAAATCCCGTGATGTTCTTGATTGTCATAATTCTTGGTCTAAAAAATCCAAAGTATAAGATCGACATTTATCTACAGCCTTTAATTCATGAATTAAAACATTTGTGGTCAAAAGGTGTGCTTGATTTTGACATATCCAAGAAACAAAACTTGCAAATGCGGGCTGCACTCTTGTGGACCATTAATGACTTTCCCACATTTGGTATATTGAGTGGGTGGAGCACAACCGGTAGATTGGCATGCCCGTATTGCATGGAGCAGATAAAGTCATTTCATCTGTAGCATGGCAAAAAACATTGTTGGTTCGATTACCATCGTCGTTTCTTGCCAATGGACTATCCTTACATGAGAGATAAAGGCCGTGAAATAGCACCACCGGTACTACATTTGCTAGGTGATGAAATTTGGTCTAGAGTGTGTCATTTCCAAAAAATAACAAAATTAGGCAGTGAAATTGGTAGTAGTAATGGCAGAAGATGTAACCATAATTAGGCCAAGCGAAGTATTTTTTAGGTTTTGCCCTACTAGCGTGCACATTTGGTCTAACATAATATAGATGTGATGCACAATAAGAAGAATGTGTTCAACAATGTGTTTAACACAGTTATGGATGTGAAAGGCAATACAAAGAACAATTTGAAGGGTCGTCGTGATGTTGAAAATTTATGTCATAGGTTGGAGTTAAGGATTAGTACTGCATCTAATGGAAGAGTCTCTATACCTAAAGTATGCTACACATTGATGACAGAAAAAAAAAAGACTCTGTTGGAGTGGGTGAAAGACTTGAAGCTACCCAATGGATTTACATCCAATTTAGGCTAATGTGTTGATTTGAAAAAGTTGAAGATGTTAGGTATGAAAAGCCATGATCGTCATGTGTTCATGGAGCATCTACTCTCGATTTCGCTCAAAGAATCCCTACCGTCTAATGTGCTGGCAGTCCAAACTAAATTAAGCCAGTATTTTTGGGATTTATGTGATCCAAAGTTGTCAGTGGCTCATATGAAGAAGTTGGAGTTAGATATACTCGACCTTCTATGTAAGTTGGAGAAAATATTTCCTCCCTGGTTCTTCGATGTAATAGAATATTTAACGGTGCATTTACTGTATGAGTCAAAAGCCTATGATCAAGTATAATATAGATGGAAGTATCCTTTCGAAAGGCAATTATTGTTTTATTCCCTCTAACTTGATTTAATAGTCATGTAATACCACCAATTTATATTCTTGTGTCGTAGGTTCTTGCATCGTTTGAAAACGAATGAGAAGAATAAGGCAAGAGTTGAAGGGCCAATTCCTAATGCCTATCTTGTTCAAGGAGCATTCACTTTCTTCACTTATTACTTTGAATCTGATGCGTAAATTTTGAGTGTATAAAAATCAACAAATTTAAATCCATCCCTTAGTCAAGTTTTAATTAAAACATTAATCCCAAAATACACATACGAGCAAGTATACCCATCACAAGTAACAAAGGAATTAATGATTATCGATCCTCAAAGGAACAAGAAGACACTAATCACTTTTCATTCATTCTTTAACCAACCAAATAAAGTGAGAAAATAATAAAAAGAAAAATAAAGAAATTTATAAAACTCAAGGATGTGAAAATCTGCAATTTAGACAATGGCTTTTCAGAACATGATAATGAATCACTTAACCAATATCATAATCAACTATTATCTTGGTTTCATGAAGGATTTAATATAGGCCCACTTTATTTGCAATCCATGGAATCAATACCTTCTAGCTAAATTCATGAACATATTTTATCTCGACTAACTTTTTCAAAAGATGCATTAAAATCAATCCTCATATAAAAACCCCTATTTTCTAGGTGATTTAAAATATAAAATTAGTCAATGAATCCATATTCTAACAATCATTAACTAACCTTTGATTACCTATCTTCTAGACAATTAACCCCCTTTTCAAGCAAGATAAGAGATATCAAATATGAAATTAATTAATTAAAACCATTACCGACCTCTTTAACAAGAAAGTTAATAATAAAAATCAATCAACCAACTCCGTAAGAAAAACAAGTAATCAAATACCAAGAACAATAAATAATTGATCAAAAGGCTTAATTAACTCAATAAATCATGAATCACAAAAAACAACGTCAAATCAAAACAGAAACACTAAATAGATAATTGTTTAAGAAGAAGAAAATAAAGATAAAAGAAAGCACTCATAGACAAGCCTCTTTCTTCTTTCTTGAAGACTTTTTTGAACAACCCTCATTCATTTGATGAATTCCTCCTTCTTTTAGAGATTGCAATTTATGCTCTTCGATTCACCTTTTATTCCTTGTGTTTTCTCTTGCTTTAAAAGGCCTCTTGGATGCTAAATTTGTAGTTTGGAAAGTCTTGGCCGAGTATGATTTGGAAAATACCAAAATCTTTGAAATTTTTCTAAATCATGCACAAGATTTTCCCCTTCCAGAGTGGACCTGGCGCCTGGTCTAGTCAACCGACCTGGTGCCAGGTCTGTTCTATTTTCTTCCTGAAATTTTCTCTCTTTCCTCTGCTTGACCAAAATAGACCCGGCCCCTAGTCTATTTGTTGGGCCATGCGTCAGGCGCATTCTAGAATTTCTCTAATTTTACTCGAATTTAAGTCAAATCTGTACAAATTTGTCAAAAACACTTTTTACATGCAAAATGTCAAATAGAAAGGAATATGCCTAGTTATTACAATAAATGTATCTCAAAATTACCTCAAATAACTAGAAAATAATGGTGATTTTAGCTCCTATCACATACCCCTACACTTCAACTTTTGCTTGTCCAAGCAAAACACTTTAATCAAGAAAATCATCAAGAGAATACAAGTTCTTTCTCATTCTAAAAATTTTTTAACATAGCAAGGATTATAACTTTTCTTCAACTTTTAGATAAAACTCATATGCTTCACACGCTTTGAAAACAATGCAAACTTTGAAGCACTTGATAAGACATCACAAAACTCTTGAAGTCAAATTAATCAAGTGTATACCTTAGTTTAAGAAAATTATTTCACTCTTTAAGTAAAAATATAGATAACATGAATCACATAAGTCAAGCCATCTACCAACACAAACATTATAAATCCAAAAATTGTACGACTCAAGTCATGTTGTACGAAAAGCACTTTAATCTTGTTCTCTCAAAATTTTTTTTAATGACTTAGGGAATTGAAAGCCTCAAGTACATGGATTTTCCTTCACACACTGTATTGGCTCCCTTATAGTCCTCACTCATTATTTTTCAACATTTTCCTCTCTTTTTGCTTGAGGGAATTCATAGCCTCAAGAAAGTGGATTTCTCTTCACTCTCCGTATTAGCCCCCATATCAAGTAAAAATAATACCTTCACTATCTGTAATGGCCCCCATATCAAGTAAAAATAATACTTTCTCATCTCTAAAGAGGAAATAATAATCAACTCATTTTCTCAATTTTCAACTCAAAAAAATTTTCCACAATCTTTCTTCTCAAAGATATTTTCTCTCATCACATTCCTTATAACAACTCAAAGCTAAGCAAAGTTTAAACCCACAATCTGGCGTCGGGCCTGCACTGTTCTCCACACAGTTGGCTTTTCTTGTGTTTTTAGCCTCCTTTTGTGCTCCCTTAGCCCTCCACACTAATTGTCGTCCAAGCTTTAAGCTTCTAGGCCCTTCTTTGTTCCTCCATCACTTGACAACTTTCTTATTCTTGATTTGTCATCTTGAATGACTTTCAAGCTTCTCTTTGGCACCCACTTCTTTACTATCTTCGGCACCCACTTCTTTACTATCTTCTTATTCCTTGGCTTGGTGGCTTGTTTGGCTTGAATCCTCTATTGAAAGCCTTCATAATTTAAATTCTTCCTTGGTACCATGGAGTGAGTTTTGAATCTTCATTCCCCTTCATTAGCTTTGACATGATGCTTAGGTGGATTCCTATTATTTCCCCCTTCTTGAAGACGATTCGTCCTCGAATTAACACCTGTATAAGATCTCAAACAAGAATCTTTTTGTGAAGATAAAAATACAAGTTTATGCTCTCCCATATAAAGCACATTTTCCCCCTTATCTTCACTCTTCTTTTTTATAGCCTCTCTCTCATTATTTTCACTCTTCAAGAACAAGAAGGTCTCATTTACTTTATCTCACTCCTCACCCTTTTTCTTTTTCTTTTCTTTTGCACCCTCTTGTTTTGAATTTTCCTTAAGGTCTTTTTCTTTTCTTTCTTATTTTTGCTTCTTTCTCAGCTCTCTTCTTTTGTTATCTTCTTCCCTCATGATGTTTTGATCTTTAAGCACCTCGCTAGGGGATAACAAAAGTAGTATGATCTTCTTTCCATCCTTCTCTAATGTATATTTATTCTCCCTCCCCTTATGCATCACATCTTTATCAAACATCCATGGTCTTCCTAATAAAATATGCCCCATTTGCATTGGGAACACATCATATAGCACCATATCTTTATAGGCCCCTATAGCAAACTTAACCTCAACTTGTTTATTTACTTTAACTTCATCACAATCACTCAACTAATGGAGTTTGTATGGTTTAGGATGTCTCATGATTTCTAATCCCAAGTCCTCCACTAAGGTAATACTTATCACATTGGTACAACTTCCTTCATCAATGATCATACTACAAGGCTTTTTGTTCAACTAGACACCTTGTGTAAAAGATATTACACCTTTAGGAATTCTATTCATTCTCAACATCATTCACCCTCAATCTTTCTGGAAACGCCAATCAATGGCAAAACCTTCCCAGCCTCAAGCCTTTCCTCATTACCCTATTCTTTTCTAGGCTTTTGGGTTAGTCGCAATGATTTTTTTGGTGGCTTATTTTTATGGTTTGGTGAATGTTGAAAAATGGGATTGGTATACATGGACTTCTTAGGATAGGCCCATTTCTTTCCACCTTTCAATTTCTGTCCTAACACCAAACTTTTTCTACTTCTTCCTTTTGTTAGAATTTTTTGATAACCTCCCGTAAAATATTCTCCACTTCCCTTCATTGGTTGCTCATATACTGGGGGTGGAGGTTTACACTCATTTCTCACTCAAAGGCTATCTCCCCTTTTAGCTTTCGTTGAGGTTTGGTATTGGTCAGATTTCATCCCCTCAATGTCCCTCCTCATGTCTTCTATTTTTTCTTGGAAAATTTTAAAGGTGGCTTGAATATCAAATGAAGTTTTTTAGGACATGAGAATTTGCAATTCTCACTAGAAAATTTGGATAAGAGTAAAATATAATTCCACACAATCACTCCCTCACGTGTTTCTACTCAAGAATTAATGCTCAATCATCGTGTTTAATTCTTCTTTGGATTTTAACAAGAATAAGCTCACACGCTTGCCTTTTTCAAGCACTCAATTTCCTCAATGAGTTCTTTCCACAAAAATCTCCCTAATTGCTTAGGAGCTAGTCTAAGCTTGACAAGTTTACTAACACTTTAAGGACAATTAACTAGACTTAGATGGAAGTTTGATCATCAACAACAATGAGCCTCAAGGAGTTTATATCAAGAGTCAATGAATTCAAGAGAGTTCAACAACTTCAATAACTAAGGAATGGGTGAATTGACAAGACCTAACAAGAATTGCAATGAAACACTAGAAGTTCAATAAACACATCACCCAAGAACAAGATTAAGAATTTAACAAATATAATAATTTCAATTGGACAAACAATGTCCCCAAAATACTTGAAAACAATAACTAACCAATTATAGAAGTGTTCATAAAAGTTTTAGCCACAATTTTAAGTGAAAATTTCACTCAAGCAAAATATCAAACACTTGAGGTGCAACCTCGTAACTCAAGAAGTTCAAAATTTTCACACTTGTAGAAACCCAAAAACTCAATATCACAAGAAAATCAATCCCCAATTATTACACTAACATCAAGGAATAATTTCTCAACAAATAGAAGTCAAAAACATGAGTTTTATAGTTCACAAATTTAACATAAAAATGAGTTACGGGATTCTTTTTAAACTCAACAAATTTGTAGTAAATAAACCCAAAGAACCATAAGACTTACATAATTTAAAGCTTGAAATAGCTATTCAAATATTAACCCAGCATAGAAGATCAATTTCTCAACAAGAAAATCAAGAAAAAATCAAAGTTTTGAAGACTTTTTTGAAGTGCCTTCTCAGTGACGAGTTTGCTCTATTTTTCTTGAAACTTTGAAGCCTTTATCTTGAAGAACCAAGCCTTGATAAGAATCAAAGCTTTCCTCTCTATGATACCAAATTATACACTAGAGAGAACATTAACACCCAAGAATAGAGAAAAAGATTTAGATTATCCCTTTGAAGTTTAGAGATATTGAATCAAAGTTAGGACTAAGCCCTTTGATTTGGTCTTGAATAGGAATTACCCCTTACACAGTCTCCTCTAGATGAATTTGATTTCTCTACCAAAAATATTCTAAGCCTCAAAAGTCTATCTATTATAAGAGTAAGATGGCATATATAAAGATATCAAACTAAATCTAGTAAGTGGGAGATGTAATCTCAGCCATATATCTCCTAAGTAATTCCAAAATATACCTATTACAAGTCAAAATTTGTAGGAATTAAATTGGAAACAAAATAAAACAAAACAAGAAAAACTGGGCCGTGCCCAAAGTAACCTGGCGCGAGGTCAACTGGATGGGCCTAGTGTCGGATTGGTGCAACCAAAATTGGCCAACAGGGTGAGAGAGCCTTACACTAAGTAGGCTTGTTAGGCCTGGCACTAGGCCCGCACTATTCTCCACACAGTCGACTTTTGTTGTGTTTTCAGCCTCCTCTTGTGCTCCATTGGCCCTCCACACTAATTGTCATCTAAGCTTTGATCTTCTTGTCCCTTCTTTGATCTTCCATCACTTGATAACTTTCTTGATTCTTAATTTATTTTCTTGAAGGACTTTCAAGCTTCACTTTGGCACTAGTTTGGCTGGAATCCTCCGTTGAAAGCCTTCGTAATTTAAATTTTTCCTTGGCACCATGGAGTGAGCTTTGAATCTCCATCCCTCTTCTTTAGCTTTGGCTTGATGCTTGGGTGCATTCCTATCACTACTAATAAAATAAAACACAAATAAAAGTATAAAGAAAATAAAAGCAAAATCAAGCACACCTAAATAAAAGCAAGCAAACTTAAAGAAAAATACGAATAAAAATCCTAACAGAGCAAATAAAGACCGACTCACTCCCCTACACTTAATGTAGAAAATATTTTCCTTATTTGGGGGAAATAACAAAACACTTAGAAACTAAAAAAATATATAGAACTAGATAAAACAAAATAATGACCAAAAAACCTAACGAAACCCAAATTCAAAACAAAACAAAAACATATAAAAATCACCCTTTCCACTCATCATGCTTTGTCATCAAACTTTTGTAAAAGAAATTAAAGCTCAAAATATAAGATAGGCATGATGAATGTAGAAAGAATGGAGGTTTTTAAAATAGGTCATGTTCTTGAAAATAATTTTTCTTAGTAAAACAAAACACATTAACCTTATTCTCTAGCATTCCTTTAGACACACAAATATCTTTGTCAACAAATAAATACACATGGTCTCTAAAGAATGCATCAAACTGGAAATCACCATTTAACCCTTCAAAAGATGTGTCACAATGAAAATTCCCCTTAAAACTTAGCAATTGATCTCTTAAAGATGGGATTAAGAAATTCTTACTTTTCAATACTTCTACAAATACCAAGTTACCTCCCTGAAATTGGGATGAATGGTTTGAGTTGTGAACATTCTCCAAGGGTTTTGTAAGATGTAGCATAGATAAATCAAACTCCTTGAGATATGTTAAATTATATACATCATCATTTGGATTATTATCCTCCAAGAATGGAGAGGAACCTAAGAAATCATGTGAAAAAGAGAGATTAGAATTATTAGCATATAGAGGAGAATCGATACCTCCCTTTCCACATTAGGCAATTGTTCATAATATCCTCACTCCTTTCATTGGGGATTCTCTTGTTCAAGTGTATGGGTCGTTATGGCATCTTCAACCAATAGGGTAAGTTTTGTTCTTGTAAGGCTCATTCATTGGGATGCTTTTTTATGCCACCTAATGGACGTGTTTGTGTTGGCAAGAAAGGATCGGATTGAAGCTTCATGTGACATCTCACTAAAAGCATCAATAGGAGCTTGCAACCTCACTAACGTATCATCATTATAACTCCTTTAAATTTGTGTCCATAGCCACATATGTCCCCATTGTTGGTTATCCATGATGAAGATTTTAACCTCACACGTAGAGAAAAACAAAAATCAACTCGAAAATAATATAAAAATAAAGAAAAGAAAAAAACAAAAGGGACAAATGAATAACAGACAAATAATGAAAAGAAAAACACACACGTTAGATATATTCACAAACTATCAAAATACAAAAGTTAGTTACATTCACAAGTACAACATGAACTAAGCTAGTCAATAAAGGCACACAATATTACAAACAAGATATAGCACCAATTTATACAAAGAACACATATACATATTCACATATTCACATATAGACATGTTAACATATAAACATGGTTAAATCTACACAATCCAAAATTTCATGATATTGTTCCCCGGCAACGATGCCAAAAACTTTATTCGTAAATTTTGGATGTATAAAAATCATCAAATTTAAATCCATCCCTTAGTCAAGTTTTAATTAAAACATTAATCCCAAAATACACATACGAGCAAGTATACTCATCGTAAGCATAGCATAGGGAATTAACGAGTATCGATCCTCAAAGGAATAAGTACACTCTAATCACTTTTCATTCATTGTTTAACCAACCAAATAAAGTGAGAAAATAATAAGAAGAAAAATAAAGAAATATATACAACTCAAGGATGTGAAAATCTGCAATTTAGATAATAGCTTTTGAAAACATGATAATGAATCACTTAGCCAATATCACAATCAACTATTATCTGGGTTTCATGAAGGATTTAATATAGACCCACTTCGTTTGCAATCCATGAAATCACTACCTTCTAGCTAAATTAGTGAACATATTTCGTCTCGGCTAACTTATCCAAAACACGCATTAAAATCAATCCTCATATAAACCCTTATATTTTAGGTGATTTAAAATATGAAATTAGTTAATGAATCCATATTCAAGAAATTATAAACTAACATTTGATTACCTATGTTCTAGACAATTAATCCCCTTTTCAAGAAAGTTAAGAGATAACAAATATGAAATTAATTAATTGAAGTCATTACCAATCACTTTTTCAAGAAAGTTAATAATAAAAATAATCAACCAACTCCATAAGAAAAACAAGTAATCAAATACCAAGAACAATAATCAATTGATCAGAAGGCTTAATTAACTTAATAAAACATGAATCCTAAAAAAAACGTGAAATTACAATGGGAACATTAAATTTATAATTGTTTAAGAAGAAGAAAACAAAGATATATGAAAGCACTCATAGACAAGCCTCTTTCTTCTTCCTTGAAGACTCTCTTGAACAACCTTCTTGGTTTGATGAATTCCTCCTTCTTTTAGTCATTAGAATTTATGCTTTTGGATTCACCTTTTATTCCTTGTGTTTTCTCTTGCTTTTATAGTCCTCTTGGATGCTAAATTCATAGTTTGGGAACTCTTGGCCAAGTAGGATTTGGAAAATTCCTAGATTCATGCACAAGATATTCTCCTTCCAGAGTGGACGTGGCGCCAGGTCCAATCAACCCTTCTGGTGGTAGGTCTATTTTGTTTTCTTCCTAAAATTTGCTATATTTCCTCTGCTTGATCAGAATGGACCCGACGCTTGGTCTATTGGCTGGGCCTTGTGCCAGGTGCATTCTGAAATTTCTCTAATTTTACTCGAATTTAACTCATATCTGCACAGATTTGTCAAAAACATGTTTTACAAGCAAAATGATAAATAGAAAGGAATATGCCTAGTTATTACAACAAACGAATCTCAAAATAATCTCAAATAACTAGAAAAATAATGGTGATTTTAGCCCCTATCAGAATCCTATGTGCAAACAAAGCACTTAACTATAGCTCACAATGAAGAAGGAGAATGTGTTGCCTCGAAGGTAGAGGAACCGAAGTTATCTATGCAACTCTTTTGGAAAGATGTTGGGAAAGATTCAAAATAGATTCCTCACATCGGATGAATATAAAACAGTTTTCAATTATATGTTGTTAAATTGTGAAAAGGTCAAACCATACATCAAGTACGACTTATCTTAACTTAGATTATGTTCATTTGGGTTGTCAATAGAGCATCTTCTTAATGTTCTAATTTGCACCTTCTAGTATATTCATTGCACAAGAACAGTTCAGGGAACTAAACATGTAAAAAAAAAGAGGTTGATAGAAGAATAGAAAACAAATTTGGCTTATGGTTTAGAGATTAAGTAAGTTTTTCAGCTCATATAATCTTTTGAAAATCAGAATTGTTATATCTTAAATTACTATACACTCTTATTTATATAGGTGCACAATAGACTTAATGCAGTTACGAATCAATCATTACAAAACTTTTCTTGGGGTCTATCGAGGCAAGTGAAATCATTTCAAGGATTTATTGTGAATGGATACCGATTTCACACTAGCAAGTATTGTGAAGGGAAGAGTACAACAAATAGTGAAGTATGTGCTAAGGGGCAAGGTTCTGACACATTTGAAAATGACTACTATGGAATCCTGAAAGAGATTATAGAGATTCAATTTCTTGGTCAACAATCTCAATCAGTTGTACTCTTCAAATGTGATTGGTTTGATCAAACCCCAGGCCGAAGAGTTAGAGTGCATCCGTAGTTCAAACTAATTGATATTAACCAGCGAAGAAGGTACCCAAAGTACAATCCTTTTATTTTAGTAGAACAAGCAAGTTAAATATATTATTGTAAATATCTAGGAGTCCCAAGAGCAAGATCTGATTGGTTGGCAGTGTGTAAAACCAAAGCTCATTATGCGTTTGATACCCCTTTAGTTGATACAGCTTATTAAGAAGACGTTGATAACAATAATGTCGTGTGTATATCTTTGGTGGCAGATCTTGGCCCTCTTACACATGAGTCTGGGTCAAACAAGGTGTTAGATGATAACGAGGGGGTTTTGGGAGAGGGGAATGGCAATGGTGAAGATGAAGCTGAGGACGAATGGAAAACAGATACCAACATTAATGAAAATGATGGAGAATATTTATCGGAAGATGATCTAAGTGAAGAAATATGATTCGTAATAATTACTCCAATCATTTCAAGTTTCACTAATTAATTCCCTCCCTAAGATGCATTTTTTTACTAAAGAGAATAGTACTTAGTTTGAAGATGATTTCCAATTAACTTACAAAAGCTTTTACAGACTTAGATACATTTCCCTGCTTTCCTTGGATTATTGTATTGTGCATGCATTCATTCATTGTTTACATCTACTTAAAATTTTTCATGTTATTTATATTTGTAATCTTGTGTTAATTAATTATTAAAATTGATCTAAGTTGGAGTAGATCTCACGCAGTTTGTTCTTCTATTATATGTTACATAGCACTCTGCTATGGCTTCCGGAGGACAGTCATCTAGTCCCACAAGACTGCCGGTGGCTGAGTCAGATGGTGAGCGCACACCTTCTCTGAGTCGAACTCCACCACTTCTAGTGCCACATGCCCCTATGGATCACCACAGCTGAGTGGACAACCTTTTCCAGTGGGGCCTTCATATGAGTTGTCTAATATGCCAGTTGTCTTATTCCTCATTTTATTTTGATATAACTTAATTCACAAAATCAATTGAACTCATTTTCTTCGCTCAAGGTTCACTGGTGCTACAAATTGTGTCTTACTACTTACCGATACGATCCAGCAGCACTTCAAGGATGCATACCCTGCTTGCACACATGTCCCATAAAATGTTAAGGACATATAGTTCCAAGAGTGAGGGTAAGACACAAATTTTAGTTCAAAGTTAGGAAGTATTATTTCATTGTTTGTCACTTATCTTGTGGTATCTTGTGGTGGTTCTTATAACTCATATACCCTTTTTCTTATGTGTATATTCATAAGAAAAGTGTAGTTTAGTCCATGTAAATTGTGCTTGTAGTTAGGAGTGAAGACATTTTTTATATACCTACAAACATCATTAATGCAAGAATTAATATATTTGTGCTTTATTTGCTTGGATTTTTGTTTCATAAAAAATATTAGCATCATCATAAGCATTCTACTATATCTAACTTCTAAAGTATAATTATATTCTAATTACAACTTTTAAATGTGCTTTTCAAAAATATTTCACCTGGAGAGATGAGGACGGTGCAGGATCTGGCTCAATTGGGAAAAGAATTTGTGAACCAGATTTTCGAATACCTTCTGCAAGGCTCGTGCGATTAGCACGAGTCCTTCTTGGGTGGAACCCGCTGATTGGACCGAGATAACTCGATATTAGGGGATAGAGGATTATCAGCAGGTTTTTACCACGGCAAAGAGAAGTAGGACTCGTGGTGGTACTACTCACATGGGAGGGTCGAGGCCTTTTACTAAGCACGCGGATCGTCTGGTAATTTACTTTATTCTTTTAACAAAATTTTCTTACCCCATTACATATTTATCCTACCTTCATCAAAATTTCAATATTATTGTAGCAGAGAGAATGGGGGAGTAGTTTCACTTACATTAACATGTTTAAGAGTTTACATATATTCCAGAAAGCACTCAAGCAGGGAGAGTTCGTCAATGCGCAGTTGGGGTAATAATTAATTATTGCGTTCAATATCATTACTTTAATTCTTATCAGATAATCTATGTAGTAATTGTCATTATTTTCCCATTTTAAGAGGAAGTGGAGCAATTATGATAGAGTTAGTCACAAGGTTCTTCTAACAACTCCGTTACCTTATTTGTCATGCCCGATGACAAGGCCATGTTATTTCAGGCATGGGTAGCTTACATAGGGGTTGGGTCTTTAGTATGGGTCAGAGGCAGCACGCGTACATTAACGTTTGCATCAGAGACAACTGCCCTTATGGTCTTCCACTACAACTCCTACCAAATACTTTGATTGGAGGATAGAAGAGAAGGTCCAGGAGGTTGAGCTATGGATGTGGGAACGGTATGAGAGACAGATAGAGACATACAAGCGGCGTGATATCTACCTGACAGGGGCTGCCGATAGTGATGGCTGAGAATGTGGGATTGCCCACACCACAACCCCCTCCCATTCTTGATGAGAGAGCTAATAATGGTGACGGTGATGGTGATGGTAAGGATAAGGACTTGACTATATCTCCCTTAGATCGTTACCCTGTTAGTGTTGTGCCCTAGAGGCAATCACTTGTACATTGTATATGACACATTTTATTTTAATACAATGCATTATTTATCTTACAGTTTCTTTTGTTTACTTTAAGTAATATAACTGTTCGATAAAGTCCCTAGTACAACACTGTATTAAGGAAATTATGATAGAGATCATGATATGAGATTCCTACTACACTGGATGGTGTTAGTACTTAAATAGTCCCTAGTCATAGTATTAATGAGACAAGACATCATTAATGTGTTAAGACTAGTATGTGTTAGACTTCCTGATTTGATCAGGTGGTGGTTCTCATAACTGTGAGTATTGAGATACTCAAAGTTAACACATGGATACTTGTTAATGGAACAAGTTCATTAGATGACCTAACTTTGAGATAATCACATGGATAACTATTTAGTGCCAGTGATATAATCTCAATATAGCAAACGTGCAAATATCCTTAGACTTGAGATCTCTAAGGTACATTGTTTGTTGAGCCTTGTACTTTGATTCCAATCCCCGGAGCTCGATCGAGGATCGCCTATGGGATAGATATTGGGTACATGGTGAGGTAAACGAAAGTAGTCGAGAGGGTCAATAAAGGATTCACCACTCCTAATAATAGGGGCGAATATCTCACGGCCACTTGTAGGAATTACTACTCGAAAGCCCTTGGCCAAGGCAATCGTGTATTGGAAACAGTTTCAATTGATACACATCTAGAGTAGTGGGTTCCTGGTACAAGTACTATTGTATTCAGGCCAGAATTAATTCTGGAGGGAGTTGGCACTAATTCCATACTCTAAACCGAATGCGATATTGTATGGTGAAAGGAGTTGATTGCACTAAAGTTTGTTATTGAAGGGTTCATGTTAAGCCATTTGACTTCCTAGACTCTTCGGTGGTCATGGTGTGTTGCTAGATACCGCTCATGATCTGGGAATATGGGTTTCTTAATTGATGAATTAATAAACCAATCCTGATTAGAATTAATAGGATTAATTCTAATTAATTATAGATTATTGATCTCAAAGACGTTTGAATTAATTCATGTTCTCTAACAATTGACTGGGAAACCAAATAGGTCGCACACAATAAAGGATTATATACTCAAGATGTTTTTTGATAACAATGTGGGGTTAGTTGAGAGAAAAAAAAAAGTTATTGTGGACAAATTATAATTAGTTATAATTTGTGGTACAAGTTGTAATTGTAAGAACTTGATGTTTCCATTTACAATTTGGGAATTCTAATAGGATTAGAATTCTCAGTTTTGGAAAGGGAATTTCCCGTGATATATAGTAGCTAATAACACATGAAAAACCCTAGCCAATAGCTGAAAAATAACACACAATTCTCTCTTTCTTTGATCTCTCTTTCTCTCATTTTTCTTCTTGAAAGAAAAACCCTAGCCGCCATTAATTTTTGCTAGCACAAAAATTTTGGTGCTTGAGTATTCCTCTGTGTGGATTACTATTAGAGATAATCACATACTGTGATTATAGTCGGTAGACGTTTAACTCACGTGGAGGTTGATCATGAGGATTACTGGATGGCGCCTCAACTTGAAGAAGAAAATTTTGTTCTTCATACGATCACCCAAAGGTAAAAGCCGTTGCCTTTATTGTCTTTATGTCTTGTTTTCCACATATAGAAGAGTCATGGGAGGGTATCTCGATTTATTTTCCACTGCGCCATATAGGATAAAAGCTTGAGATACCCAACAGTGGTATCAGAGACATGCTATGTGTGGTCTACGGACATTGTTTTGGCATGAAAAACTGTTTTTGTATTTGTCTTTGTTTGCTGTGAAAATCATTTTCACTCAGTCGAAATCGTTTCAATCTTTATGAGTTGGGCCCGTAGCACAATATGATTGTGTTATAGTCACAGAGTATTTCGAGAAGATGCTTTCTTTGGTGCTGAAAAATTTCTACAGAAAATGTTTTCTTGCAACATGGATGTTGCCTTCCGTTTCATCTTAATTTTCCATTTTGATTTTGTTTAAACTAACAAATTGGTTGTTGTTTATAGCTTCAAAATAGAAAATACAACTGAGAATTGTTCTCACTGAAAATTTATAGAAGAAGAAAGCAACAGAAATTATTTCTAGAATTTTTTGAAAATCGCCGCCATTATTGCAGAACACAGGCGGCGCCGACTCCGGCCTCCAAGCCGGTGCCGGTTCTATTCTGTTCGAGATGTTCGAAAATCGTTTTGGAAGAGAAAAGTTTTTGGAAACCAGAACAGAGCTGGCGCCGGCTCCGGCTTCCGAACTGGCGCCGGTTCTACTCTCTTTGTGACTTCTAGGTATTTTTTTTAAAAAAATTGGAACAGAATTATGGAAGGAAAAAATCTCATTTGATGAGAACGGGACCCAAAAACCATTTTCTCAAAATTAGTTTTGAGACAAATAATTTTGTTTTTCAAAATGATGGTTTTGAAAATCTAAAATTAGTGTATCTTTCTAAAATGGTGATTTTAGAATTTGTTTTGTCTTTCCAAAATAGTGATTTTGGAAACATAAAAGTATATGCTTATTTTGTTTAAGCATAGTCAATGGCATGGTGGATGGTTATTGACTAAAACCAATTATATATGTTCATGCATTTTACAGTTTTGATTTTTTATGAAATAGGGCCTGCATGTCCTGCCTTCTCTAGAATTTTTATGTAATTCTCTTCTCATCTAACTCTCCTCGAATGTAACTCGAGGTTTTCTCTCTTTAAGAAATTATGTAATTAGCTTGCATAGGTTAGATAGGAGTAGAATTATTTTATTCTGGAGATGGCAACCAAAACAAGGCGAGGAGGTAAGACCTTCTACTTAAATCATGCATGAACACATAGGGTTAACTATATTAATTTCTTTTATGGCTCAAAGAAATTAATTTAGGGTAAATTCCATAACAATACCACGTAATCGCTTTATTACCATGATTATCAATTATGTGATTATTTATTATTATGCATGTTATTCAACGATATCATTAAAAGGAAGAAATCTCTCAATTAATATTAAACCTAGTTCCTTTCATTAATATAGTAAGAACGAGAGTCCTTTTTCAAGACCAGGTTGTTGGGCAAACCCAAGCCTACGTGACATTGGGCATGTTCAAGCTATGGAATTAAATTCCTGATTAATGGGTCGGATTTAACTAAATTCTATATCCCAGTTGGGCAAACTCAAGCATAACGAAATTTATAGTAAAAGTTGGGGTAGCCCAAAAGGCTTTAAGATTAAAAGTTGTTAACCACCCAATGATCCAGTAATTACATACGATGTAATTGGTATTGGATACCTACCAATGAATTTAAGGGTGGCTTGTTGGACAAACCCAAGGTTATTCTTGAGGAATTTGGATACCGATCCACTAGGAAAGTGTCCAACGGGCTTTCCCGAATCAATAGTGGGGGCTATTGGTTTGAGTAAAATAGTGGAGTAAAAATGCATTTAATTAAAGTCCTAATTATTTGCATATCATGTGCATATACAAGTAGCTAATACTCTCTATGTTTACATCTAGGTCACTTGCATCATGTCAACGAACTTGAACTTACGTAGCATTTTGGAAACCAACAAGTTAACCGAATCAAATTATCTTGACTGGTATAGAAATTTGAGAATCGTTCTCAAATCGGAAAAGTTGCTCTATATGCTAGATGCTCCTATTCCACCACCCCCAGCCCAAGATGTTCATGCTAATGAGCATGCTATCCACAAGAGGCACAAGGAGGATAGTGATACAACATCATGTATTATGCTGGCATCCATGACTCTTGAGTTGGAAAAACAGCACGAACATATGGATGCTCAATCAATCATTTTACATCTTCGAGAGCTGTTTGATGCCCAAGCCAAAACTGAGAGATTTGAGATCTCGAAGCAACTATTTCGTTGTAAAATGGCAGAGGGTTCTTCTGTGGCCACTCATGGGGTGAAGATGCTGAGCTAGATAGAGAAGCTTGGATCTCTCGGGTTTGCAATGGATCATGACTTCAGTGTTGACTTTGTAGGAATTCTATCATGTATAATCAGATTAAGCGCAGCGGAAAACAATAAGAAATCCAAGGCATGGATCACGGGTTTGCAATAGAAATGGGAACAAGGAGAAGATTGCGTCTATTACCTCGTGAAGCCGGAATTCAAAAATTTCAGAAACAAGAACGCAGGCGCGATCCAGATTATCCAAAACCATTCACTGCAGCTCAACTGAAGTCCAAGAAAGAACTCCCTCTAATGATAATCCACACAAGGTTGAATGCTCACAATCTCACAATTCTATGCTAGAAGAATTCGGGAGGCTAGGGTTTTGATCAAGAAGAGTGATGGCTAGGGTTTGATCAAGAGAGAGGCAGAGAAACGGTTTCTCTATTATTGCGTGAATAGTCTGTTTCAAACCCTAAGGAAATCGTTTCCTTATATTTATAGATTTATAATTACCATAAATTGCAACTTAGTCCTTCAACGTCCAATTGTCAACAAATTGGTCCTTGAAGTTTACTTAATTACAATTAGGTCCCATGAATTATAACAAACTTATAATTCACCTATAAATATATTCCCTTCTCTTAATTAACCCCACAATATTATTAAATAATATATTTGAGCATTCAAACCTTTATTGTGTGTGACCCATTAGGTTTCCTGGTCTTATTGGTAGCATAATATTAATTAATTCTAACAATATTAGAATTAATAATCCTTAATAAAATCAAGGATTAAATTTATTAATTCTCTAATTAATAAATTCATATTTAGCATATCAAGAGCGACATCTAGAAATGACTCTTGACCACCCAAAAGTCTAGAAAGTCAAGTGGCTTGACATGAACCTTTCAATAGCAAATTATCAGTGCAATAAACTCCTTTCAACATACAATATCTCATTCGGTCTAGAGCATGGAATTAGTGCCAACTCCCTCCAGAATATTATTAATTCTGGCCCGAATATTTTAGTACTTGTTCAAGAAATCCATTACTCGATATGTGTATCAATTGGAACCATTTCCATCACATAGTCGCCTTGGCCAAGGACTTCATGAGTAATGATTTCTACAAGTGGCCTTGAGATATACTCTCCTACTATTAGGAGTGGTGAATCCTTTATTGACCCTCTCAACTACTTTCGTTTATTTTACGTTGTACCCAATATCCATCCCATAGGCAGTCCTAGATAAGACTCCAAAGATTAGAATCAAAGTACAATGCTCGATAAACAAAGTACCTTGGAGATCTCAAGTCTAAGGATACTTGCACACTTGCTATAATGAGATTCTATCACTGGCACTAAATAGTTATCCAAGTGATTATCTCGTAGCTAGGTCATCCAATGAACTTGTTTCAAAACAAGCATCCACACGTTAATCCTGAGTGTCCCAATACCCACGGATATGAGAACCACCGCTTGATCCAATCAAGAGATATAACATGTGCTAGTCTTGGCGTATTAATAATGTCACATCTTATTAATACTATGACTGGGGATTATTTAAGTACAAATACTGCATAGTGTAGTAGGAATCTCATATCATGATCTCTATCATGATTTCCTTAACACTGTGTTGTACTAGGGACTTTATCTAATGGTTTGTACATATATTTAGATATAGCAATCAAACTGAAAGATAAAGAATGCCTCTTATTAATTTAATATGCAATATACATGGTACAAGTGATTGCATCTAGGGCACAACACTAACAGACTTAATTCTACAATCTTTGCCAAATAGTTTCTCACAATTTTTGATTAACTATCAGATGAACAAGATTGAGTCCACCATTCCTGAATTGAACAATCTTCTCAAAACTGCAAAGTCCTCTATGAAGAAGGATTCCAATGCGGTTTTAATGGTAGAATCTTCCTCTTCCAAGAAGAAAGTTCAAAAGAAGAAGAAGAAGGCTGTCATAAAGCCCAAAGGTAGTGTGAACAAGAAGAACGCAGCTATCAAGGGCCCATGCCATCATTGTGGGAAGATGGGCCACTGGAGCGCAACTGCAACGCCTACTTAGAGACCATCAAGGACAAGAAGCAGAAGGAGAAGCTTACAAGCACTTCTACTTCTTTTCCAGGTATGTTTATGATTGAGATAAATACTGCCTTTAGAAATGAGATATGGGTATTAGATACCGGATGTGGATCTCATTTGTGCAATAACTTGCAGGGACTAAAGAGCAGTAGAAGGCTAGAGAAAGGCAACGTGGACCTACGTACTGCAAATGGGGCAAAGGTTGCTGCACTTGCTGTGGTGACATACGAGCTGAACCTGCCTTCGGGATTGATTCTAGAACTGGAAAACTGTTATTGTGTACCAGTTTTAATGAAAAATATTATCTCAGTTGCGTGTTTAGACTTATGTGGATTTTATTTAATATTTAAGAATAAATGTTGTTCTTTCTCATTGAATGATATTCATTATGGTTCAGCAACTTTGGTTAATGGTTTATATGTTCTTGACTTGGACAATCCAATTCTCAATATAAATAATAAGAAACCTAAAATAGATAACTCTAACACCTCTTACTTATGGCATTGTCGTTTAGGCCGTGTAAACGAAAATCGTGTTTCTAAGTTACACAAGCTTGGTGACTTAGGGTCATTTGATTATGAATCATATGGCACATGCGAGTCTTGTTTACTAGGTAAAATGACTAGAACTCCTTTTCTAGGAAAAGGAGAATGGGCCAAGGAGTTATTAGAACTCATACATTCTGATGTATGTGGCCCAATGTCAATACAAGCAAGAGGAGGTTATAACTATTTCATAACATTTATCGATGATTTCTCACGATACAGATATTCGTGTTTAATGAAATACAAATCTGAGGCCTTTGAAAAGTTCAAAAACTTCAAGAATGAAATAGAGAAACAACTTGACAAAAGTATTAAGACTCTAAGATCTGATCGAGAAGGAGAATACTTGAGTCAAGAGTTTCTGAGTTATCTTAGAGATAATGGGATATTATCTCAATGGACTTCGCCATATACACCTCAACATAACGGTGTATCTGAGAGAAGGAATCGAACCCTTCTAGACATGGTACGGACCATGATGGCTTCTGCAGACCTACCAAAATCGTTTTGGGAGTATGCACTAGAGACTTTTGTTTATATACTAAACAGAGTTTCGACAAAATCGGTTGAGACTACCCCATTTGAGATGTTCTTTGGTAAGAGACCAAAGTTATCTCACTTGCGAGTATGCGGTTGTCCTTCCTTTGTTTAAAGGCTACAGTTGGATAAACTTGATAGTAAGTCTGACAAGTGTTTGTTTGTGGGATATCCGAAAGAATCTTTCGGATATTACGTCTATCTACCCTCCGAAAACAAATTGTTTGTTTCGAAACATGTCGTCTTCTTAGAGAAGGAGCACATGCTCAAAGGGGACAGTGGGAGTAAGATTGAACTTAGCGATATTCATGAAGATCAAACAAACGAGGATCAACTGTCTAACCCCATATCTATTGAGAGAATAGATGAACCTTCTAATGCACAAGAATCTCGTAGATCTAGTAGGATACGTATGGCACCTGAGAGATATGGATTTCTCATTAGTGACCATAATGACATATTGCTCATAGATGAAGATGAGCCTACTACCTACAAGGATGTTCTAAATAGTTCAGAATTTGACAAATGGCTTGAGGCCATGAAGTCAGAGATGGATTTCATGTACGACAACCAAGTATGGACTCTGGTTGATCCACCCAAAGGAATTAAATCTATTGGATGCAAGTGGGTTTTCAAAAAGAAAATGGACATGGATGGTAACTTAGTTACCTATAAAGTGTGACTAGTGGCGAAAGGTTATCGTCAACAACATGGTATTGACTACGATGAAACCTTCTCGCCAATAGCCATGTTGAAATCCATCAGGATACTCCTAGCCATTGCTGCTCATCATGATTATGGAATTTGGCAAATGATGTGAAAATAACTTTCCTAAATGGAAATCTGACTGAGGAAGTGTATATGACACAACTTGAGGGTTTCACATCCAGTGATGGCACAAAGGTGTGTAAGCTGCAAAGGTCTATTTATGGACTTAAGTAAGCTTCTAGAAGTTGAAATATCTATTTTGATGAAACAATCAAAGAGTTTGGTTTCATTCAAAATATGGATGAGCCTTATGTATACAAGAAGGTTAGTGGGAGTGCAATCATTTTCATACTGCTTTATGTAGATGACGTATTGCTAATAGGAAACGATATACCTGTCTTGCAAATGGTTAAAGCTTGGTTGTCCAAACAATTCTCCATGAAAGACCTTGGTGAAGCAACCTATATTCTTGGAATAAGGATCTATAGAGATAAATCTAAAAGGTTGCTTGGTCTTTCACAGTCTATATACATAGATAAAGTGCTAAAAAGGTTTAGCATGGATCAATCCAAAAAGGGATTCTTGCCCATGTCACATAGTGTAAGCCTTTTAAAGTCGATGTCTCCCAAGACACAAGTTGAAAGGGATCACATGAGTAAGATTCTATATGCCTCGGCAGTTGGATCTATCATGTATGCTATGATATGTACTAGGCCTGATGTATCTTGTGCTCTCAGTTTGATGAGCAGATACCAATCTGACCCTGGTGAGGGTCATTGGGCGGCTGTAAAGAACATCCTTAAGTACTTACGAAGGACTAAGGATATGTTTTAGTATATGGAGAAGGTGATTTAAAAATAAACGGGTATACTGATGCCAGTTTTCAATCTGATAAAAATGATTTCTAATCACAATCCGGCTATGTGTTTACGTTGTGCGGAGGGGCAATAAGTTGGAAAAGTTCTAAACAAGAGACTATTGCCGACTCTACGACAGAAGCTGAGTACATAGCTGCTTCTGAAGCAACTAAGGAGGTTGTTTGGATCAAGAAGTTCATGATGGAACTGGGTGTGGTTCCTAGTGTTGTTGGTCCAATAACTTTGTATTGCGACAACAACGGAGCCATTGCACAGGCAAAGGAGCCGTGGTCTGACCAACGATCTAAACACGTACTGCGACACTATCATCTTATCCGGGAGATCATAGATATGAATGATGTAAAAATAGAGAGAGTTCCCACGGATGAGAACATAACTGACCCGCTTACGAAAGCACTATCCCAAAAAAAACATGATTGTTATGTTACATCATTCGGTATTATATACATGAATGATTGGCTCTAGTGCAAGTGGGAGTTTGTTAGTGTTGTGTCGTAGAGGTAATCACTTGTACATTGTATATGACACATTTTATTTTAATAAAAGGCATTAGTTATCTTACAGTTTCTTTTGTTTACTTTAAGTAATATAACTATTCGATAAAGTCCCTAGTACTACACTGTGTTAAGGAAATTATGATAAAGATCATGATATGAGATTACTACTATACTGGATGGTGTTAGTACTTAAATAGTCCCTAGTCATAGTATTAATGAGATAGGAGATCATTAATGCGTCAAGACTAACATGTGTTAGACTCCCTGATTTAATCAGGTGGTGGTTCTCATAACCGTGAGTATTAAGATACTCAAAGTTAACACATGGATTCTTGTTAATGGAACAAGTTCATTGGATGACCTAGCTTTGAGATAATCACATGGATAACTATTTAGTGACAGTGATATAATCTCAATATAACAAACGTGCAAGTATCCTTAGACTTGAGATCTCCAAGGTACTTTGTGCGCTGAGCCTTGTACTTTGATTCCAATATCCAGAGCTCGATCGAGGGCTGCCTATGGGATGGATATTGGGTACATAGTGAGGTAAACGAAAGTAGTTGAGAGGGTCAATAAAGGATTCACCACTCCTAATAGTATGGGCGAATATCTCACGGCCACTTGTAGGAATTACTACTCGAAAGTCCTTGGCCAAGGCAATTGTGTATTGGAAATAGTTTCAATTGATACACATCTAGAGTAGTAGGTTCCTGGTACAAGTACTATTGTATTCAGGCCAGAATTAATTCTGGAGGGAGTTGGCACTAATTCCGTACTTCAAACCGAATGAGATATTGTATGGTGAAATGAGTTGATTGCACTGAAGTTTGTTATTGAAGGGTTCATGTCAACCACTTGACTTCTTGGACTCTTGGGTGGTCATGATGTGTTGCTAGATACCTCTCATGATCTGGGAATATGGGTTTATTAATTGATGAATTAATAAATCAATCCTGATTAGAATTAATAGGATTAATTCTAATTAATTATGGATTGTTGATCTCAAAGACGTTTGGATTAATTCATGTTCTCTACCAATTGACTGGGAAACCTAATAGGTCACACACAATAAAGGATTATGTACTCAAGATGTTATTTGATAACAGTGTGGGGTTAATTGAGAGAAAGAAAAGTTGTTGTGGACAAATTATAATTAGTTATAATTTGTGGTACAAGTTGTAATTGTGAGAACTTGATGTTTCCAATTACAATTAGGGAATTCTAATAGGATTAGAATTCTCAGTTTTGGGAAGGGAATTTCCCGTGATATATAGTAGCTAATAACACATGAAAAACCCTAGCCAATAGCTGAAAAACAACACACGATTCTCTCTTCCTTTGATCTCTCTTTCTCTCGTTTTTCTTCTTGAAAGAAACACCCTAGCCGCCATTAATTTTTGCTAGCATTGAAATTTTAGTGCTTGAGTATTCCTCTGTATAAATTTCTATTAGAGATAATCACACACTGTGATTATAGTGGGTAGACGTTCAACTCACGTGGAGGTTGATCACGAGGATTGCTGGATGGCACCTCAACTTGAAGAAGAAAATTTTGTTCTTCGTATGATCACTCAAAGGTAAAAGTTGTTGCCTTTATTATCATTATGTATTGTTTTTCACACATAGAAGAGTCCTGGGAGGGTATCTCGATTTAATTTTCGTTCACCGTATAGGATACGAGCCTGAGATACCCAACACACCCTCCTTTCCATGGTGGCAACAATGGTCCACCTCCTCCACCCCTACAGGAATTGCTCCTACTCCACTCGCTACTTGACTTTTTAGTATTTTACATTCATTGGATTATCTTTTAGTAATTCTTATTGTAACTATGTTTATTAGACAATTTTGTATTCATTTCATTGTCCATTTGGTGTTGGTAAATATGCAATTTATAGATTTCAAATTCTATTTGGTTCTTTATACTGTTTGTTTATATTTTTGATAAATAGGTATAATATAAGGAAATGTTACAGGGAAAATGGAGTAATAATAATAAATATGTTGTGGAAGTTGCAAATTAGCTACGGTCTAGTGAGGGCAGAAAGTCGTCACTAAATCTGGCCATCGCTAAATACTCTCAAATTAACGAGGGTATTGTGATGACCATTAAATAAAGTAGATTAAAAATTTTATGGTTGACGCTATTCCATTGCAATTAGCTCCTTAATAGTGACAACCAATTTAAACAAATTTAGTGTCGTCGCTATGTCGTAGCAATTACCTATGTAATCGCGATGGCCACATATAAACCAACTGAAATTAAAAATGAAAAGTCGTTGCTATGCCGTAGCAACAAGCTACATACTAGCAACAACAATCTAAAAATAATAAAAATTAAAACTGTTATTACCGTCGCTATTCCTTAGAGGTTAGCTACGTAATAGCGACGGTCGTACATACACTGCCGTCACAAAACAATAGCCATATAACCATAGCTATTTTTGACTTTGGTCGTTTAGCCATCGCTAAACCGTAGCCCTTAGTGATGGTTGTTAAGTGCTCTTGCAATTTTTCCCTCAATGACCAATTATTTAGAGATGATTTTTTGCCGTCGCAAATTTGTCGTTGTTTATTTCATCGACGGTAAAAGCCATCACTAAAATACTCCTTTCCTGTAGTGTTTTTGAGAAAGAAAAAAAGCTACTGTGTTTCTTTCAGTCAAAAACTAAAGACCAGGGAGAAAGTTTTAGAGAAGAAAAATTACGATGGCTTTCTTTTTGTGAAGATCAAATCCTATCAAGAACAATTTCTCAATGACTTCTATATTAGAAAGCCACCTCAACCGGTTTGAAGGAAAACATGGTTTACCTTTTTCCTTCTTGTTTCCTTAACACCCTTTTGGAAAAAAAAAAAAACTTATGTGAAACACCTCTCTAAACAGAAAAACCTTTTTCCTCTTCCAGAACCATTCTGTAAACAAACATAGCTTTTCCCAAATTTTTGGCTCAAGGTTATTTAATTGCAATTAAGCCCCTTGTAACAAGTTTATAATTCAACCAAAACCTTTTAGATAATTCCAACTTCACCCGACTAATTAAAACAATTTATAATTAGCTCATAATAATTATTTCTTCTCACAAATTAACCCTATAATATTATCAAGTAAAATCTTGAGTACTAATTCCTCTATTGTGTGTGACCTATTATGTTTTCTAATTAATTAGTAGCTAATATGAATTAATTCTATCATAATAGAATTAATAATCATTTTAACAATTAGAATTGATTTATTAATTCTAATTAAGATTAAATTTATTAATTCTCTAATTAATAAATCAATATTTAGCATATCATAAGCAGCATCTAGCAATGTATCATGACCATCCAAGAGACCAGAAAGTCAAGTAACTTGACATGAACCTTTTAATAGCAAAATATTAGTTGAATAAACTCCAATCATCATACTATATCTTATTTAGTTTTAGAGTATGGAATTAGTGTCAATTCCTACTAGAATATGATAAATTCTAGCCTGAATTTATTAGCACTTCCTCCAGAACCTGTTACTCAACATGTGTATCAATTGAAACTATTTCCAACACATAGTCACCTTGACTAAGGACTTCTCAAGTATTGATTCCATACAACTGACCATGAGATATATGCCCTACTATTAGGAGTGTTAAATCATTTATTGACCCTCTCAACTACTTTCGTTTACTTTACGTTATACCTAATATCCATCCCACAGGCAGTCTTGTTGGGACTCCAGAGATTAGAATCAAAGTATAACGCTTAATAAACAAAGTACCTTAGAGATCTCATGTCTAAGGATACTTGCACATTTACTATTAATGAGATTCTGTCACTGGCACTAAATAGTTATCAATATGATTATCTCATAGCTAGGTCATCCAATATACTTGTTCAAGTAACAAGCATTCACATGCTAACTTTAAATATCACAATACTCACGGATGTGAGAACCATTTCCTGATCAAATCAGGAAGTATAACATGTTCTAGTCTTAATGCACTAATGATGTTCTATCTCATTAATACTATGACTAGGGATAATTTAAGTATAAACATGATTTAATGTAGTATGAACCTCAAATTATGATCTCTATCATGATTTATTTAGCACAGTATTATACCTTGGACCTTATCGAATAGTTACATACACAAGACACATAAATAAAATAAACTAAATGATAAAGAATGCCTTGTATTATTGAATAAATGTGCAATATACAAAATACATGTAATTGTTTCTAGGGCATAATACTAACACCTAATTCTACTCATTTTTTATCAAGTGTCCGAAAGATTTTGAAAGAACATTTTGAGTAGTAAAGCATGGTTCATCTTATGAAATCATGCCTAAAAGCCAAGGAAAAGTGTTACAAAACGTGATTACTTCACGCGTAACAATCTATGCTGAAAAGGGGGTCAATATGGAGAGGAGTAACAAGTATTATTTGGTGTACTTTTTTGAGGCTATCCTAAAGGGAAAAGAAGGCAAAAGAAAAGAAAAGAAAGAAAAGGAAAAAATGAGAAAAAGAAGGATGATAACAATAAGGGGGCTAATATAGTGAATGAAGAGAAAGCCATTCACTTGAAGCTATCAAATCCCTAATTTTTCAAGAAAATAGAGTGAATTGTTTCCTTATGTTACGACTTGAGGTTATACGAATTTGATTCTATGATGCTGGAAGCTAGTTAATAACTTGACTTATATGATTTACATTGTCTATATTTTAGCTTAAAGGATGGGAAAAATTTTCTGTACAAAATATGAGCTGGTTTAACTTAACTTTAAGGGTCTTGGAGATATTTAGTTTAATACATGAGTTTGCAAAAGTTTTTCTTAAATGGTTAAATGAATGACAAACTTTTATTCTGGGTTGAAGAGAAATTGTGGTTTTATTATGGATAGACTTGTGTTGAGATAGCTGATTTTATTTTATCTTGTCTTAAGTGTTTACTTGGGGACAAGCAAAGGCTTAAGTATGGATGAATGTGATAGGGCCTAAATGTATCAATATTTTCCCAGTTATTTGAGGTTATTTTCTAATACTTTTGATTTAATAACTAGCAAAATCCCTTCCTATTTGTTATTTTGCCTATGAAAAGTGTTCTTGACAATTTTGTGTATAAATTAATGAAAGTGGAGTAAAAACGGTGGATTTCTAGTGATGAACTGGCGCCAACCTAAAGCATAACAACCCGCCCCAACTTTGCCCTGGAGAAACTAGGGAAACCAAGGAAAAGACAGAAAATTGTGGTGTTCTAGAATAGAACCAACGCCAGCCCATATTGGGTTAACTCAATAGGTTCTTCATTCAAAATGTGGACAAGATCAGCTACATACTTTCGAAATTAGGGTACATAAAACACATCGTGAATAACTTGATGTTCTACTACTAACTCCAATTGATAGGCTACCTTCTCAATCCTGTCGACAATAGGGAATAATCCAGAGTACCTAAATACCAATTTCTTTTCTTGTTCTTAGGTTCCCAATTGTCTTTGTGGAGACAACTTCAAGAATATATGATCTCATTCTACAAATTCTAAATCTTTCTTATGTCAATTCGTATGACTTTTTTGTCTACTCTGAACTGCCTCCAACTTAATGTTAATTATCTTCACAGCATGTCGAACTTTTTCAAGACCCAAAGCATCATGTTCATCCATTCTTTTTTTTTTTTTTTTACTTTATTTCCTTCCATAAAGAGCTTCAAATAGGACCATTCCAATTGTTAATTGATAACTATCATTGTATATGAATTCTTCATATGCTAAATTATTAATCTACTTAACTCCAAAATTTAAAACGCAAGCCCAGAACATGTCTTTGAAAATTCCATTCACTCGTTATGTTTGTCCATATGCGTGTAGGTGCGCTGCTATGCTGAACTTTATTGTGGTCCCATACCTCTACTATAGCTTAGTCCAAAACATTGAGGTAAATCTAGGATCTCAATTTGACACAATACTAGAGGTTACTTATGCAGACTGATTACTTCCTCCATATAAATTTCACTTAACTTCTCTAAGGAATTCTGTTAAATAATAGGAATGAAATGAGCTGACTTAGTTAGTCGATCCATTATCACCCAAATAATATCTCGCCGCTCTACTATCATAGGTATTCTTATAATGAGGTCTATAGTAATTTCATCCCATTTCCACGATGGAGTAGATAATGGTTGTAACTCTCCAGGCTATTATTGATTAGCTTTCCATTGTTGACAAATTAAACATCGTGTTACAAAGTCTGAAGTGTCTCTTTTCATACCAATCCACCAATAATGTCGTTCTAAGTTCTGATACATCTTTACAGCTCCTGGATGGATGGTATACTTAGTCCAGATGCCACTGCTAAAACATCTCATCTCATCGCATGTTGTTTCAGAATACAACACTAACTCCGGTAGCAATTAATCTCATCATTGTCCTTTCGGAACTCATCTCCTTTGTATTCACCTCCTTCTGCACCAACTTTTGTACTCTTCATCTTTATCTTGCTCTCTCTTCAACTATTATAGGAAGGCAGGTTGAATGGAAGTACTACTTATTATTATTTCTCCGTCTACTACAAATACTTCTAATTTCGGAATTTGTAATGATCGAAGAGCTAATAAATTCGCCTTCCCACTAAGGGCATTTACTATTATGTTTACTTTTCCAGGATGATATTTAATTGAACATTGAAATCCTTCCAAAAATTCCATCCATCAACTTTACCTTATGTTCAAATCCTTTTGAGTAAAAGCATACTTCAAACTTTTGCGGTCGGTGAAGATTTCTAACTCAACCCCACATAAATAATGTCTCCACTCCAAAAGGGCAAACACAATAGCAACTAACTCTAAATCATGTATAATGTAATTCTCCTCATGAGGTTTCCATTTCCTAAACATATAAGCTATCACCTTTCTCTCCTACATCAATAGTCCTCTCAATTCTTCATTTGACACATCTGTGTACTCCTCATAAGGCTTGTCCATCATTGGCAATATTAAAACAAGAGCAGAGCTTAATCCTTTTCTCAACTCGTGGAATTTTCCCTCACATTTTCCAGTCCAAACAAAAGGAACTTTCTTTAGGGTGAGTCGACTCAAAGTAAAGCTATCTTAGAAAATTTCTCAGTAAATCTCCGATAATATCCTGCAAATCATAGAAAACATCATATTCAATCAGGATCTCAGGACGTTTCCAGTTCATCACTACTTTAACCATTGCAGGATCTACTGTACTCGCGACTTTGGATATCACATATTCCAAGAATGCTACTTATTGTATCCAAGACTCACACTTACGAAATTTTGTATATAGTTTGGACTATCTTAACTTTCCTAATACTTTCTGAAGATTATTGTTCGTGCTCTTAGGGATCTTTGGAGTACACCATATACCATCTATGAATAGAGCTACAAAACTGGGCGGAAATGTCTAGTGCATTAGATCTATGAAACAGCAGGCATTAGTGACACCAAAGGAGCATCACTACAAGCTCAAAAAGTCCACATCGTGTTAAATGTAGTTTTCAATGTATTTTCTTCCCGAATCTGAACTTAATAATATCCTTGCCTCAAGTCTAACTTTGAGAATTATCCTGCTCTTCTTAACTAATCTAACAATTCATTAATCATGGGTAATAGATATTTATTCTTTATCGTTACTGCATTTAACCTCACAAATCTATATGCACCTGTGGTGACTCAACTTTCTTTCTAACAAACAAGATAGGTACTCCCCAAAATAAAGTACTAGGCCGAATGAATTCTTACTCCATTAATTCCTGTACTTATTTCTTAAGCTCCTGCAATTCTGTACGTACCATTCAATAAGGAGTTCTTGAAATTAGTTCTGCCAATGTCACTGATTCAACAGAAAATTCTACTTCTCTTTTAGTGGTAATTCCTTCAATTTCACTGGAAAAACATTCAAATACTCATTCATAAGAGGGACTTCTTTGGGTTTCTTAACCCCTCCTGACTTATTAATTACATAGGCCAAGTACCAAGTACACCCTTTTTTTTTTTTTTAATTATCTTTCGGGCCTTAAGTCCCAATATGCAAGTATTACTTTTCCTCCCAGCCTCGTCTACAATTTCCAATATAGGTTTCCTAGGCTGACATAATTATACTATTTTATGTCTACAGTCAACTTGATTATGATGCTAGGATTGCCATTCCATGCCCAAGATAGCATCTTATTCCTCTATGGGCAGGCATATCAAATCTCCTCCAAAATTTCATTTTCTACCAAGATCTTACATTTCTACCAAAATTTCATTTCTTACTCTTCATTTACTTTCCCAATGGGTTGTTGACAAGTATTTCTTATGAAGTTTCTTCCCCCTTTTTATCCCCATAGCGTTAAGAAATACATTGGGAACAAAGAAATGCATAGAATCAGGATCTACCAATACTTTACCATCATGATTTAAAGCTAATGAGTGTACCTTTCACTACTATGACATGATCATCCATCTTCTTCAACATAACCACTCGAGCATTTACTTAGTTTAGAAAGTCTAGCTCTAGGGGTAGAAACTTGTCTAGGTTCTCTCTTTCTAGTCGAACCTCTGCCCCTGATTATTTCTTCCTAGTCGACTCCATCCTCCTATCCTTTGGAGGTGAGGGCAATTGAAACTTTTATGCCCTTCTTTCCTATAGTTAAAGCATCTAAAAAAGGGTTGTCCCCCAGTTGGGCCTACCTTCCTTTGCATCTTTCCTTTCTTTTGCCATTGAGGTCTTCTAGATCTTTTCTGACTTATATCCTGAAATTCATTTCGATTTCTCCTACTCATATTCTTATTTATTCTAACATTCCCATTAGCTCTAGTAGCAGTTTTAGCCATCCATTGAATGGTATCAACCATTTTCTAGAAGGTTTAGAATATAAAATTATCCAAATTCACAAGGTGGGAACCTTCCACATGTGATTCCTCTACTATTGGCTCAGGGTTATGTTAAGTAGTTCGCGATGATCACCCAAAAGTTCATTTAGGAGACATCTGTACAGTTCATACAATTTTGTTGGTAAAACAATATAACATAACTCAAGAGCAGGCACAAAAGAGCAATAGTGCATATAGTAGGATCAAAATATATATTCATCCTCATCAAACACAAGGCCAGTACAAAATTCGTGTGCTGAGCACACAGTCATATACACTGGCCAGACTGAACATATCCACGCCTTATCCTCCCGCTCATCGGCGTCATAATCTGAAATGGGAGGTTCTGAATTAGTAGGAATCGTATAGGATTCAGTGTATTGAATCATTCACCTTCATCCGTATCAGGGTGTAACCAAGCCAATATTTCTGAGTCTATTTCCAATTCTTCCTCGAACTCTTCGACTACAGGTACCTTCACTTTAGGTACCTCCTGATCTTTCCCTATCTCAACATCCTCGAAATATAGCATCTCATCTTCTAATATCCCCGGAGTATCCCCGCCAAATTCCTTCTCATTATCCTCGGACAATACTACACTATCGAGGACACTATCCTTCTCATCATTATCCTAATGGCGTGGTTCAATAACTTCATCAATTTCATCAAAATCGCCACCCATCTCCTTATATGGTGACGATATCCTCTGGGATTAGGTGTCCTTTCCAGACTGAGGTCTCACGCAAATAAAGTAAGGCCAGGCACTATAAGGTCAAATGCACTTCTGGTGAGACAGGGTGTATGAAGGTGGCCAGGGCCAGATCCTGTCCGAGTGAAATGTCCTGGCATACCATCTCGGTGGATAATCTTAATCCTCCCAGATCTTTTCACACTCGAATGCACATATATCTCCTTCTTCCCGTCATCGCTATACTCATCCATTGGGCGCTTGCCCTTATCACCCTTATCCGTCATACCTCAACAATGAAAAAGTTCTATCAATCCCTATGACAATACTATAGTTCTATAAAACTAGGCTCTGATACCAATTGTAACACCCCTGCTAAAGGTAACAGCAAAAGTATATCAACTCCAGGTGTCGCCCCGTCCAGTAACTCAGACAAGGGGTTTTTGTAACGAAAAACCATCAGAGTATGCAAGGTCCTGATCCATACAACAACCCATACTGATGATCACGTGCATATATATAGCAAAGAATCTCTTACATAAAAATGTTCATTCAACATCAGTAATAAGGTACATTATCCAAAAGGGAAACGTCCAGATCTATTCTGCTGTCACTGTGGTATCGTCCTCTATAAATAGGTCCACTCAACTCTGAATCCTACAAAAAGGTAAGATAAAAGACACGTGCGAGTAAAAAATCACCCAGTGAGTCCCATGTATGCTAGTGTTTTATCAAAGAGGCAGAGTACATAAAACCTTTTATGGAAAGCATATCATTTATTCATTAGAAATGAATCCAAAACTCTTTAACGAAGAGTTTATTCAGAACTCAATTATTTTTGGAAAACTGTATTTCAATTTCAAATCATTGCCCCAATTTTCAAATCACCAGCACTTCTCCAACAGAAGGTCGGCCTATATCCAATCCACATGTAAGTCTCGCAGTTCTTACCTTCGGCACCACATATCATTGTACTGAGCCCACAGCCTCCAGTACTCAACCATGCGTCACCGGAATAAGTACACCGCAGTATACTTCTGCTCAGGTATACCACAGCATACCTAGTGTATTGCAGCACAAACTTGCCACCATAAGCCAGAGGTCTCAATCTTGATGTCAATTACCATCGAGGCGGTAAGGAGTCAAATGCACCGATTGTTCCCGCCCGGCATCCAGCGAATGACTCAAAATCAAGAAGCGCTCGCAGACACTGCAATTGCCAGGTGCCAAACGGCAAGCCAGGACGACTCATCACAATGTCCTATCGCCCTGTTTAGAGTAAGGCAATCCCCAGAACTGATTGGGTTACTTGGGGTCGTCTATCTCTAACATGAGCTAGTACAAAGATCAAAGTCCTTGTTGAGAACTCAACGTTTGCAATACCAACCCCGTCTAACTGATCAGGCCAGAGGGTTCTTTGATCTCGCAGAATTTTCAAACCAAAATAGTTTTGGGGCAAAATAACATTTTCCAAAATTTGATCCCACTAATTTGCAAGTCAGATCATCATTCATATAGACTCCACAGAGCCAATCAATTCATTCCATGGTACATTAGACCAATAAAATAATTTCAGGGATCAAAAGGCCGTTTTCCAAAAGTCAATCTCATCACGAGAGATTATTTTCAAAAATCATGTTCAAACAAGAGAAAGAGTTCTATTCACACATCAAAATATGTTCCCAAGAGTATCCGGGTCATTTTTTCCGTTCTCGATCACAAAAGTTATTTCCAAGGGTATTCAGGTCATTTACCCATACCTAATTTCCAAAAGACTTTTCGAGGGTATTTGGGTCATTTTACCCTTACCTAATTTGAAAAATATTCACAAAAGTTCCAATAAGGATATTTCGGCCATCTACCGAATACCTGAGTTCTAAAGGTTTTCATAAAACATTCCAATAAGGCCATTTGGATTATTCTCCAAATACTCGATTCCAAAAGGAACTCATTTCAAGAAATTCAGAATTCTAATCCCAAAAGAGGATTAAATTCAAAGTTTCCAAACATATTTCCATAAAATATTCCAATAAGGGCATTCCAGTCAATTTATGGATACCCGATTCCAAAATTTACCATTTTTTGAAAATCCCAAATATTTAATCTAAAAAGGACTAAATTCACAAAATTCATGCTTTAGTCATCTAGTAAGGTTTCCAAGCCAATTATGATTTTCAATCGAGCCGAAAATGGAATAAAAATAATTCTTGCTTAGATAAACCTTAAACATATTTAGGGATTTCCAAAACGGTATATAACATAGCATTTCATGGAAAAACAAAACACACTAACTTTACAAAGAGTTTTAGAAATCTAAGGGACTCACCTCGTGTCCTAATCAACTGTTTCCGTTTACGGCCGTTTAACCTTTGTTTCTACCGTTTTCGATGTTTCGTTAGCCATTTGTCGCTAAACCTATACCAAACATAATTTTCGGGTCAATTCGTGTTTGGCCGAATAGTAGCCGACGGGTGGCTAACATGCCCGACGGTTAGCCGACAGTTAGCCGATGAGGCCGACGATTAGCCGATACTTAAAAAAAACGTTCAACTTTCGTTCACATCATTTTTCCGTCGTTTGGTCAATTCTTTCATTTTCCTTTTTCCACATCCTTCCTCCCTTTGTAAACAAGGGATTGACTTCATATTTTCCCAATTATTTCATCCAAACCACACAATTAACCATCCTTAAATTCGTCCATTTTCGGACACATTTTTCGGGAATTTCACAGATTGACACATGATTTTGTTTTGCACATAATTTTCAATCCACAACTCCAATTTGGCTCTATGATATACCAAAACAGCCGTAAGACTCCAAAATTTAATTCAGTATAGGCCGTTTTTAGAGTTCTGGTTCTAGTAACTCAATACTGGGTAAAAACAGCCTCAGTAGTTTTGCCTTAATTTCAGTATTCATGCTTTCCTTTGTTTTCCTTTAGCCTTTAGCACTTTGGAACCATTAATTCATTCAATCCTCCTTCAAATCATCTTTAATTCTGAATTTCCAGATTTTCAGTAGCTCACAAGAATCACACCTATTCAACACAAATTCATCTTTTCTAATCAAATGCTTGTATAATCCATTTTTCCAACCAAGTAAATTCTATTTTTACTCTACTTTGATAATCATCTCTTCAACCAACAATAAGCCTTCAAGCTACCATAATTATTCAGTTATTCCTCACATAAAACATCATTCAAAGGCCCCTTAGGCAGCCGGCACATGCACAAGCATGTATAAAGTAAATACACAAAAGTTCACAAAACCTAGCTTTAATCCAAAATCAAGACATGAAAATCATGTTTTCATGTTAAAATTCATATCAAAATGATCACCATGATGAAATCTACAACTTTAATTCTTGAAGAATATACTTTCACCTTGTATGTGGGATCTCTTGGCTTGATTTTACTCCAAGAACACACACATCTTTCTTTCTCTCTCCTTTTTCTTTTTTTCTCCCTATTTTCTCTAGCTTTTCTTCCATTTTCCTTCTCTCTTCTTTCCCTACTCCTTATGCACGAAATATGGCTGTTTTTCCAGCCCCTTAACCGCCATTCTTGGTCCAATGGTCAACCAACATTAATTACATTGTGGGCTATCAATTTAAAGCTAAATTCCTATTGGTGGATTTAATTTAAATGGATAATTCTTAAGCTTTTGCAATTTAATAGTCCCACAAATATTTTACTCCTCCAATGGTATTTTAACACTTGTTTTTGTCCACCATTCACGCAATGCCACACGTCCATTTTTAACCGTGATTTTCTATTTTCTTCAGAAATGACCAAAATCGGGTCCGTAACGGAAAAATATTTTATTTCGCTATTCAACTCCAAAAATTCCACTGAATCCATTGGTGACACTTAAATTCTTCAATCCCATTTCTACTTGGTCAAATTTGCAATCAAAGTCGTGGGCGCGGTCAAAATGACGAAAATGCCCCCAATACCCCGTGTAGCATAATTTGCACCAAAACGTGCGTTTTATTGCACTGATCAATTTCTCTTTTCAAAGTACCCTTAAATTCTTGTTTTGTTAATAATAATATCTTTCCAAAAATTTAGGGTACGAGTAGAACAAATTCAATAATTACATCTGGGTCCTGACAAAATATTATTCCACCAAAATATTCATCTTATTACACCGATCAACTTTTGTTCTGGACATTGGTACAAATTCTCATCATATTACAAATAGTAACCAATCAGAAGTAGAAAGGTGGGGTGTTACACAGAGTGCACCTGGCGCCAGGTGGGTCGAAAATCCCCGACACCAGGTATACTCTAGAAGGCGAAAATTTTGTGCCCGAAATTAGGAATTTTCTAATCATTTTGGTATTTTCTAAATCCTACTCAGCCAAGACTTCATAAGCCACTAATTTAGCATCCAATAGGCCTATAAAAGCATAAGAAAATACAAGAGAAATATACATACATAGAGAGAGGTGGATTCGAAGGCAAAAATTCCCAAACCATTCATTGACGGAGGAATCCACCAAATCAAGGAGGATTGTTTAAGAGAGTCTTCAATAGTAAAGAAAAAGGCCGGTCTATGAATGCTTTCTTTTATCTTTGTTTTTTGTTTTTTTCTTTATCAATGGTGTATTCAATATTTTTATTGTAATTTAAACTTATTTTGGGATTCATGAATTTTTGTTGATTTGGTTATTTGATCAATACTTTATCATCTTTGGTATTTAATTACTTGTTATTATTGGTTGTTGATGAGAATTCTTCTAATTGACTTAGACAAAATAATGTTAGGAGTTTCATTGCATTGATTTCGTATTTGTTAAATCTTAATAGATTTGACCGGAAGTAAAGATTATCGGACTAAGTAATCAAAGATTAGTTGATTTCGCCTTAACAAAGGGTCATTAGCTAATTTCATGTCTTAAGATGTCTTTTAAAATCTCTTATGAAAATGGCTTTTTCAATGAACTTGAGTGTATATTCTATCAGTACTTCCTAGGAACCACAAAAGACTTTCTCTCCTCTCTCTCTCTCTCCTGAATTCTGAAACCAACCATTCTTCATCCTTTCTTCCCCAAAATCCTCTGAGTTTTTTTCTCTAAACAATCGAGAGTTCAAACCCTCATCCTCTAACTACAATAGCAAAAACAAAATCGAACAAATCGTAACCAAAGAAAGTCCGAAAAATATCTCCAATGATGAAGAAGAAGTCATCAATAACAAATAAAGGAAAAGAGATCGCTCCAGAATTCTCAGCTTCCCATTATGACTCCTCTAAATCATCTTCGGAACAGGAAAGTTCCGAAACCCAGGTACCTCACTTTTTAGATTCGAAAAGTGAATCAAATTATAATGAATAGGTTTCGAGAAATCGAACTATGATTGTTGGCTATTGGGTAAATCCATCATCTTTTGTGAATTTTTCAAAAGTGTTAAATATATTTGAATCTATTGGTTGGGAAAGTCTGCTATCCATTGATGAAAAATTATTTACCTCGCTTATATGGGAATTCTATGCTAACCTAAGAAAAGAGCAACTAGAGAAAACCAGTGGTAGGTTTATGATCAGAAAGTACACCTCTAGAGTTAGGGGTAAAAATATCGAGTTTAACTACTATCTGTTAAACTGAGTGTGTAAGGATAGAGATAGAGGAATTCAGTACTTTGAACTGAATAAATTTCCAAAAGGAAATGATATGTTTAATTTAAAGAAGTTTGAAGGAATGTTCACTAGTAGAAGGAGTTTCAAGAACTCTAGTGACAGAAATACAAAATGGATGAATGGAGAGGGTAGGATTCTGCACCACGTGGTCTCAACCATGGTGGTCCCAAGCTTCGGACACAAAACCTCCATTAACATAATGCAAATGGTGATTATGCTGGCACTGGCTAAAGGTAAGCAAATAAGTTTTAGGTTTTTGGCTAAAAAATTGATGAAACAAACCAGAAACACCACTAGTAAGGCATTGCCTTATGGAAATTTGTTGACGAAGGTGTTTAGGCATTTTGATATTGATCTAAATTCAGTCCCTCCTGTGTCCTCAAAAATGAATGTATACAGCTTTGAATCTTTTGAGTGCATGGGATATGTGAGATTGGAATATGGAAGTTGCTTCGTGATGCAGTAGGTGATGAAAGCGAAAAACTGTTAAAAGTGAAAGTTGAAGGCAACAATGCCCTTTCTATTAGAGTCAAAAGGAAAATTGAGGTAGAATCTTCTGCCAAAGGAAATAGGGGGCTCTGGACAAAGGATTAACTGAAAGAATTATGAATTCTATCAATTCTCTAGCTGTTAAACTAGATGGTCTTAGTTTAGAGATTCAAACTCTTCGAAACAAGCTGACTGTTGTGGAGGAAAATGTGAGAATGGATGAACCGGTGTCTATGCCGTCAACACCATCTCTAGCAAAGGCAACTACAGAGAAAATAATTCCTGAAGCCAAAGAAGAAACTGCAAAAGAGTGAGCTGCTAAGAAAGTGATAGTCCCTACACACAGTAAAGAAAATCCTCTCATCAGGAAGATGTCGCACCCCGTGCCCCCTCTGCACCTCGTGTCTCATCTGGGAAAAGACAAAAACATGTGGTAGTCAAGAGGAAATCGAGTAGGCTTGCTAGCCAACACTCCAGAAAGGGTACCGAGTCAAAGATTGAGACAATTCACATTTCCTAAGTGACCGAATTAGTAGACTGAACTCTAGCCGACCTCTACCAAAATCCATTCTTACTGCTATCTTGAATAATTTTTACTTTTTGCTCTAGCATTTGAACAATTTATTTTCTATTTTTTAACTACTATCTCTGCTCAACTTATGAATGCTTCATATATATATATATATATATATATATATATATATAATTATCACTACATCATATATTTACTTATTATTATCCATTTTGATTGATGACAAAAAGTGGAGAAAAATAGATTGTGTTTGTTGTGCTGGCTAAATTGTAATTGTGATTGTTGTGTTGGGATTAATGTGATTAGGCAAGTATGTATATGTCAGTGTGCACTTACACTATGAAAGAATGACAGTAATTTAATTGAACACCACACTATGTTATTGTGCTATGCTCTCTGTGGCTATATAGTTAAATCTACACTGTTGATTAACTGTTAACTATCTTTGAGTAGTCTAATTCTTATTTCGCTGGATAAACTGATGGTTGTGCAATTTTGTGCTCTGAATTGATGTTCTACACTGAAACAGATTCACATGCTGATTTTGAATGCTATAAGATCCTGTGATTCCCTCTATGAAATTCATGTTGAAATTTGGATTTGATTAAACTAGCATGCTGTGAAAATTTTATTGGTTTATGATCTGTGATCACAGTTTGCTGATGTCCAAAAAGAAACCAGGTTGATATCCTGCTTTCCGCCAAAGGTCTTCTCTTTAGGTATCAAGGTATCATTGAGACTGGAGTTGTTGGTGAATCTGGTTTTTGAAAGCTATTTTGATATGGTTCTATGATATGTTCCTTGTTCAAAATCTTAGATAATGTGGATAGTTATTCAGATATGTCTTATTGCATAAAACTTTTCTTAAATACTAAAACTCTTTGAGAAAATTAGGATTGATCAAAATTTTTGAAAACCCATTATCTTCTGCACTTTGACAGGGGGAGTTTTAGACACTCATTCTCTTGATCCAAAAGTCCAGTCCAAAAATGAGTTCTTTTAAAAGAGTCAGTTTCTGTCTAAATTTCACCTTATTTTGGACACATGGTTTGGACATCCAAAACCTAAAGTCCAAAAGTTCCATACTCGTCTTCACGCAGTTTTGGGTGCACATTTTGGACGTCCAAAGGTTAACTCCAGTTTTCTCTCAAAATGCACCTCTAAATCATATAATTTACAGATATTCATATATGCACAAATTAACGATGAGCATCTCATCTTATGATTTATTTACTATACCTCCTTGTGTACATATTTATACAACTTTTATTATGGCTATTTTTTTTAAAGAATAGTCATGTGATGGAAGGATGGAGGATATAGAGGTAGGTTGGGCCATCGGCTCATCGAACCATGTTTGTAAGTACATACTTTAATTTTCCTTAATAGTAATCTCATAAACACTCTTTGAGTCCTATAAATAGATATTACACTTCAATGAAAAATATTCTTATTTCTCTTAGTCTAAACATGTCCGTACTATATATATCATTATTTTTTATATCACAATCCCATCAAGTTTGTCATCACTCAAAAAGGAGGAGATTGTTAGCCTTAAGGGTGGTCTCCTGTGTTTTGACTTATGATAAATATTGATGAGGACTAACTTATGTGATCTACTTGTTATAGGACATGTTTGACCTCAATTCTTCCAAGGCATACAAATTGGATTGCTAAGCAATTCTTGAAGCAATAAAATCCGAGAATGGGAAATCAAGAAGAAGATCAAGCTTAAGAGATTGCATACTAAGAAATCGTTATGGAAGAACCTTAGACTAGGAAACTTTGTTAAGGTATTTCTCTGTGTAAATTCCTATATCTTCTTTACCTTATGATTCAGTTTAATTCCATATTGAAGCACTAAAACAAAAAGATTTCAAAGTTTTAAATTCTCAGAATTTTGGATTGAGTGATTTGGGTGAAGCATCCAAAAGCTTCATTCAAAATCCTGTGAACAGTGTCAAATCAATTCTGCCTAACAAAGTGTCATTTTGGACTTACTTTTTAGATGTACCATTGTCCAAAACTTGAGTCCAAAACTCCAGTAAATCTGACAGTGAAAACTAGCAATTTTCTAGGCATTGGAACTCCATTTTATGCCTCTATAAAAGGTTTCAAAACTTGATTTGAAATCAAGTTTTTTGTCCTATCCTTATAAGAAACACTCTTACTCTATAGAAAACAAAAATCTCCTTTATCAAAGTGAAATCAAATTATGTCCAAAGGTAAAAGTGTGTGAGCTTTTTCTTCGTGTATATCTGCTTAAAGAAGTGAGCCACTTTTGTTTTATTTATCTTCAATAATATTTTTTTTTATCAAGGTTGTGGTGTAAAACCCATTTGGGGTGAACCTTGATTTGTTGTTTGATTGAAAGGTTTTGGAAAACCAAGTGTGGTGATCCTCTCTTGTATTTAGTACAAATTGACGCTATTTAATTAGGTGAATGAAATCTGGTTCAAAATCCATAAGTGTGAGCTTAAGGTAGTGGATGTAGATTTGGCTAGATTGAACCACTATAAGTCCCACTAGAAATTAACCATCACAATAAGATGATCTCTTCTTAACCAACTTGTAATTTTAATGTTGCTTATCGACGTTTAGGTTTAGAACTAAAAGCTTCTACACATGATTCTTCCTTTCTCCCCAGTAATGACCTTGCTCCTTAATGGAGGGTTATTTTATATCTCCAATGTTTCAATGTTTTCTCTTGATCAAGTAGTTTGAATGAAGTCAGAATCATTGATGTTTATATACTCTCTCTAAAATGCTTCATGGAGAACCCATTCCCCTTAACCTTTTGTTACTAACTTCAATGCGAGTGGCGGCGGTTTATGGCCATATTACCAAAGCATTTGTTCTTCCCTTAGTGATTTCATAGGTTTTGAATACTTTTGATGTTTCTATGAAGGATGAACTTATGGAACCTACTACTTCACGTAATGTAGTCATTCAACAACTATTAACTCATTGTGGTTATAACCTTAATACTACAACATCTACATGTTTAAGGCCAATGAAGATTCTACAAACTAGCATTCCTGATCTTCCAGTTGAGCAAGAAGAGGTACCTTCCCAACCACAAAGGCATTATGGGCAATCAACAAGTGTCAGTGATAACATTCTAGCCAACATTTATACATCTATAGAGAATTTGAGGGATGAAATGGCTAGGATGAGGGTAGACATAGCTGATATGAGAGTAAAGTGTGATGAAAGGTGTGAAACCCCAGTCAAGACCAACCTTAGAGTAAGGGGGTTGGGATGCATATCATGCTTTATTTCATGATTAAATATGTTTTCATATGATTTCTATGTGCTTTGAATTTGATTTTTACTATCTTGAAGTCTTGTTGGTGAGTGATGTGTGAGATGGGCAAAATGGTAATTTTTGCCCGAGGTGAAAATAAGGAGATAGCTTGTGGATTAAATAGGGAATAATTTTTCTAGTAGAAATATCAACAAGAATTATTGTGGAATAGTGGTTAGAGCTTGGGAATAAATTATTGAGGTCTAAGGTTCAAAGTCCATCATAGAAGCTTTAGCTTGAGTAAATTTTATTTTTCTTGGGAAAGGATGGTTTCTGCCTTAAAGGCCTAGATTAATGTGGTGATGATGTTCTAGGAAAGACATGATAGAAGTAATCCCATTCCACTCTTTTCCCTCTTCTCGAAATTCTTATAGGGAAAATCATTCTTCCTTGATCTTTGATTTTCCTCAATTCTCAACTCATTAGTTTTATCAAGATGTTCTAGCCTTTTCTTTCCAAAAAATTCAGTAAAGTACTGAGGCCTTTTAGGATCAAAATGTCTTGGTAAAAGACTCCATATGGTCGGGAAAATATGGTAGAGTTGTGGGAAATTTCAAGAGGAAAAATTCCTAGTAAGCTTGCTGAAATTTTCCTCTAGCTTAGTTCATCTTTCCTCATGAATGAGCTGGAATGTTTCCAGCATCGTTGTACCTTCAAAAGGGTGAAATTTTTAGCTAACATTCCCTCCCAAATACTGCCAGAAAAATGGTCTTTAGGATCAGTTGGAAACTTGAAAGTTCTTGACCAAATTCGAACTGCTCAAATTGGAGCAAAGCAGGAAAAATTCCTGTACGAAAATCGGTTTTGAGAGCTCAAAACCAAGCTGTTTTCTTCTAGAATTTGTACAGAACCTTAGCCATGTTTTTCCTCCATAAAGAAGGCTGGAAACCAGCCTTGAATACCCCTGAAATCCCCTTCAAAACTCGCTACAAAACAGCTGGAAGTAGCAGACGAAAATCTGCCAGAAAATTCACTGTACAGCGAAAATTCCTGTGCAGATTTTTGTCCAGCTCGTTTTCTCTTCTTCTTCCAACTGAAACACCAAGCTACTTCTGCAAAAACCTTCCTTAAACCTCCCCCAACAGAGCTCCATTCGGCCCCTTGAACTTCTGCACGAAATGCCATCAATGGCTGTCCGGAAATCTCTCTACAAAATTCCTGCAATTAAGCTTGATTGGTTTCCAAAATTTCGGTCATCTTATTTAGCAACCTTCCATAATATTTTGCTCAATGGACTAGACTTCTTCTTCATCATTGTACACCCTACTTTCAACCACCATAAGCCTCCATAAGTCAGCATTAATCCCACGAAATTCTATCTAAACAATCAGCCATGGCAGACTTCAAAGCTGTCCAAACAAATCAAGATATTCTTAGGATATCTACTTTCCAAATTCACTTCCTAACAATATTCTTCAAGGATTGTAACAACTAACCTTTCCTTTTCCCTTCCAAATCAGAGAATCAACTCCCTAAACCCTACTAGAATTTGGCCAGACCTATTCCCTCAAAAAAATCGGCAGCTGCACAAACTCTCCCTCTCTCTCTTGATTTTCTTCAAGCAACAAGAACACACACACACTACACCAAGAACACCTACTCCTTCTCCACACCTAATACCCCTCCAAACCACTTCAAACCCTCACGAAAACCTCCAGATTTGATCTACTCCTTGCTGTGCATTCATCAACACCCTTATTAACATCAAACTCCTCAAATCATCTTGCTACTTTAGATCAAAAAGCAGAAATTTCTGTGACGAACAAGAACATCTTCAAGGTAAACTTATTCTAACAACTTCATCCTCTTCAAACTTAATCTCTAATGAAAACCTATATGAATAATCACACTAAGGACTTCTTTCTCTCTCTCTCTCTCTCTCTCTCTCTCTCTCTCATGGACCGAAATTCCTCCCTTGGCCGAATGGTCTCTTGTTCCATGACCATGCTTTCGCCACCCTTCTTGAACAAGATTAGCCATCTAGGTGTTGAGATCTTCTCTAAACTCCTTCAAGTGATTCATCAATCAAGTAAGTACCTTCAATCCTCTTTTTAAAATTTAGAATCATGTCTCTAGGTTGATGAATGGCGATGGGGTTGTGTATGTGATGTTGTTGATTGAAGCATGAGTATATGTATGATTGAGATGGAGATGGGATTTATGCATGGAAGGATTATATTGGTGGATTTAATGATGAGTTGAGATTTGATGCATGTCATAGGTAGTATTTGTGATGAAGCATGCTAGAGATTATGTCACCATAGGTGAATAGGATCTATGAGCATGATTAGATTTTGAAGCCATGATCATGTTTATGCTAGTAGAGGTTAAATCATGTAATAATAAATTTAGATCTATGCCTATGTGCAAGATTTGGATGATTTGATGAATTGAAGGATTGAGTATGTTATTGATTATGACCATGGAATCTTGATCATGATCTAGTTGTCCCTAAGCAAATTTTATTTCATAAATAAAATATTTACTAATGATTTTTGCTAAAGAATTTCGAAAACCCTAGGAAGGGTAGAGTTGGAATTATAATATATGTAAAGGATATTTTAGTCAAATAAATAATGAATTTTCTAGAAAATAAAATAAATAAATATTATTTAAAATAAAGCAAATTAATTAAAGCCCTTATGAAAAATATTCATACTTAATAAAATATTTACTAGACCAAAACCCTTAAGGATTTACTTATTATTTTCCAAGAAAGACTTATTAAATTTAATCTTAACTAGTTTTAGCTATCAATTATTTTCTAACAACTAAGTTACCATTAAATCACTATTTTACCTATTACCACCTATGACTCTTGATCAAATAAATTCTAAATTTTCCTTAACAAGATTTAAACTTTCAACTTATTAGAATTTATTTCCTAATCCATTAATTATTTTAAATAACAAATTAATCTGAGCTTATAAACCTATTCAATTATTGTTTTGCCTTAAAGCTTGGGACACTAGGATCATGGTAGTAGTGAATTGAGTTGATTTAAAATTGAGGAAGTGGATTGTGGCTTGAATCTGATTAAGATTTGTATTTGCCCATGTGAGGTTAGGCCATCTGTCCGAGACCTTGTTGTTGTGAGCAAGAATCAGGTAAGCTCCTGCATAAAACCTAGTGATGTGAAATGTTTTCTTATGGCAAGCTAAATATGGAGTGTATGGACACTCGTTTATTTGAAGGCAATTGAGGGTTGAACTCATCTTTATTTCCAACGTTGGAATTATTCCAAAGTTAATGAGCAGATTTTTCCAAACTCGAAACTCTTTCTAAAACTAATTTCTCACAAAGCTTTGGAAACCCTCACATTGTTATTTTCATGAAGCACAATGCTTTGTTCATTTTATCCCAAGTGGGAAATGTCGTTGAGTACTCAATAAGGGTGGACTATTAGGACTAGTCTTTGATGGGTTATGGTGAGTCTCTCAGTAGGTGGCCACCTCTGAGGGGTGAGTCCTTCCCGGATAAGATGCCAGTTCTAGTGAGTCGTGCCGGTCCGAGCTAGCAATTTATTTTGTTTCAGTCAAATGACTGTGTTTTTGCCAGAATGGACACCCGGTGGTTGTTTGGATATAGAGAAGGAGGAGTATCTTGCCCAGTAGGCCGATCACCTACTTTTGTCAGTCTGCACAACGTGTTAGGCATTCTGACCAGTTATGGGGCCCAAAGTGTGGTAACCCATATCCCTTTCTTTCGAGTGGTTGATTTCATTACTTATGTATGGCTAGAAAAGCCAAAACGCCACTCTTGCTTTTGACTGATGTTTATTGCTTGCCAATGTTTCTCTTATAAAGATTTCACACTTTGCATCCACGAACCAAGCTTCGCTAAATACCCAAAGCACACACGGACTTACTGAGATTTCTGTCTCACCACATTTTATCATGATTTCAGGTTGATCCTGTTGTGGGTGAGTAGCTACCTTGGAAGAGAATGTGTTTTTTTTTTTTTTATAGTATGTACTGCTTTGGGAGACGAGTGTGGATGATTTTAATTATGGTTTTTCTTTTGGAATATCATGGATGTACTGTTGAAGTATTTTTGTCTTGTAATAAATTCTTTTAGCTTGAGTATTATTTATTCCAGCAATTTTTATTTGTGACCTAGTTATAAAGACCCCTTGTTCTTTGGACGGGGCGACATCCCCGGCCCTGGTGGGCCTAGGTCATCCGGGGTGTTACAAAAGGTTTGATAGGCTTGAGCATACTCAACAATGCCACGATAATATTTTACGCAATCTAAGGCTCAATCAAGATATTCAAGGGGATTATTGGCGACATTATTGGAGAGACGAGGACCTCGTGGTCTATTTGGAAGTCGTGGTGGTCTATTTGGTGGTTTCTTTGGACAATTTGGAGGCCCGTCTGATGGCTCTACTTCAAGGGATTCTTAAATGCTTTGACTATCTATTTTTCTTTTTCTTTTATTTTTAGTGTCTTTTTATTTTGTTTTCCTTCAATTCCTTTTTATGCTTTTACTTGGTGTGTTTGTTTTTCTTTTTGTGGGTTTTTTAAATCCTATATTGATGACACGGATTCTTTCACCTTTTTTCAAGGATAAAATTTTCTTTTCTTGGAGCTAATTTGCCTTCGATAGTATTTTTTTTTTATTTCTCTCTTTACATTTTTTTTGTCCTTTGGTTATGATTTATTGTGCAATTTTAGTCCATTGAGAATACTATCCAATTTAAGTGTTGGGAGGGGGGGAAGGGGGGGATTTAATACCTTCTCAAGTGCTTTTTTTTTTTTTTTTTTAAGATTCACTGGATTTTTCTAAAAATTGGTATGAAATTATTTTTGTCAATGATAAGGTTATGATTTTCTCTTTCACTTTGGATGTGCTTTTGTCATTGGTTGGATTTTATTGGGGTAAATTTTTGTATTAAGTTGAATATGTTTAGTCTTGGCAATTTAAGTTAACCTTGGGTATATTTTAGTATTTGAATTTTATTTTACTATTCTTGTTTAGATATGGATAATGTGATGAAATACGAAAAAGTTGTTGATTAATTCTTGATTCATGGTTTTCTAAATTTATTTAGCTTGAAGTTGTGAATAAGAAATGTGAGAAACAAAGAAAAAGAACTGAGTGGAAAAGAATTATTGTTTTGAGATATTATTGAGATATTGAAAAATAATGAAGAAAAAAAATACCCTTATTTTAAATTGGAAGACCATTTGCTAAAAAATGGGTTAATATGGAGAGAAGTAGCAAGTATTATTCTACACTCTTGTGAAGCTATTCTGAAGGCAAGAAGCAAAGAAAAGAAAGAAAAAAATGCTGGAAAAAAAATGTTGATGACAAAAAGGGGGGCCAATACGGTTAGTGAAGAGAAATCCACTTTCTTGAAGCTAATTTCCCAAAGTCATTGGAAGTTGAAGGACTTGTTTATAAGTACCTATTCCATTCCTTTGTTTTCTTTTTCTTGAACAATGATGAGTTTAATTCTTTAATTGTAGTTGGATGTTATTCTTGGATTTATGATTTTGAATTAATGTAGTTCTTTGATCAATTGATTATTTTTCTTGGTATTTCATTACTTTATTTTTTCTTGATAGATTGATGGAACTAAATTTATATCTATTAGACTTGGGAAATGAAATAAATTAAGTTCAATTTAGACAATTGTATGTATTTGCTATCTTAACTGGACTAGGAAAGAAAGTTGAGAAAAGAACCAAGGTAATCAATGATTAGTTGATTTCATCTACAGTATAGAGTTATTGGCTAATTTCATATTTATTATCACCTAGAATATAGGGATAATTTTTGAACAATGAGTTTAATGCATCTTTTTTATTATGTTGGTTGGATTGGGAAATCTACTAATTTAATTATGAGATAGTGAGTCTATGTCTTGGGAAATGAATGGATTCTATTATAATTCCTTGATGATGCCAAGATGATAACTAATTATGATATTTACTAAGTAATTCATTGTCATGCCTTCAAGAATATTTGTCTAAATTGCATATTCTTTCATCCTTGAGTTGTATTTATTTTTCTTTACTTTTCTTTTTATTTTCTTATCACTTTATTGGATTGGTTAAACAATGAATGAAAAGTAACCAATGGTAGTTGTTCCTTGAGGATCGATACTAGTTAATTCCCTATATTATGCTTGCAATAAGTATACTTGCTCATATGTGTAATTTGAAAATTAATGTTTTAATTAAAACTTGATTAGGGATGGAATTAATTTGTATGATTTTTTTATACCCAAATCTTACGCATTAAAAGGCTCCTGTATTGGCACTAGCAGATTTCCGGAAATTTTTCATGGTGGAATGTGATGCTTTTTGTGTCCTAATTGGGGTAGTGATTTTCCATGGAGGAAGGCATTTAGCCTTTTTCAACGAAACGTTATTTGAATAAAAGAGTCACTAGTCGACCAATGATTTAGAAATCTATTAACGAAGAGATTGCATCATTGCAAAGAAATAAGAGTTTGGAGTTGGTTGAGCTTTCAAGAGGATACAAGACAATTTCGGTCCAGTGTTTAACAACACAAAACTGAATAAGAACAATGAGGTTGACAACTATAAAGTTCACTTGGCAGGCAAAGGCTATAAGCAAGAATTTGGTCTAGACTATAGAGAAGTGTATACCTGTTGTGTGATTATTAGTTATGGTCCAATTGGTGCTTGTTTTGGTAGCTCAAAAGTCAAAACTCATGGTCTATCGTTCATATGAATGAAAATTAGCCTTTTTACGTGGAGATTTAGCTGAATAGGTATTTGTTGATCAACCTCTTGGCTATATAAAATTTGGAGACAGCATAAGGTGTGTATATATTAAAGAAGAGAAGGCATTATACGAACTAATTAAACATGGTTCAAGAGGTTGGCATAGTTGTAAAAATGCTTATTTTTTCTGAGGAGATTTTAAGAAATGTCCTAAGAGCATAAATTTTTAAAAGATATTTTAGAAAAGTTTAATTTTTATTAAAAATTACAAAATTTTAGAAAATTTCCTCTACTTCTATCTCTAATATTGGTGAAAAGATTATAGTATACAGTTGTTATGTATCCAATTTTTATTATTAATCCATAAACTCTCAATAAGAACACTTGCAAAAGAAGCTAACTAGCTATCCTCCTGTAAATATTTCTTTTGTGCGTTGCTTAAGGAATCGTCCAACTCATTTACTTGCTTCTCATTGTTTAAAATATAAATTTATATTTTTATAATTTTTTAGTATGGGAAAATTTTATCCCAACTGACATTTTCTACACAATTTAAGTGGATCTTGATTAACGAAATTTTACGTCTCTCTCTCTCTATATATATACATATATATATATATATACACATACATATATATATATATATATATATATATATATTTGTTCAAAACTTTATGGTACATTATCAGTCGCTACCATATGAAAATTTGTCTTTGATACATGGGCCAAAATGTTTTGTTTTTCTAATAATAATAATTGTGTCGAAACTATAATTTAGTGAATTGTTTTAGTGCTTACACTATTGCATGTAAATGGAGCATAAGAAGAATGCATATTAAACATTTTTATGTTGCTTTTGGCATTATTCTTATCGTATAAATAGACTTATCTCGTGAATTTAAAAAATAAATCAATATTTTTTTTAAAAAACTAATTAAATTATGAATAATATTAGCAAGGAAGATTGCTACCATCACAAAATCGTCACAAATTTTATTGTTAATTTTTTTTAAATTTAAAAATCCGGCGACCTTTGCTAAACCATCGCTAACTCATCTTCACAAAGCCATCGCAAATATAATTATAAACTTAATTATAATATCATTAATTAAATGACTAATGCTAAGACGTCACTAAATTAATTGTAAATTTAATTTTAATGTTTTTAATTAAATAACCGTCGTAAATTCGTCGCTAAAAAAAAAATCCGTCACAAAGAAAGACGGTTTCTCTTTGCCATCATAAATAGCGATGCCTTTTTTAGCTACTGGGAAAAACTGTCACAACACCCATTTGCGACAGTTTTTCACAGTCGCAAAACGTGAATTTTCCTGTAGTGTTTAGACTCATGGGACTTGACGAAGTTATGTAGTCCTAAGTTATATGAATCATGTTGTCCATGTTCTTGGCTTAATGAAGGAGTGAATGGGATTTAATGAGTATAAACTTGTTTAACTCTACTTTGATGGCTTTGGGTATTCTTTATCTAATATGTGAGTGTGATTGGGATTGGATGGGCTGAATAAGTGTTTCAATATTTTCTTTGGTGAAAGGAATGATAGTATCTCTGCTATGTTGGCTGTGTTCTTGCATAAATATTGTTGAATATTGTTTGTTTGATGTGATCCTGTTTGCTTGAGCACAATCAACTGTTTACGTGTGGGGAAATAGATAGGGGTTAGATTGGTCTATGTTTTCCAAATCATTTGTGCTATAATTGTTATGGTTTTATGTTTAAATGACAACCTATTACCCTCCATTTAAACATCTTTTATGTGAAATTGATAAGATGAAGATGTATGGGAAAAAATGATGAAAAGATAATCAAAGTGCAGCAAAACCGGCAAAGCTAGTGAAGAACCAGCACTTGTTGGATCAAACTAGCCGGTGCTGGTTGGTTTCTAGAAAACACAGGAAAACTAAGCAGAATTTTGGGACTGAGGTAGAGTGCAACTGGCACTGTTTGCTCCACCTTGGCCAGTGTCGGTTGGTATATTACAGGTGGCAATTCTGAGCTCAACCAGGGCTTGTTAATCCAAAGACTTCACCTCTCAGTGTCTCAAAAAGGGGGAGGGGAAAAAAAAACACAAACGCACACATTAGAAAGATGGTGAAGTCTTTGGAAGATGGTTATGAGAAAGAGGTGTGTTGTTCAAGAGGAGAGTTGCAGAAGAGAAAAGAAGATTTAGCTTGTCTATGAGTGTTCTTCTATTCCTTTCTGTACTTTTTAATTGTATTTTAGGAGATTAAACTAAAGACATAACTTTGTATTAAGTTATCTTTTTGATTAATTATTTGCCAATTTCTAGTATTTGATTGCTTGGATTTATTTTTTTTAGATTAATTAGTCACGTTCTTCTAATAAATTGAGATATGGAGTTAGAGAATTGTGTTCTAAATTAACTAATTGATTCAATATTTGTTCTTAATTAATTAACCTGAGAGAGAGTTTAAGGGTAAAAAATTAGAAATCAAAGGAGTTTTAATATCAGCTAGAGATATGGGTATTATTTCCTTTCATGTTAATATCACCTTGAGCTAGGAGTATTGTTAATTGGATTAATGAATTTAATGTATCTTTTGGCTGGTTTGATGCAATAGAGATATTCATTGAATTCAACAGAAGATAGGAATTTCATAACTCAGGAGAGTGGAATTTATATTTGTGATCTTTCATAATGCTAGATTGGCGATTCGTTGTGATGAATGGTATGTAATACTTGTCATGTTCTAGAGTCCAAATATATGTTCTATTTCCTTATCTTGTTCCTTGATCAATTTTCTGTGATGTTAAATGCAGATAGTGTGATTGTAATTAATTTACTTGCATGATTTTAGCTGAGTAAAACAATAGAGTGAAAGTGATTAAAGGTACTTGTTCATTAATGATTGATATTCGAAAATACCTTATACTGTGCCATGCGATTATAGTACTTACTTAAATGTGATTTTGGCGTATAGTTTAGGAATTGACATTTTAATTAAAACTTGAATATTTGTAAAATTGAATTTAATATTTTTTACACCAAAAATACACACACCCATTTCGTCTTGCACAGGAATTTTCAAACATAATATGTATCTAGCTATCAATTGTTCATCAAAGTCAATAATTAAGTCCAATGCAAATGGATAAATTGTATTCTATGGTGTATTCCTCTATATTCATATCACGTTATCAAAGTTTATAAAACTTCTCATACAAGGTCATTAAGTAATCTACTAGCAGAAATTGCTTCCTTAGTCATAATTTCATTTGTTCCCAGGTTTGAATTTTTGGTTTTGTTCATCTAACACGCTATTCCTCTGACCTATTCCACTATTGAAGAGCAATTCCCTTTAGTTAAGATAACTGACCAGTAGTAACTTAAATGATTAGGTAGGCTAGCCTTGAGTTATCGCACTTTATTAATATTATTGTTATCATCTTGTTTTTCCGACTCACACTCTATCCGTGAATAGACATTCATCATTGAGTTATTGCTCTAAAACGTAGACAAATATGGAAATTTAGAAACAACGGATTTAATCATTCGAAATGATTTTTATAGCTTTATCATTCGATGGATTAGTTGTTTTGTCAGGGTATTGTGTGAATCCTCCAACCTATAGAAGAATAACATTTTTCCAATCCGTTCGTTTATTTAAGCTACTTAAGCAAGAAATCATGGTTACAGATTAAGCCTAAATAGGTTGACGGATGACAAAGTACTCTGTAGAAATAAAAAGAATGAAAAGAAATGAAAGGATTCCATTGAGCACAGTACTCTGTAGAAGCAGTCCGCACTGCACTGCATTTATTTATTCAAACAACACAACAATAAGAACAGAGACAACACACAGTACTCCGTACAAGCAGTCCGCACTCCATTTATTTATTCGGACAACAGAGACAACACACAGTCCGCACTGCATTTATTTAGGCATCCCAGTTAGCTAATAAGCTTCAGGGAGATCTGGTGCCAACCGTCTTCGGCACCTACCCCTCACGCACCTAAGCGGTCTACAACACTTACGGATAGGAGAACAGCGTCCACCGAGATGAACACAATGGTTTTCGGCGTCTTCAGACGATTGTATTATAGTAGTTATAATCTCTGCATTTGGAAGTGTTTCCCTTGACATTTCGATTTCGGGCAATTCTTCCTCAGCTGCACCTATACCACGAGCCTCAAAAACTGCAGCATACAATAATCTGGGTTAAAATCACATTTAACATTCTAACCACATATGACGAAAGAAAGTGAGAGAGCTAACCAGCGAAGGCAGCGATCAAAAGAAGAACGAAGATAGCGAGCTTAGCCATAAGGTTTGTCTCTAGGGGAACTCTTGAATCTTGTGAAGGAACTGAATTTCAATTCCAAATTTATAGAGTCTGAAGCACAGTTTTAAATATATGAATTTTCGCAAGTTAGGAGTATATGCCTACAGGAAAATGATTTCATTTGTCATTTCCCAACTCACGTGATTCATGTCGACTGCTTTTGCATCTCCTTATATTGTTTGCGAATATTAGTAAATTTGGACCAACGATTTTATTCCTTGTGTAATACAGTCTGTGTTCTTAAGAGAATGACAGTATTTGATTTGTTATGAGATTTTATACAAAATAAAAAATTATAATATAATAATATAGTATAATTAAATATATATATATATATATATATATATATATATGAATCTTGAAATACTTTGTATCAAATTTAAATATATAAAAATAATATATAATAGTTATATTAGTTAATCCATAATATATAATTTATTATAAACTTTTTTTTAGAAAAAATGTCAATTCTTTTGAAGTAACTCAAAATAGAAAGTTAAGTCAATTTTATTTTTTTAGACGAAAGGAGTAAATTTAAAGATACACAATTTATTTGCTAATAAGGCCATTAAGTGAAGAAGTCAAGGCAATTGATTGCACGTAATTGTTTCCATGGGGAGGGAGATAATAATTTTTTGTATAAGTTAATGAGTTATTACAATCATTGGAAATTAAATACAAGCATGAAGGGGAGTTAGGAAAGGAAAATTTAAGTACCCGATCCATTGTCATAGGTAATATATATGACTCATAATTGTATTGGCAATTTAATTTTAATTACATGTTTATAATATATGTCTAATTTTTTTTCCACATTTCAAAGTTCTACTACTTTTTCTCATCCTAAACGCTATAATTATCAATTTTTCATTGTAGATAGTGTGACTCATAAAATATATTGCTTTATAATTATTAATTTTTATATATAAATTTAAATGGATTTATTATAAAAAATGGAAGTGCAACTAATGACTATGTTGGATTAGTTCCTAGGAGTGCTGAAGTTGGTTTCTCAGACCGAGGCAGCACTTCTTGTCTAAAGTGGATGTATTTGTTAAAAGATGGGTACTTCTGTGTTTATTTGCATACATGGAAAATTCATACACAATATCCAAAGCATTTCACATGATTCATAAACACCTTAATTATGCACCTGTTCAAGAGGGGAAAAATTTTGGTATTTGCATACACTATCCAAAGCAAAGCCGATGATTCTTCTCAACTGTTACTTTAATTTTCTTATATTTTCACTTTATGTTATTGAGTAATATAAGAATTTTTATTTTCCAATATTAATCTCTTTCTTTCTTGATTCAATTAGCTGTTAATAATAAGGATTTTATAATATCAAAATTCCTTGTGTAATAATAAGGATTTGAAAAGAGTTATGCCTGATTTTATCATAAAGAGTTTCTTTGATGTGAAATTTTTTTTCCGTACGTTGCTTTCTCTAAAGATACACGATTAATTGTTTATTATGACATCAAATGAAGAAGTCAAGGTGATTGATTGCACGTAATTGTAGTTCAAAATATACCTTCAAAGACTAACAAATTTTGTAAAGATATTTTGCAATAATAATAGTATTTTATTTAACAAGTTTTTATTTACATTTTTTATATGTGAAGGTTCAAGTATGCTGGTAAGTGATTTTTGTGTCGGTTCATACTTCACAGCAAGATACAGAATATGGTTATTCTTGGAGGTCATAGATTTTGGACTAGAGATCAATGGATGATATATGTTATTGAGAAATGTGACAGTATCAAACCATTGTATTTCATTAATAGGTGCTAAATAGAGGAATATTTTTATTGTTACACTTGTGGTTCAAAGACAATGCTAGTGCAATATTATTCTTGGAGTCAATATCTTCATATGGCAATGAATGAAGATACTTAAAATATAAAGTGTGTGGGGAAGTCATGCATGTCACACCATTTTACATTGCATTTGATGATTTGAACTATTTTCATGAAAATATGATTTTCATGAGTTTGTTGTTTCATGAATTAATTTGTTCTTGAAGTGGTTGTGTTATTTAAGTTGGTTGAATTTTTGTTTTATTGATGAGAGTTTATTAGAAAGAAGATGAAGCGAGTGAGTAGGAATTAAGGGGATTTGTTAGGGTAATATTTACACAAGAATTAATGTGGAATAGTGGATAAAACTTGACATATAATTCTTGATGGGCTTCAGTTCGAATCCAATCTATTTCAAATCCTTTCCTTTCGTTTATTTTCTTCTTCCCTAATTTTTTCTAAGCCTTGGCCGAAATTTTCCTAAGGTAGCCGCCACCTTGGAGCCAATTCCTAAAATTTAGAAGTGTGATTTATCTTGGGAATTATTTTATAAAGCATTTGAAAATAAATTAAATTCTTATTTCTAATATCTTATCATAATATTTTAGAGAATTTTAAATATTACTAATCTAGATTTTTAAAAGCTATATCAAAGTAATTTATTAGGAAATAAAATATATGAATATATATCTTGTTCTAATGTGATAGCCGGCACTTCTTAAGGAGATAAGTCTCCATATTTTAATTTTCTTCAAATAATTTTTTGAAAAGGAAATAAAAGGATAAATGCTGAATTTTAAATGAAGCACTTATCTTTTAGAATAGGTGTTTTTGAAATTTTGGGGAAGGGGACAAAGGATTTCGAGTAACTTCAAGGAAAAAATGAAACCAAAATTTTATCTTGTAAAAATAATTAATTAATAGCTATTTAAATTACTCAAGTTAATATAGAGAATTAATTAAATTAATTTTTAAATAAATAACCTAATTCCTTCCTATATTTTTCTGGAAAATCCCTCAAAGCTGCCGCCACACACTTAGAGCAATTGGAACTCCACTCAAACTCTTCAAAACCTAGGTAGGGTTATCCAAGAAAATCTTAACCAATTAGGACTTTGTTTTAGCCAAAAAAATACCAAAATTTCCTCTCCCATTCCTTCAGATTTTCGGCCACAATCAACACCATACTGCACAAAAAGTCCAGCCAAAAACCTGCACAAAATCTCTCTAGTTATCGCACAAAAACACAGCTACACAAAGGCTCACTTTTATTCTCTCATTCTTGCCACTATAGAGATGGAAACCAACCTGATTTCTTCTATCTTTCTATCCAGATTCTTGGTCATCATAAGCACCAAAAATACAACAGCAATAACCCCCAAACTACTGCCCAGTTTCGGTACTCAAAGAAGGACCAAAGCTGTCCAACTTTTCTCTTGTGATTGAGAATCCATAACAAGGTAGAACTCCTCCAAACACCTAAACACAAAAACCTACTCAAAATCACGAAACATGAAATTCCCACTCTCTTAGCCTCTCAAAATCATGAAACAAACAGTCTTCTGCCTACTCAAAGTTTCGGCCAGCATATTCCAAGAACAAAGCCAAAACCGAAACACCCTACAAGGTAAACAACCTTCAACCCTTCTATCCATCTCTTACTCCATTCTTTCTCTTTTTTCACCCTTAAATCACTTCTTTCTTGTTGAGTCTCGATCAAGGACATCTAGACGGACCAATCTCTTCAACTATCCATTGAACTCAAGCTAGTCATCAAGGAGTCGCGCGTGTTTTAAGCCTAGTTCGCTAAGAGATAATCAAGATCCTATCTTTACTGATTTAAATGGCCTTGATCTTTAAAGTAATGACTTATGAATGCTTACAGAGTCTAGTATGGAAGCATGAATGAACTAGAATGATGAATATGTTGATGTGGGCCATAGACAAAGCATGTATGAAATAAGACATTGATCTATCTTGTCATGATTAATCTAGATCTATGCTAGGTTGGCAAATATGAGATCTTTTAATATTTATGGGACTGATTATGATGATTTTATGCTAGTTGAACGTAGGAGTTGTCATATTGTGATTTGATTTGGATGAATGCATGGTTATGATCAATAGAATGGCAAAGGGAAGTTGTATATGTGCACTAATGAAATAAATCACCTAGATACCATAGATGAATTAGGTGATTAATGAGATCATGAGAATTTATGTTGCATAAAACAGTGGATGGAATGATTAGATCCTAATTATAGAATTATTTACTCTAGGTAAAGAAGGATCTAGAAGAAGTAAGGGCAATCAATTGAGTTGGGTCTAGCTGTTGATTTATCCAAGTAAATCCCTGCATAACAATTTTGATAAATGTTATATGTTTGCAAGTATTTTGTACAATGATATTTGAATAGAAGTTAATATGATGATTGGCAAGATGATTGAACCTTTGGTTGAAAATGATGGGTTGTGATGTGATGTTTTGATACTTAATTTGAGAACGTCAACATCTTCTTTTCTAAATGAGTTTGTTAAATCTCAACTATTTAAACTAAACAACGATTTCTTACTCTATCACTAAATGTTTTGGAAATGCTATTGTGAAAATCCACAATTTGCAAAGTCAAGCTAATCATAGATTTTCAAATAAAGGAAATGATTCTGCCCCTAAATGGGGAGTGTTGAGTACTCAACGAGGGTAGGCTAGTGATAGTAGTCTTGAAGACCAAGAGTAAGTCTTCTGGCAGGAGGCTACCTCCAGAAGATGAACTCCACTTGGAGTGGTGATAGTACTACTTAGTCAGGCCGTCCAAGCTAGCATATTGGTCCATGTGAATCTTGTTTATCCGGATTGGACAATAGAAGTGTTGGGTGTAGAGATGGGGGAGTATCTCACCCTAGTGGGAGGATCCCCCACTATCTATTGTTGAAAGGTTATATTGAGATGCTATCATGGTGGTAACCATGATATGGATTGTATTACTATATTGTTGAATCATTGCTAGTCTCAACTTAATGAACTTGATGAGTTTATGAATATGATGAAATGATGATTTATTGGGAACTGTTTTAGGTTCAATTTGCAAGGCTCCTTTGTATAACTGTTATTGATGAAATTGACTTGCAAACATGATTTCTATGGTTTTTGATAAACCTGCATGCATGAAATCTTTATATATGACATTTGCACGCACGAGACTTACTGATATGTCAATTTTACACCTTTTATATCATGATTTCAGGGGATTGCTTGTACTAAGCAGGGTGAAGAATTAGGAGATGAACTCCAATTTATTTATTTAATTTTTTTATGTTTTGTATTTATTTCAAGAGATGTTTGTTAGTTTTGAATTTCCAAACTTGTATAAGTTTTGCTTCCGGATGCAATGAGATTATTTCTTTACTTTTATTTAAACATTTTCATTTTGTACCTCATTATAAAGACCCCTGGTCGTTTGGACGGGGTGACATCCTGCTCTATCTAGGTACGTAGGGAGTGGGGTGTTATAAGTGGTATCAGAGGCTAGGTTTAGGCAAATGACATCATTGAGTAGTACCTAAACCTTAGGAATAGAGATGCATTATGTAGTGCTTAACCTCAACGAATTGAGATTTAGTTCTGATTTCTTTATGTTTCTTTTATAGGATGTCTTGAAGATCCATAACTGTGACTTGAGACTGACCTTTTATGTGCGGTCGAGCGAGCGGTAGGGCATCTAGCCCAATACCTATATCGGATTCCTCATCATCGGAGTCAGAGATGGAACCTGAGGATGGATGGATCCTAAGTAAGGATGATATCGACCATAAGCCGCCTATGATGGAAGACTTAGGGGTAGAGAAAGGACTCGAAGATCCAGCACCAGAGATGCTTGCACTTGAGTAGAATGAGGGTTTGGCAGAGTATGAGGGTGATGATGAGGGAGAGATGGGAGGTGGTAAAGCGATTGATGACGAGAGTAAGGATGAGCTAGGAGGAGTTGGGGTTGAGGGAGAAATAGGAGAGCTGGAAGCAGAGGTGATTGAGAAGGAGGATAGAGTGGATACACCTGTGACCCCATCTAATGAAGAAGGAACCACGATGCTACTGGGAAGTGAGTCTTATAAGCCGAAGTTAGAGAGGCCTAAGAGTGCACTAATGCTACCTATAGAGAAACTGAGGGAAGCAGAGTTGAGAGCCAAACTAAGGGGTAGAGACACTGAAGTGCTCATGCTGGGGCAGCCTAGGAAGAAGCATAGATCCTTTGGTTTTGCAAGCGGTTGCGATATAGATTGCAATGTAGATCATGCCAATAGCAGTGCAGGATGGCTAGTGGAACCTTCTTTAGAGACTTCCAATGATTCTAGTGACTCTAGTGATGCTTAGAGTTTTTGGATCTTTAGTGCTTATTCTTTTATTCTTATAAAGAGACGTTTAGTTATTTATTTGATTCAGTATTTGTTCTTTATTTCGAATTTTGTTTAGCAAGAATAAAAAAGGGGTACCTATGGAATACTCCCTTATTTTGTACCAATTTGGAGTTGGTTAATAAAAATACAATTTATTGATTTCTTTAATCTATTTGGTGCATCTTTTGTGAAATTTATTTTCCATTGCATTGCAAGTTATTTCAAATCTATAAGTTGATCAACTGCATGTCATGAACTTCCCCCTAATAAGACTTGTATTGGGTGCGACTAGGTGGCACCAAGGCGTAGGATTATCGTACACAAGAGAACCGTTCAGGAGAGTGAGTCGTCAACCCCTGAGTTCGAGAAGACATGTTGGTCCACTCCAGAAGTGGAAGGGGAATTCGAGCAAGAGCGGGAGCTGATATTTGGAGGATCCCGAGAGGTGACCATTGGGTAAGCCTTCGACAAAATGGCTGCCATTCTTCAGAACTTGGCCAAGAAAGTGGATAAGGTGGACAAGAAAGCACCTAGGGGTGAGGATGAGGCACTGGAACGATTCTTTACGTTCCAACCTCCAACGTTTCAGGGAGAGGTGGAGCAAGATGAAAAGGCGGAGCAGTGGATTTAGCATATGGAGGATATTTTTGTGACTCTACAGCACACTGAGAAGAGAAGAATGAAGTTTGCTGCGTTCAGGTTGAGAGGACTTGCTTGAGCTTGGTGGCAACAAGTTCAGGATGACTAGGAGAGAGAGGATAGTAACTGGATATGGGAGAACTTCATGGAGGCTTTCCGAGTAGAGTATATACCACGGTGGATAGCAGAGAAGAGGGAGGATGAGTTCCAAACCCTCAAGTAAGGAGGGATGATCGTGGCCCAGTATGCTACACGGTTTACCCAGCTATCCATGTTCTGTAAGTGTTTTGTGGATAGCGAGCAGAAGCGAACACGACAGTTTGTGAAATGACTCAGACGGGATTTGAGGAAGGCTTTGGCACCATCTCTACCGGTGACATATACAGCCACAGTAGATGCCACGACCTGAACGGAAAACGAGGACAGGAACCGGTGATAAACTGGCCATTTGAACCAAGTTGACCACCGATGAGACCTCCGATTCACAAGCGAACCGCTAGCCCAATACAGTGTGGAAATAAAGGGAAGTAGCCTAAGACAGTACCATCGGGTTCCATGTCAAGTGTACTGATGTGTCGAAATTGTGAGAGGTGAGGTCATGTAGAAATAAATTGCTGGTAAAAAAGAGTGGCAAGGAGATGCTTCAACTGTGGGGACCCAAACCACCTGAGAAATAATTACCCTAAACCACTCAGGATGGTGTAAGGAGCTTCGACTCAACTAGTTGGGACAAATAGAGGAGCATCTGCTGGGGAAACTGGAAGAGGAGGCCAAAAACTTCAAGTGAAAGTAAAGGTCTTCGCTCTAAATTGGGAAGAGGTTGGAGCTGATCCAGCAGTAGTTGAATGTATGCTTTCTGTGCAAGATCACTCTATTTCTATTTTAATAGACCCCGAATAGACTCATTCATATGTGAATGATAAATGTGCATGCCATTTGGGTTGGGATAGGGTAGAGTTGCCTTATACCATGCTAGTGAGTACGCCCTTGGGGAGGCAAATAGATGCGAGTAAAGTAGTGTGAGGGTGTGATATAATGGTTGGGAATGAGATGTTGAAGGCAGACCTCATAATCTTACCTGTAGACAACTATGATCTGATTTTAGGTATGGATTGGTTGGTGAAACATGGAGCAAGAGTAGATTGCAGAGTTAAGATGGTGCAATTCATTAGACCTTGATGTGATGTACTAGAATTTAGCAAGAAGAATGTAAGGGAGTTGAAATTTCTGATAGCAGGAGTAAAGGCACGAAAGATGTTAAAGAACGGTTGTGTAGGGTATCTGGCTTACCTGATTAATAAGCCAAATTATTAGTGTACCTTGGAAAGCACCGAGGTGGTAAAGGACTTCGCAAATGTATTTTCAGCTGAACTCACTTCTCTTCCACCTTCCCGAGAAGTCGAATTCACAATCGATCTAGTTCCTGGAGCGAGCCAGTATCAAAGACTCCTTATCATATGGCGCCCACGAAATTAAAAGAGTTGAAGGAGCAGCTAGAGGAATTGGTAAATCAAGGATATATATAAGACCCAATACATCACTTTGGGAAGCCCCGGTGTTATCTGTAAAGAAAAATGATGGGACATTGAGATTGTGCATAGACTATAGAGGGCTAAATAACCTCACCATCAAGAACATGTACCCCTTACCTCTGATTGATGAGTTGTTCGATCAGTTGTAAGGTTCATGTTACTTTTCTAAGTTGGATCTCTGACAAGGTTATTACCAAGTGCGAATTAATGAGGAGGATATTCCCAAGATAGCTTTCAACACTAGATATGGCCACTATGAGTTCGTGGTGATGCCATTCAGAGTAACAAATGCACATACCGTTTCTATGGATCTTATGCAGAGGGTTTTCCAACCGTACTTGGATATGTTCGTAGTAATGTTCATAGATGATATTCTGATTTACTCAAAAAGTCTTGAGGAGCATGCAGAGCACTTAAAGTTGGTACTGGAGAAGTTGAGAGAGCATAAACTCTATGCAAAGTTTAGCAAATGCGAGTTTTGGTTAGATTTATTGGCTTTTTTTGGTCACGTGATATCTAAAAATGGGATTAAGGTGGACCCATCAAAGGTCGAAGCCATCTCAAATTGGAAGCAACCGTAGAGCATAACTGAAATTAGGAGTTTCCTTTGATTGGCGGGATATTACTGTCGTTTTATCAAGAACTTCTCTACACTGGCTACACTGATGACCCAACTACTAAGGAAGGACGTACCGTACGTTTGGAGTGATAAGTGTGAGAAGAGTTTTCAAGAGCTTATAAGAAGATTGATAATGGCACCGGTGTTGAGCTTACCTGAAGAAGGAGAGTCCAATTTCGTGTACACGGATGCCTCTAAGGAAGGCCTAGGAGCAGTGTTAATATAGGACAGGAAAGTTATCGCCTATGCATCAAGAAAGTTAAAGCCGCACAATGTGAACTATCCAACGCATGACTTAGAGTTGGCTACAATAGTGTTTGCTTTAAAGAAATAGCGACACTGCCTATTTGCAGTAGAGTAGAAAGTCTTCACGGATCATAAGAGCTTGAAGTATATATTCATGTGAAAGGATTTAAACCTAAGGCAGAGAAGATGGATGGAGTTCCTGGAGGAATAAAAGTGTCCAATTAACTACCATCCAGGGAAAGTGAATGTGGTAGCTGATGCGCTGAGTTGGAAAGTAAGGATGGCTAGCATAAGAGTGCAAGAAGTACAAATTGTACAAGAATTCTTAGGGCAAAAGGCAGAAATAGGAGAAGGGAAAATTAGTCTGAGCAACCTAAGATTGGAGCCTGAGCTAAGATAAAAGATTGGTGAGGTTTAACGAAATAACCAAGAGTTTCAAACTTTTAAGGTAACGGAAGCAAAGAGAGGAAATAAGGAGTTTCGGGCTGACGAAGAGGGAGTGATGTATTTTTTAGAATAGCTATATATATCGGATAACCCAGTATTGAAAAGAAAGATGTTGGTTAAGGCTTACAAGAGTAAGTATTCTATTCATCCAGGAGAGATGAAGATGTACCAAGATTTGAAAAAAGGCCTACTGGTGGCCGGGAATGAAAAGAAATGTGGCACAATATGTCTGCACTTGCTTGACTTGTCAGAAAGTAAAAGCGGAGCATAAGAAGGCAGCTAGATTGCTGCAACCATTGCCTATTCCCGAGTGGAAGTAACAAGAGGTAACGATGGACTTTGTCACCGGGTTACAATGTCCAAGACTATGAAGGATGCTGTGTGGGTTGTGGTTGATATGTTAACCAAGACTGCTCATTTTATTCTAATAAATGTGAAAGACTCTATGGATAAGTTGGCTAAGACTTATATTCGGGAAGTTGTTAGATTGTATGGTATACCGTTGAGTATTGTATCCGACAGGGATCCCAAATTTACTTTCAGGTTTTGGACCAAATTTCAAGAGTCAATGGAAATGACTCTGAAGCTCAGTACTTCTACTCATCCATAGACAGATGGACAATCCGAAAGGGTTATCCAGATTTTGGAGGATATGCTTAGGGTTTGAGTACTGGATTTCAGAGATAAGTGGTTGGATTACATACCTTACGCCGAATTGGCCTACAATAACAGTCATCAGGCATTAATTGGAATGGCACCCTATGAAGAATTATATGGACGAAAATGTCAAGTACCGTTGTATTGAGGTTAGACTAAGAATGGATAAATCAGCAAGTCTGGGGAGGTAAATATTGAGGAAATTGTAGACAAAGTAAAGATGATAAGGAAAAGACTGAAAGCTGCGCAAAGCCGACGAAAAGTTATGCCGACAATAGAAGAAGGGAGTTGGAATTTCAAGTAGGAGGTCAGACATTTCTAAAAATAACACCTAGCAGAGAATGAGAGAAACTAAGTCCTAGATATTTAGGTCCATTTCCGGTTGAAAGGATTAGATCCGTAGCATACCAGATGGAGCTGCTAGAAGGGTTAGCAAGAATTCATAATGTGTTCCATGTGTCCCAATTGAAGAAATACAACCCTGACCCGGAGCATGTATTGAATGAGGAACCATTGATCCTACAACCTGATTTGAGCTATGTTAAGAAACCCATTAAGGTTCTAGATCGCAGTGTCAAGATGATGAGGAATAAGTAGATACCTATGGTGAAGAACTTATGGGATCATCATGTTACACAGGATGCAACGTGGGAGTTTGAAGACTGGGTGAATAGGAAGTATCCGAATTTGATTTAGAAATTTAGCACCTTGAATTTCAGGATGAAATTCTTTTAAGGGGAAGAAGATGTAATACCTCGTATTAGACCACCATTAGTATGTGGGGAAGTCATGCATGTCACACCATTTTATATTACATTTGATGATTTGAACTATTTCCATGAAAATATGAGTTTCATGAATTTCTGGTTTCATGAATTAATTTGTAGTTGAAGTGGTTGTGTTATTTGAGTTAGTTGAGTTTTTGTTTTATTGAGGAAAGTTTATTAGAAAGAAGATGAAGCAAGTGAATAGGAATTAAGGGGATTTGTTAGGAGAATACTTACACAAGAATTAATGTGGAATAGTGGATAAAACTTGATGTTTAATTCTTGATGAGCTTGAGTTTGAATCCTATCTATTTCAAATCCTTTCCTTTCTTTTATTTTCTTCTTCCCTAATTTTTTCTAAGCCTTGGCCGCAATTCTCCTAGGGTAGCCGCCACGTTGGAGTCAATTCCTAAACTTTTGGAGTATGATTTATCTTGGGAATTATTTTATAAAGCATTTGAAAATAAATTAAATTCTTATTTCTAATATCTTATCATAATCTTTTAAATAATTTTAAATATTACTAATCTGAATTTTTAAAAGCTATATCTAAGTAATTTATTAGGAAATAAAATATATGAATATATATCATGTTCTAATGTGGTAGCCGCCACTTCTTAAGGAGATAAGTCTCCATATTTTAATTTTCTTCAAATAATTTTTAAAAATAAAATAAAAGGATAAATGTTGGATTTTAAATGAAGCACTTGTCTTTTAGAATAGGTGTTTTCGAAATTTAGGGGAAGGGGAAAAAGGATTTCGAGTAGCTTCAAGGAAAAAAGGAAACCAAAATTTTAACTTGTAAAATAATTAATTAATAGCTATTTAAATTACTCAACTTAATATAAGGAATTAATTAAATTATATCATAAATAAATAACCTAATTCCTTCCTATATTTTTCTAGAGAATCCCTCAAAGTTGTCGGCATATACTTAGAGCAATTGGAGCTCAACTCAAATTCTTCAAAACCTAGGTAGGGTTGTCCAAAAAAACCTTAACCAATTAGGACTTTGTTTTAGCCAAAAATATACCAGAATTTCCCCTCCCATTCCTTCAGATTTTCGGCCACAATCAGCACCATACTGCACAAAATGTCCAGCCAAAAACCTGCACAAAATCTCTCTAGTTATCGCACAAAAACATAGCCACACAAAGGCTCTCTTTTCTTCTCTCACTCTTGCCACTATAGAGACCAAAACCAACCTGATTTCTTTCCTCTTTCTGTGCAGATTTTTTATCATTATAAGCACAAAAAATAAAGTAGCAATAACCCTCAAACTACTGCCCAGTTTCGGTACTCAAAGAAGGACCAAAGCTGTCCAACTTTTCTTTTGTGATTGAGAATCCATAACAAGGTAGAACTCCTCCAAACACCTAATGTGAAATCCCAGCCAAAACCAACCTTAGAGTAAGGGGGTTGGGATAAATATCATATTTTATTGCATATTTAAATATATTTTTATATGATTTTATGTGCATTGAATTTGTGTTTTATAGTCTAGAGGGTTTGATTATGATTATTGAGTAAGAAGGGCAAAATGGTAATTTTTGCCTGAGATGAAAATATGGAGATAGCTTGGGAAATAAATAGGAAAAGAATTTTAGAGAGGAAATAAGAACAAGAGTTGTTGTGGTGTAGTGGTTAGAGCTTTCGAATTAATTCTTGAGGTCTTGGGTTCAAATTCCATTATTAGAGCTATAGCATGATTAAATTTTATTTTTCCTTGGGAAGTATCATTGTCAGCCTTAGTGGTGTTTGGAGTAGGGTAGAGATGTTGTCCTATGAGAGACATGATAGGAGTCTTCAAATCCTACTCTTTTGCTCTACACAAAATTTCTAAGGGGAATATATTTCCTCTTGATCCTTAGTTTTTCCTAATTCTCAATTCATTAGTTTGTTTATTGTGTTCAAGCTAATTTTATTCTAGAAAAAATCCAGAAATGTGTTGTGGCTTTGAAGGTTCAAAATGTCTTAGTAAAAGACATCATATGGACCGAAACAATGGATGAGGGGGAAAGATTTCAAGTGAATTAAATTCCTTAGTGAACTTTCTAAAAATTCACTCTAGCTAGGTTCATTTCCCTTTGTACATAGAACTGAAATTTTTCCAGCTTTGTGTGCCTTCAAGGTGTCGAAATTCTTGACCATTATTCCCTCCCAAATGCAGCCAGAAAATGTCCCTTTTGATCAGCTTAGAATCTGGATTTTTATGGCTATTTTCGGACTGCACAAAGATGGTGCAAAACCAGAAAAAAAAAATCCTGCACAAATCGCAGCTTTGGAGGTCCTAAACCAATCTGTTTTCTTCCAGTTTTTGTACAGCACCCTAGCCATGTTTTTCCTCCATGAAGTAGGCTGGAAACCAGCCTTGAAATCCCCAGAAATTCCCCTTCAAAGCCTCTGTAAATCGCCTAGAAAAGGGCAGCCGAAAACTGCCCAGAAAATTCCAGCCTTACAAAAATCTGTGCAGTGATTTTTTTTTTCCAGCTTTGTTTCCTAATTCTCTCCTAGCCGAAACTCCATCCTTTTTTTGCAAAAATCACCCTTAAACCTCCATTAACAGAACTCCATTGTCCTCACAAAGTTCTGCATGAAAATTTAGCCATGGATGCCTAAAAGATTTCCAAAAAAATTCTGCAATCATTCCTTGATTTGGATACCAAAATTCCTGCTACCATGATTTAACAACTTTCTATAAAATATACCTCAAACAACCAGACCTTCTCTCCACCATTATACTCCATAATTTCGACCACCCTAAGCTTCCTTCAACCAGCTTTCATTCGACCAAAACACTGCCCAGAAATTCATCCATGGCAGATCTCCGAAAGCTCTCCAATAATCAAAGATATTCTTATGATATCTAGTTTCCAAATTTGCTTCCCAAAAATATTCTTCAATGATTTTAACAACTAGCCTTTCCTTTTTCCTTCCAAACCATAAAAACCATCTTCCTAAAACCTACAAACAGTTTGGCAGCCCTAATCTCTTCAGAATTTCGGCAGCCTCCATCCAAGAACTCTCTATTCTCTTCAACCTCAAGAACACATAGTACACCAAGAACACCTACTCCTTCCTTTCACCTAATACCTCTCCAAATCACTTCAAACTACCTCTAAAAATTCCAGATTTCATCTATTCATTGCTGTGAGTCCATCCGTACCATTTTTAACATCAAACTCCAAAATCCAACTTGCACTTTTGGATAAAAAACCAGAAATTTCTATTAAGGTCAAGAACATCTTCAAGGTAAATTTATTATAACAACTTCATCTTCTCCAATCTTGATCTCTAGTGAGAGCCTATGTGAATAAACATGCTAATGGTCTCTCTCTCTCTCTCTCTCTCTCTCTCTCTCTCTCTCTCTCTCTCTCTCTCTCTCATGGCCGAAAATTCCCCTCTCTTGGCCGGATGACTTTTTCTCCCATGAACATGCTTTCGCCATCTCCCATAGACAAAGTTAGACATCTAGGAGTTGAGATCTACACTAAACTCCTTCAAGGCATTCATCAACCAAGTAAGTACCTTCAATCTTCCTTTTTAAACTCTAGATTCATGTCTCTAGGATAATGATGATAGTAGGTGGACGGCGATAGGATTTAAGTATATATATATATATATATATATATATTGTTGAGATTGAAGTATGAATGTATGTATGAATATGAAGGAGATGGGATTTATGCATGGATAGATTATCTTGGTCAATTGTATGATGATTTGAGATTTAATGCATGTCTCCATGTCATAGGTAGTATTTGTGATGAAGCATGCTAGAGATTATGTCACCTTTGGTGAATAGGATTTATATTCATGTTGGATTATTGAAGCCATGATCATATTTATGCTAGTAGAGGTTAGATCATGTTTTGATAAATTGAGATCTATGCTTGTATGCATGATTTGGATGATTTGATGAATTGAAGGGTTGTATATGTTCATGATTATGGTTAGCTATAGGAAAGGAATATGATCATGATCTAGTTATCCCTAAGCTAAATTTAATTTCATTAATAAAATATTTAATAATATGATTTTTCTAGTAAAATTTTGAAAACCATGGGAAAATGTGGATTTGGTCTTTTATATAAAATAGTGATATTTTAGTCAAATAAATAATAGTTTTTGCTAGAAAAATAAAAAATATATATTTATATATATATTTATATTATTTAAAATAATAAAATCAATTAAAGCCTTTTATGGAAATAATTATAATTAATAAAATATTTATTACTAAAAATTTAATTATTATCTTTTAATCAAAACCCATTAAGGATTTGCTTATTATTTTTCAAGCAAGACTCATTAAATTTATTTTCAACAAATTTTAGCTATCAATTATTTTCTAACAACTAAATTATTAATAAATCATTATTTTACCTAATACCACCTTGGACCCTTTTTCAAATAAACCATAATTTATTTTTAGCAAGATTTAAACCTTCAACTTTTTGTACCTAATTCCCAAACTCTAGTTATTTTAATATTAAACTAGATTTATTTTATAAACTCTTTTATTTATTATCGAGCCTTAAAGCTTGGAACACTAGAGATATGATTGTAGTAAGTTGAGTTAGTTTTATTTGTGAAAGTGAATCATTGGCTTGAGTTTGATTGTGGTTTGTATTTACCCCATGCGGGGCTAGGTCAGCTGTTGGAGACCTTTGTTGTTTGCAAGGATCAGGTAAGCTCCTGCATAAAACCTGTCTGATGAAAAATGATTTTTTTTTATGGCAAGCCAAATGTAGAGTGTAGGGTCACTCATTTCTGTAAAGGCAATTGAGGATTATTTCCATTCTCATTTCAGACAAATAAATTATTTGTAAATCAAGGGGCGGTTTTACTCAAAACCTAAAATTCTTTCTAAAACCAATTTTGTCCCAAACTTTGGAAAACCTGAATTGCCATTTTCAAGTGGAACTTTCTTTTGTTCATTTTCTTCCCAAGTGGGATATGTTACGTTGAGTACTCAATGGGGGTAGACCGGTAGTACTAGTTTTGAAGAGTAAGAGAGAGTCTTCTGGCAGGAGGCCTCCTCCAGAAGATGAACTCAACTTAGAGAAACGTTAGTACTACTTAGTCATGTCGGTCCGAGCTAGCAGTTTTTATTTCAGTCAAGTGACTGTGTTTTGCCGGAATGGACACCCGGTTGTTGTTTGGGTATAGAGAAGGAGGAGTATCTTGCCCGGTAGGCTGATCACCTACCTTTAGTCAGTCTGCACAAAGTGTCGGCATTCTCACCGGCAGTATGCACAAAGTGTCGGCATACTGACCATCCAGTTATGGGGCCCAACGTGTGGTAACCCATAATCCTTTCTTTCGAGTGGTTGATCTTATAAATTATATATGGCTGGAAAAGCCAAAAACGCCACTCTTGTTTTTGAACATCATTCATTGTTTGCCAGTATTTCTTTTGTCAGTCTGCATAAAGTGTGGCATTCTGACCATTGTATGGTTATGGGGCCCAATGTGCGGTAACCCATGACCACCTTTATGAGTGGTTGATTTTATTGTACACTTGTATGGTTTCAAAAAGAGGAAAACACCACTCTTGCTTTTGACTAATGTTTATTGCTTGCCAATATTTCTCTTATAAAAATTTCACACTTTGCATCCACGAACTGTTTTCACTGAACACCCAAAGCACACACGGACTTACTGAGATTTCTGTCTCATCACCTTTTTACCATGATTTCAGGCCGATCCTGCTGTGGGAATGAGTAGCTAGTGTTATCTGCCTTGGAAGAGAATGTTGTCTTTTATTTTTGTGTATTGCTTTGGGGAGTTGAGAGTGGATGATTTTATTTATGGATTTGTTTTTCTTTTGGGAATTCATGGTTTTATTCGTGGATTTATTCTTGGGTTGTAATAAATTTTAAGTTAAATTATTATTTTCATTTCGCTATTTTAATTGTGTGACCTAGTTATAAAGACCCCTTATCATTTGGACGGGGTGATATCCTCGGCCCTGGCGGGCCTAGGTAGCGGGGTGTTACAAGTGGTATCAGAGACTTGGTTTAGGCAATTATTCATTGTATATGTGCTCTTTATTTAAGTTTAAATCTTTATTTAACCTTTCTTGTTGATGCCGTAGGATGGTTAGAATGCTTAGGACCGCGGGGAAAGGGCCGCAGTGGCACCCTCCTATCCCTATATACCCGCAGGACCTTCCAGTTCCCCAGCCTGCCCCTCAGCCAGTTGTTCCTATGGAGGATAGCAGTGATGATGAGGTCTAGATCCTTAAGCCACCCCCAATCCTGGTAATAGATATAAGTTCTGACAGTGAAGATGAGGAGATAGCCGTGGAGCATGTTCCCTACCCTTCTAGTCCCATAGTGGATTTATCGGCAGATAGTGATGACCCGGGGGAGATAGATTATGAGTCTCCACCTAGGCCTGCCTTCGTTCCTTCCTTCATTTCTCCTCCCCACCGAATCGAGCCCGGAAAGAGTTCTAAGCACCCCGAGAAGGAGCCCATGGAGGGGTTTGCTAGCAGGATTGGGTAGATTTCTCTAAGAACTCTGGGGAATGGTTATATAAGGTCGACCTTGAAGATTCTGATGAGGACTATAGATGCTAAGAGCTGATATGATCAAGATGCTTATTTATTGCTTTCCGTAAACTTCTGTGTTAAGGAATTTCCTTTCTATTTACTGCTTTCATTTCAAAATTTGTGCAAATAGGAGTACCTAGAGTACTCTAAGATTTGAGAAATTTTTTTTTATGCAATTCTTTTTACAAAAACCTACATATGATTTTCTTTTACCTAAACCTGAATGTGAACGCATGCTCAAAATATTTTAAACTTGCATGCATAAACTCATCATCTGGGCTTGACTGAGGATGGCACCTGAGCGCCGTGTAACCACATCAATAGAAGAGTTTTGGAAGCAAAGCCTGTTGCATCGGAGTATGAGATGACTCAAATCCCGTCACCAAATTGGGGGGATGAGAACGAGCCAGATTCGGAATGGGGATCTGAAGCACCGGATGACGTGTCGATGGGACAGGCATTCAGTAAGATGGTGGAGGTTCTACAAACCTTGACAGAGCGGAAGGTCCCTAAGGGAGAAGATGAGGCATTAGAGCGGTTTTTGAAGTTTCAGCCGTAGTCTTCTTGGGCGAAGTTGAGCAAGATCAGAAGGCAGAGCAATTGATCGAGTAGATGGAGGATATATTTGCAATGCTCCAACACATTGAGGAGTGGACGGTTAAATTTGCCGCATTCCATTTGAGAGGCCCAGCTCGGGCATGGTGGTAGCAAATTCAAGACGACGGGGTCGAGCAGGAATGGACGTGGTCCAGTTTCATCGAAGCCTTCAGAACTGAGTACATCCCTCAGTGGATAGTGGAAAAGCGAGAGAAAGAATTTCAAAATTTGAAGCAGGGAGGCATGTCAGTGACCTAGTACGTAGCACGGTTCACCCAGCTGTCGAAGTACTACAAGAGATTAGTGGACACCGAGCAGAATAGGACAAGGCAGTTTGTTAAAGGATTGAGGCCGGAATTGATGAAGGCGTTAGCACCTTCTCCTCCAACGACCTATTTAGGGCCCGTAGGCGCAACTACCCGGACAGAAAATGAGGACCGCAATAGAATGCCAACGAGGCCTTTCCAGTAGCCAAGGCAACTGCAAGGACCTTTCCAGAGGTAGCAATCCAACAAGCGCCCTACCAACCAGGAGTAGGAGACCCGGGAAGGCCAACATTGTTGCTGATGCACTGAACAGAAAAGTCGGTATGGTCAGACTAAGAGTGAAGGAGATTCAAGTGGTTCAGGGTGTATTAGACAGAAGGATGGAATTTGAATTCGAGGTATTTGGGGCCGTTCCCACTAAAGGAAATGATTGGACCGGTAGCATACCGACTCGATTTGCCAGATGGGTTGACGGGAATTCATGATGTGTTTCATGTGTCACAATTGAAGAAGTACAATGCCGATCTCAGTCATGTTCTGAATAATGAGTCGTTGGTGTTGCAACCCAATCTGAGTTATGTGGAGAAGCCCGTGCGAATATTACACCACAGTATCAAGAATCTCCGGAACAAGCAGATACCGATGCTAAAGGTTCATTGGGATCATCAAGGCACGTGAGATGCCACATGGGAATTAGAAGAGTGGGTTAAGTGGAAGTATCCCGATCTGAAATAGAAGTATGCTTGAAGTTCGGGACGAAATTCTTATAAGGAGGGGAGGATGTGAAACCCCAACCAAAACCAACCTTACAATAAGGGGGTTGGGATGCATATCATATTTTATTACATGTTTAAATATATTTTTATATGATTTTATGTGCATTGAATTTGTGTTTTATAGTCTAGAGGGCTTGATTATGATTATTGAGTGAGAAGGGCAAAATGGTAATTTTTGCCTGAGATGAAAATATGGAGATAGCTTGGGAAATAAATATGAAAAGAATTTTAGAGAGGAAATAAGAACAAGAGTTGTTGTGGTGTAGTGGTTAGAGCTTTCGAATTAATTCTTGAGGTCTTGGGTTCAAATTCCATTATTAGAGCTATAGCATGATTAAATTTTATTTTTCCTTGGGAAGTATCATTGTCAGCCTTAGTGGTGTTTGGAGTAGGGTAGAGATGTTGTCCTTTGAGAGATATGATAGGAGTCTTCAAATCCTACTCTTTTGCTCTACACAAAATTTCTAAGGGGAATATATTTCCTCTTGATCTTTAGTTTTTCCTAATTCTCAATTCATTAGTTTGTTCATTGTGTTCAAGCTAATTTTATTCTAGAAAAATTCCAGCAATGTGTTGTGGCTTTGAAGGTTCAAAATGTCTTAGTAAAAGACATCATATGGACCAAAACAATGGATGAAGGGGGAAAGATTTTAAGTGAATTAAATTCCTTAGTGAACTTTCTAAAAATTCACTCTAGCTAGGTTCATTTCCCTTTGTACATAGAACTGAAATTTTTCCAGCTTTGTGTGCCTTCAAGGTGTCGAAATTCTTGACCATTATTCCCTCCCAAATGCAGCCAGAAAATGTCCCTTTTGATCAGCTTAGAATCTGGATTTTTATGGCTATTTTCGGACTGCACAAAAATGGTGCAAAACCAGAAAAAAATCCTGTACAAATCGCAGCTTTGGAGGTCCAAAACCAATCTGTTTTCTTCCAGTTTTTGTACAGCACCCTAGCCATGTTTTTCCTCCGTGAAGTAGGCTGGAAACTATCCTTGAAAGCGCCAAAAATTCCACTTCAGAGCCTCTGCAAATCACCCAGAAAAGGGCAGCCGAAAACTGCCCAGAAAATTCCAGACTTGCAAAAATCTGTGCAGTGATTTTTTTTTTTCCAGCTTTGTTTCCTAATTCTCTCCAAGCCGAAACTCCATCCTTTTTTTGCAAAAATCACCCTTAAACCTCCATTAACAGAACTCCATTGTCCTCCAAAAGTTCTGCACGAAAATCTAGCCATGGATGCCTAAAAGATTTCCAAAAAAAATCTGCAATCATTCCTTGATTTGGATACCAAAATTCCTGCTACCATGATTTAACAACTTTCTATAAAATATACCTCAAACAACCAGACCTTCTCTCCACATTATACTCCATAATTTCGGCCACCCTAGGCCTCCTTCAACCAGCTTTCATTCAACCAAAACACTGCCCAGAAATTCGTCCACGGCAGATCTCCGAAAGCTCTCCAATAATCAAATATATTCTTGTGATATCTAGTTTCCAAATTTGCTTCTCAAAAATATTCTTCAAGGATTTTAACAAATAGCCTTTCCTTTTTTCTTCCAAACCATAAAAACCATCTTTCTAAACCCTACAAACAGTTTGGCAGCCCTAATCTCTTCAGAATTTCGGCAGCCTCCATCCAAGAACTCTCTATTCTCTTTAACCTCAAGAACACATAGTACACCAAGAACACCTACTCCTTCCTTAGACGAGACAACATCCTACCCTATCTAGGTATATAGGGAGTGGGGTGTTACAAATAATCCCACAAATATTACACTTCCCCAATGGTATTTTAACACTTTTTTTCATCCACCATTCACACAATGCCACACGTCCATTTTTCACCGCAATTTCCTATTTTCTTCAGAAATGACCAAAATCAGGTCCGTAACGGAAAAATATTTTATTTCACCATTCAACTACAAAAATTCCACTAAATCCATTGGTAACACTAAAATTCTTTAATTCCTTTTCTACTTGGTAAAATCTATGGTCAAAATCACGGGGCAAGGTCAAAATGGCGAAAATGCCCCCGATACTCCAGGTAGGCATATTTCACACCAAAATATACGTTTCATCGTACTAACCAATTTTTCTTTCCAGAGTACCCTTATATTCTCATTTTATTAATACAAATAGCCTTCTAAAAATTTAGGGTACGGATAGAATAAATCTAATAATTACATCAAGGTCCCGAGAAAATATTATTCCACCAAAATATTCGTCTCATTACACCGAGCAAATTTTCTTCTGAACATTGATACAAATTCTCATCCTATTACCAATAGTAGCCAATCGAAAGTAAAAAGGTGGGATGTTACAGATAGGGGCTAAAATCATCATTTTTTTTCCTAGTTATATTCCTTCCGATTTGATATTTCACTTTCAATACAATAACTAGTCATATTCCTTCTGATTTGATATTTCACTTATAAAATACTTTCTATAATTTTTACGCAAAAATAGGTAAAAATTAGAGCTAATTGAATAATTTTCCAATGCAGATCCAGCCTCAGGCCAAGAAGATGGACCTATCACCGGTCCTATACTGGAAGCATAGAGGAAAGCAGAGAAAAAAATAGATGAAATAGAGGAGCAATAGAAATTGGTTAAAAGGAAACAATGGCTCACTGCATGGCTCGGTCGGCTCAAAGAACAAAGAAAACAAAACGGAAACGAGAAGTAACAAAATCGATGGGCTAAGTAAGAAAAACAAAGAAACAAAGCAAAAGAGGAAAAAGACAAAATTTTATCATGCCAGGATGTAAGAAATCCTAGGGAGGATATGTAAAGCTAAGCCGCGGCTCAGTGAGAAGGCAACCAAACGAGGAGAAAAGAAGCAGCTTCGGTCGGTGAGCAATAGCAAAAAGGAAAGTGGCTAGAATAAGCTTTATGGCTCAGCAGAAATGAAATTTCATTGGCTCGGCAGAATAGAAGGATGGCTCAGTGAAGCCAAATTCAAGAAAAGAATGTGCTCCAGTACATAGAGACAAAATCAAGTTTCCAATTGTTTTCCAATTGTTTTTGGTGGACTTCTTTTATATTTGTTTAGAATTCTATTAGGAAATTACTACTTCTTTTTTATTTTGGATTTTTAGGAAAGTACTACTTCTTTACTTAGGATTCTTTTAGGAAATTTGTAAGTCTATAAATAAAGACTTAGACATATTTTTAGAGTGCACCACTGATATTTTTTCTAGAGAAATTACTCAATGAGCATTGATTCTTGGAGGGGTTTTCATTGGAAATTGAAATGCTTGTCTATGAGTATTTATCTCTTTCCTTTGTTTTCTTTTTCTTGAACAATGATGATTTTAATTCTTGAATTGTATTTGGATATTATTCTTGGATTTATGATTTTGAGTTAATTTAGTTCTTTGATTAATTAATTATTTTTCTTGGTGTTTGATTACTTGATTTTATTTGATAGGTTGATGGGATTAAATTTATATCTAATGGACTTGGAAACCGAAGTTAGATTGAGTTTAATTTAATCAATTCTACATATTTGTTATTTCTTGACAGACTTGGGAAATGAAGTTAAGATTAAAGAACCTAAGTAATCAAAGATTAGTAAATTCTGCCTAGAGTATAGGGTTATTGGCTAATTTCATATTTATTATTACCTAGAGCATAGGAATAATTTATAAGGAATAGAGTTTAATGCATCTTTTGGTTATTTTAGTGCGATTGGGAAATCTGCGAATGTAATCAAGAGATAGTAATTCTATGGATTGGGAAAGAAATGGAGTTTATGTAATTGGATTCATGACTTGGGAAACGATTGAATTTTATTTCATATTCCTTCATGATTCCAAGAAAATAATTAGTTGTGATAAGTGTTAAATAATTCATGTCATGCGTTTGAGAATAATTATATGATTACATGTTTTTTTCTCCATGAGTTTTATATATATATATATATATATATATATATATATATAGTTTTTATTTTTATTTTGATTTCTGTTTCACTTTATTTGGTCAGTTAAACAGTGAATGAAAAATGATTAGTGTATACTTGTTCCTTTGAGGATCGATACTCATTAATTCCCTATGCTAAGTTTACGATGAGTATACTTACTCGTATGTATATTTTGAGATTAATGTTTTAATTAAAACTTGACTAAGGGATGGATTTAAATTTGATGATTTTTATACACCTAAAATTTTTGCATCGGTGTAATAGGAATATGTAGAACATGACCACACAATAGTAATCTGTATAAAAGTACTATAACAAATAAAACTATTACTGCTATTGCTACTGCTTGGATGAGTACCTTACGACCTGAGTATAAGTTCGTGGTCTGATGAAACTGGACTTGTGCACTTTGATGTATGATGGATGAGGTCTCAAAATGAAGCTAATAAACCTGTACATTTTGTGTATATCTCTAGTCAATAAACATGTACGTTGTTTGTTGAACTGAGCATCTTTTCGGGACTTGTGTAGACGAGTAGGGTATGGTACGTTAGGCTGAAAAGTAGGTTTTTCGGGAGCTGGACAGGGGATAGCCGGCGCCAGTTCTAGTGCTTCAGGCGGCGCCGGTTCCATTCTATGTTGTATCATTTCAGTGTTTATGGATATCTGGCACCAGTTCTCTTCTTCCAGTCGGCGCCGGCCTTCATCTGGTCTGTCTGGTAATTCTTTTCCACTTCGCAACGTGATAGTAGCTATTTCCATACTGGCTAATGGTGTGAGTTCATGAGATTTTATTACCTTATCCGTCAAAAACCAGATTTGTTATTCCATGTTGCGGATCATTGCGTCGAATTTCTTGAATGTGGAATCGATTTCTTGGAAACGCTTCGTGACATGCACTACAAATTTACCAACTAAGGTTTCAAGCTCTGTTGATTCTGGTGCTGTGAGTGTTCCTTCCGACGCGTGATGGAGTTACTGCCCCCTGTTCGACCTTCTTAGATCCCAATTCACCATTTCTCCTAAACAAGGAGACAAGTTAGAAATGGAATTTACAAGAGTATGCAGTTAGTTTAAAAGACGTGGTCCAAGTTAGTTAGTTTAAGTTAGGTTACACAATTAGACAAGAATACACGAAATACAACAGATAGCACCGTTTTGCAGAAAGAACAAATATACATATTTACCTATTGACATATTTACATATTTATATGGTTAAATCAACAAAATCCGAGTTTTCATGCTACTGTTCCCTGGCAACGGCGCCAAAAGCTTGATGCGTTCAAACTTGGGTATAAAAATCATACAAAACTAAACACATTCCCAATCAAGTTTAAATTAAAACGTTAAACCCAAACCACACATACGAGCAAGCGTACTCATCATTAACTGATAATAGGGTTAAAACAAGTGTTGATCCTCAAGGAACAAGTAGACATTAATTACCCTTCTTTCATTGTTTAACCAACTCGATAAAGTGAAAAACAAATAAAAAGGAAAATAAAATAAAAATATGTATATGTCAAGTATGTAGATTTATGTAAATCTGGCCATTGTTTAGACAAATATGATTTTCAAGAACTTAACTATTATCATAACCAATCATTCTCTTGGCACCATGAAGGATGAAGGTAGACTCACTTTAATGGTCAATCCATGAAATCACTATCTTCTAGATAAATTAGAATCACTTGGTCCGTCTAAACTAATTCATCCAAAAGACGTATTAAACACAATCCTTAATTAAATTCCCTTGGTCTTGGCGAATTTAAAACATGAAATTAATCAATGAACCCTTAGTCTCGGAAGACATCAATTAACCTTCAATTACCAGTTCTTAAATAATCAACCCCCTTTTGTCCAGCAAGTCAATTGCCAACAAAATATGAAATTAATAAAATGAAACACCCATCAACCCCCTTTGGTCCAGCAAGTCAATGGATAGAATTAACTAACTAATCTCGTAATAAGCATAAGTAATTGAATGCCAAGAATAATAACTAATTAATCAAAAGATCAAATAACTCTAGAAATCATGAATATCTAAAATAATGTTGAATTACAATAAAACAATTAACATATCATTGTCAAGAAAAAGAAAATAAAGTAAAAGAAAGAACTCATAGACAAGTCTCCTTCTTCTTCCTTTGAAGACCTTCTTGTACAACCCTCTTTGAACTTTAAAGAATTCCTCCTTGGACTGAGTAATTTTCTATAGTGATCAATGAATTTTCTCATTTTTCCTTGTGTTTTCCATCTATTTATAGGCTTAAGAGGTGCCTAAACTCGTAGGTACAAAGTTCTTAGCCGAGTAGAAGTTGGAAGCTGCTAAAACTCTTCAGATTTCCAAAAACGTGTGGAAAGATCGCAGCACCGCCTCAGGGACAGACCACAGCCAGCGCCGCCTTGGTTCTATTTCTCCACTCGTCTGTCGATTTTTCTTCGAATTGTGCGCATACGTTCTAGAATGCAGCCGGCGCCGGTTCCAGCCTTACAGCCGGCGCCGCCTCTACTCTGTTTCACAACGGTTTTGCTTTGTTTTACCCAAAATCCTGAGATAATGACCAAAATACCTTTCCAAGGATAAAATCTCAAATATAAAAGAATATGACTAGTTATTTCACAAAATGTATTACAAAAGAGCCTCAAATAACTAAGCAAAGTATAACCAATTTAGCTCATATCACTAGCTCCAAGATCAGCTAATGTAGTGCCAAAAATAACATTTTAAATTATGCAAGGGATGGAAAAACTTCGTAGATCCTTTAGCTTCTTTGGTAATGTCTCCTTGCTTGCATAATAGTAGAACATTCCTCATTTAAAGTTACCACATACAGTTCTTCAAGCTTCCTTTTATTATATAGACATCCTTGGAAAATTTGGCATACTTGAGCATTTGGACTAAAGCTTCTACCAATGGGAGATTGATGTATACTTGCTTGAATAAGTCCAAGAACTTGAAATTGTTCATTCTTATTTTCTTTCTTAAGCCTTCCTGGATATGAAATTGGAGGAATGGAATCTAGCAGCTATTTGTTAGCTATTTCTGCTTTAGACTAACCCAATAGCACCATGTCGGTCACCCTTGATAGCGCGTCGGGTCCTTGTACTCATTATTTTCCTCTTCATTCTGTTTTCCTACTTAACTAGGATTGTTTGCTATTTCCAGTTCCCTTCCACTGCGAAGTATGACAGCCTCAACCAAACTTTTTTCAATATGCTCTTCACATCCTTCTCGAATAGTTCTTGCCAAATGCCAAGTTGCTTATTCAATTTAACCACTAAAACCTCCTGTGTTTCAAGCAATTCATCCATCTTCTGAAATGTGTATCAGTTGCAATGGCGAAATCTACAAATAAATCTTCAATGAGTGGCCCCATTAAAGATTCTTTATCTTCTACCTCTTGATGCAATTGATCCTTTTGATGGAAATCTAAAAACGTTGGAATTACTCTTCAAAATGATATCTCTTAATGAGTAATAACCTATCCCAAACCGTAGCTGTGTCAATTTCCTCAAGATGACTCAATTAACTCATATGAATATCAATTCTCTTCAATTTCAAATATAACAGAAATAAAATAAAATAATGTACAATGAAAATTCACAACAAATAAATACATGAAATATTCATACAACAACTTTAAAATGACTATCATAGAAAAGAAAATCAATTAGGTATTTACTAAACAGCAAAATTTACAAATACAAATAAAATGGATTGGGTCAATAAAACTTAAATGTTTTTAGAATATTGATAACCGTTCCCCAGCAACGGTAACAAAAACTTTTTGGGTGTGTATTCGTGCATTGTGCATCCACTATGAATGTGTAAAGAAATAAGTCCAAACTCAATCATGTTTTAAAAATAAAATACAAATTCACTCAAATATGCTTACACAATTGAGCAAATATACCCATCACATAGTATAGAGTTAAGTTAGTAAGTAACGAAGATCCTCGGGAACTGGGTCAATTACCCTTACTTTTGCTTGAATTCTATTGTTCAATCAATTAAAATAAGGAATAAGCTAATTAATTACTAACTGCACAAGAGTACCACACAAATACATTATCCCAATTTACAAGGTAGAGTAAAAAAGATCGCAAGGCCCGATTTGAATATGAAAATGAGATTACCCATGTAATAAAAGATAATTTCCCAACAATTACTCAAATAAGAACATCATTTGGTCGATTAAATTCAAATTCAAGCATTGGCAAGATTTCTAATAGAGTAAAACCCACTCAAGTAGTGAATTCACTACCCTAGGACCAAGCCCATAGGTATCTCTTTCTCACAAATTAAACCCAAAGATGCATAATAATTGAGGAAATCTCAATAAGCCAAAAAGCCCAGGAACCCTTATCTCTATGTGATCCTAAAACTTCATGCACCACAAAGTTCTCAATCCTTCAAATCCTTTCTCAAGTTCATCAAGGGAAAAATAAATGTATTATAATAACATCAAAGGGAACCCATCTCATACATCCTTTCTTAAGTTCAATACAAGAGAATTACCTAATCATTTAAATCCAATCAATTAAACATAAGTAATAGATTACTCAAAATAGAAATCAATTAACCAAAAAATCATCCAATACAAAGTAAAATGGGGTATAATGATTTAATTACAGTTCAGTTCTAGTCAAATCAACATCCACAACTTCAAATCACAAAAAGGAAAAAGAAGAGAACTCATAGATAAGACTCTTCCTCTACTTTGCAATTCTCTTTGTGCAGCCCCTTCTCTCTTCAAATCCCACCTTAATCTTCTTTTCTCTCCTCTCCCTTGTGCTTCCAAGGGATTCTCTGATGAAATTCATGGGTGGCTCTCTCTTGGTTCTTCTTAGGATGAGCTATTTATATTTTTTCCTAATAAATAGCCCTAAATGCGCTAAACAGAGCACAATCTGCGATATTACACGGCATCATAAATGTAGACAGGAACAACACCATGTATGTGTTGATCCTCTAAATTCTTCTTAAAATGACGTCGTGATGCTTATTATTACCATGTGTTGGATTGCTACACGGTAGCGTGAAGATCAAATGGCACGACGCCGTGGAGCTTCTGATGTTTCACAGTTTCTAAATTCTGACAATGCACGGCGATGTATATGCTGACCTGTATAGCACCGTGGATGCCCAAAAGATCAATCTCTAAATTTTAGTTGATGCATGTCAACATGTATATCATTTCCGACGGTGCCTTGCATCCCTTGCTCTTTTTTAGTGTTTTCTCCTTGAATTTTATTCTAACTATAATTATTTTGATCTACATCAAACAAGGAGAAAATTGGGAGATAAGTAGCAATCTCTAATGAAAATTAAAGAATTTAAACTCAAATGTTATGTAAAATATGCATGAAATAACCAAATATCAGTAACCCTCAGGTAGCCACTCCACTTTGGAAAAAAGGAAAAGAGGCAGTAATGAAAGAAAATGACACCAAAAAAAAGGGAAGGTTGTTGTTTTTATAACGTTAAGGAAAGTTGTGGGCTTTTCCTATGCATGTAGTTTCCTGTTCACGTAAGAAATGAGACAACGGCCTGGTTATTTTTCCTTGAGAGCTGTCGTTCTTTCTTTCGTTGTTCCTTTAGTTAGCTACTCCTTGTTCTTCCATAATTGATTATCCTAGTTCTATTTTTACTAGTAAATAGTCCATAGAAGGCTTGAGAATACTTTGGAAGATTGAAAGTTAGAAATTTTGGTGCGTAAGTTTGATGCGAATGAGTCGACACTTGGCTAGGGTTCCTGCAGAACAAGTGATTATGACAAACCAAGACGTTCCATCAAATATAATTCCACGCACTGTTCAAACTAAGCATCATAAAAGTAAGTACTTCTAGTTTACTGAACGGGAAAAATTGTATGTTTTCGCTCCGTATTTTATTTTTTCGTGATCCTTCAAACTCCTGTTGAACTCCATTCTCAATGCTGAGTTCATTAAGTAGATTATTATCAAATTTCCTTCCCATGAACCCTCCATATTCTTTTTCTTTTTACACCTTTTTGAGTTTTCACATTAATATATAATGTTTGAAAAAAATTCAAATTCATCTAATTTCCGTCTCAAGAAATTCACCTATATAAATTTAGAATAATCATTGACACACACCATAGCATAACTTTTTCCATTGATGCTCTCTGTCTGAGTTGGTCCAAACAAATCCATATGAATAAGTTCAAGAACATATGTTGTGGCAACTTGTTGAATTTCCATAATTGATGCTTTGACTTGCTTGCCATTCTGACATGCTTCACAAATACTTTTGTTGACCATACCAAGCCTATGCAGACCACGAGTATCTCCTGTTGAACTCATTAATTCCAGTTGGTTTTAATTTACATGCCCTAACTTCTGATACCACATTTCTACTTCATCTGACTTAGGCGTCATGCACTTGTGGAAATTTTACATGCATACGTGATTACAATTATCAAATGTCCTGTCTACACAGTTTCTAGTTTTATCCACAATAATGCACTTAAATTTGTCAAAGTTGAAAAAAATGTTATCATCACACGGTTGACTAATACTTATCAAATTAGCTTTTAATCCATCCACATGCAAAGTTCTAAGTTTTGGCATACAATTAATGTTTAGCATACTTGTGCCAACAACCTTGTTCTTAGAGCCATTACCAAACATAGCTACTCCACCACTTTTGGATTCATAGTCAACTGAAAATTTCTTTCTTCCAGTCCTATGCTTTGAGGAGACACTGTCAAGATACCATATGTCCTCTGCAGTAGCTTTTAGTGACATATAAACCACATGTGCCTTGAGTTCAACCTTTTTGATCAAACACGCTCTATCTTTGGAGATTTCTTGCCTTTGTCGAACTCAAGTTTGATAGATTTACGACCATGTTGAACATCTATAAATCTCTTCAAACAATTCTTCCATCTATGATCTATAAGAAAACAATAATCACAATAAACAAGAGGCTTCTTTAGCTTTATATAGTTTGAATCTTCTAAGCTGCCTCTTTTGCTCTTGTTTTATCTTTTTGTACCTTTTTTAGCAATAAATAGAATTTTCACTTTTTCGGTGGTTGACTAAAAAAAGAAAGAAAAAGATGTGACTTGCTTTCATGTAGTGTGTGCAAATCCTAGTCTTCTCGTGGGATGACATAAATTAGTCGTTCACCATACAACATATTATTAAATTTTTGATATATAATAACATTTATAATATGATTTTTTTTTTTAAAAAAAGAGAAAATGGTGTTTGCAAAAATTGTATAGTGTTCAGAGATTAAAATAAGTGATCGATTGCAAGCCTAAGTTATTCGGTATTGACCAGTTTCAATAAAGGAGGTCATTTTTAATGTTCTCGGAATACAAAATTGGCCACGAGTTTCATTTCTTGCTTTTACAAAATAAAGAATATTTTCAAATGACAAATTAGTAGTATAACATGGTCAGCCATGCCCCTAAACTGCCAAGCTTGGCGGCGACTGTCAGTTGAAATGATGATCCGAGTGATAAAGTCCAATATAGACATTAGCTTGAGCCAATCCAGATTAGTTTTTTTTTTTTTTTTTTCGGGGGAAGTTGGGAGGGGGGTCTCGAAATTGTAATAGAATAAAGTGCTAAAAAATAAATCTTATAACAAACCAACTCTTCAACAAAGCTATTTTTTCAGCCATCTAGACCTAAAATTATTAGACCATTAACAGCTATTTGGATCAAGAAAGAGAGATTAACATTGGTAAAATAAAAAATTTTATATTATTTAAAAACTATAATAAGTCATTTTAAAAATTACAGTGAAAATTTAATAAAATAAAAGTAACAGTTTAGAAAAATCGTAAACTTTTCTTTATACAGTGTATGTAAATAATATTTCTTTTTCTCTTGAACAAGTGCATAATTAAGGTCTTTCACTACAAGAAATTTGTCATTTTGTGACGGCCAAAAACCGTCGCAAATTGGGTCTGCTACGGTTTTGGCAGTCGAAAAAAAAATGGCTAGCTATTTGCAACGGCTAAGAAAAACCATCACTATTTGCGACGGTTTTTGCGAGGGCAAGAAAAAAGTGTCACTATTTGCGACGGTGTTGCGACGAATAATTTTGGTCAAAGTTTGACGAAATAGAAAATTTGCTACCGTTTTACAACAAAATGCATAAGTTCGTCGCAAAATCCTTGCAAATTGTAACGATATTGCGAGGGTCGTTATACATTTAAGAAATTGGCCTTCTCAAAACTGTCACAATTTCTGAGGGATCTTTTCTTTTCAAAACTGCGAGGGTTTTGTGAGACATTTTTTGTTCCCAAAACTTGGCCCTTGCAAAACCCTCGCAAAATTGCAAGGGTTTTGCGAGGGATCTTTTCTTCCCAAAACTTGCCCTAGCAAAACTCTCTCAAATTGCAAGGGTTTTGTGAGGGATTTTTTGTTCCCAAAACTTGGCCCTCGCAAAACCCTCGCAAATTGTGAGGGTTTTGCGAGGGATTTTTTATTCCCAAAACTTGACCCTCGCAATTTGTTAGGGTTTTGCTCCCAAATTGCGAGGGTTTTGCAAGGAAATTTTTCACCCAAAGCCATGGCCCTCGCAAAATCTTCGCAAATTGCGAGGGTTTTGCGAGGGATCTTTTGTTTCCAAAACTTGGCTTGCGAGGGTTTTGTGAGGGAAATTTTCACTAAAGCTGTGACCCTCACAAAACCCTCACAATTTGCAAGGGATTTTTTGTTCCCAAAACTTGACCCTCGCAAAACCCTAGCAAATTGCGAGGGTTTTGCGATGGATCTTTTTTTCCCAAAACTTGGCTCTTGCAATTCTAAAACTTGATTCTCGCTAAATCGTTGCAAATTGCGAGGATTTTGGGATGAATTTTTTATTTTTCTATTATTGAATTTATTTTAAATTATCAGCTCCCTAAAAATCAATTCCGAAACACTACACAAAAAAGTGCCAAAATTGTGCTCATAATCCCAAAAATAATGTAAAAAACTAAAACTAAGCACAAATAAATATAATTACAGTACTGAAATATAATATAATATAAATACATATTAAGTTTCTAAAAATGTAAAATAGTTCGCAGAAATAAGTAGCAGTGTATAAAGAGTATAGAAATAAATACAACAAAGTCTATGTATAGAAAGAAGGAGCAACTGCAAAAGGGGGTAGAGGAGGGGAACCAGAGCCCCTACGTGGGCCTGGGTGGTCATCAGTTGGATCAAATCCATCATCAGCATTGGGGTCTTCATTTTCAGTATTAGCAGTTGCTATGCGCCCTTCTATCTCCTCTATGGATGGCATAGATGGTGTAGGAATGCCCACCTTGTCTGACATAGCTATCATCCAACCACCAAATGTAGAGTGTTGTTGCCTCATAAAGTCCTGGTACAAGTCTATTTATTAATTGAACCTCCGCTCGGCTTGCTGAACCCTTTGCCCTACTAGATGCCCGACATCAGTTGGTGTAGTGGAAAATGTATCCGATCCACTTTGAGAAAACCTAGATCGAACTTATGTCGCCTCTGAGCCTAACTCATAAACTCGTCCCCTTTTAAACCTACCTTGTGCCTTTACAAACATGGCTTTTTCATCAAAAGGAACAACCGAGTTTACTGAGTCACTAGACTCGGATTGAGTAGTGCTTTGTATGAGATTTCGCACATCATCCTAAAAAAAAAAAAAGGAATCATCAGTGGTAGATGTCAAACTAAAATACAAATTCCATGCTATATGAAGAAATTTCAACATATTTAATCTATATACTACCAAAGTCTGGTGAGATCGATCATTGACAAACTGGTCCTTTTGTGACCCACTCTGAAAGACATGTAATGTCTCAAACATATCTGTGTAGCCTTTAAATTGCCTTTTGATTTACCCTTGACCTCTAGAATTGTGTTCATAACATTGTCAAATACATTCTTCTTATTGTGCATTACATCAATATTATGTCGGGCCAAATTAGTACGCCAATATGGTAAATCCCATAAAATACTCATTTTTACCCAATTATGAGACATACCCCTGCCATTCCTCCTTCTAATTTCTTTGCCAGTTTCTGTGGTTTTTTCATTTTTAGAAAAACTACCTCAAATTTCTTCACCAGCAGGATATTGCACAGGCTATGATGTCTCAGAACCTCTATCCTTCCTAAAAGATCCCATGTCCCTCTTGTAGGGATGATCAGATGGTAAGAAACGACGGTGATAGTCAAACCATGATTATTCCCACCATTTTATAGATGAAAAGACTTTGCATTGCCCATACAATATGGGTAAGCTATTCTCCTAGTTGTGCTCCAGCCACTCAACATACCATATATAGGAAAATCATTAATAGTCTACAAAAGTGCCACCCGTAGTTGGAAGTTTTTTTTCTTCAGTATATCATAAGTGGTGAAACCTTTAAACCGTAATTGGTTTAATTCGTCTATCAAGGGTTGTAGATAAACATCCACCTGATGCTTTGGATTCTTTAGGCCTGGGATAATGATTGTTAAAAATATGATCAGATCCTTCATACATATCCATGGGGGGAGATTATACAGTGTAAGAATGAATGTCCAGGATGAATATTGCTTACCCGACATCCCATATGGTGAGAATCTGTCTGTACATAAACCAAGTTTTGACATTCCGTACTTCTTTTGCAAGGAATTTTCCACAGTAAATAGTACCAAATTTTGAAAATTTTTTTACAGAGTTCCCCTATAATTGGATATTTTTCATACACGAAACCACCTCAAAATTTGACAATAAAAAACTATATACCTAAAAATAGTCATATCCCAGAAAACAATAGCTCTCATATAGCACCTAACACAACCATAATGTTGTTCACAATCAATCAAAAATCAAGCCCGAACTCCTCAAATTCAATTGGACTAATTCCTTCAATCAATCACAACACCCACAACACTTAATATACAGCAATAGAACCCCAATTATAGCAAAATTTTTGCAGAATTTTCATCCATAAACATGTCCAGAAGCAACTATAATCATTAACCAAGATAAATTTCCAAACCTAAAATAGACAAACAAATCATTCCTCAATAAATTCTCATTTCCAAAATAATTAATAACTCAAAATAATGCAAAAAAGTGCAGCATTTTTGGACCTTTAAGATAGTAAATTTATCAACATAAACATGAAAAGATCACAACTTATTCATAAAATCTTTCACATATCTATCAAGGATAAGTTTTATCAAGCTTTTCTTACCAATGCTTTTTGAAATTGCAAACAATATGCTGCACAAAGCTCCCACAAAAGCTGCAATTTTTGGCTGAATCTTCATGGGATTATGCTGGTATGGTATGGGAGGGGGATAGCCGCCACAAGAGGGAAGAGAGACTAGCCGGTGGGCGTCGGGGTAGGGGAGGCCGCAGTGTGAGGGGCTACGGTAGGGGGAGTGGCCGAGGGGGTAGGGGTTGCAGGTTAGGTGCGCCAGGGAGAAGTGGGTGACCTAGGGTAGGGGCGCTCGGGGTGGGGGCTCGAGGCGGGAAGCGGCTGCGGGGTGATAGTGCAAGGAGGGAGAAGGGAATCCAGGGGGGGGGGAGGTCACGGGCGAGGGGCCAGCGGCAGGAGGGGGAGGGGGAGGGGGCTGCGGGGGGAAGGGCATCTGGGGCCACACAAGTTGCGTACGACAACTTGCACGGTGATTTCACTGTCCAAATCGAAAACGGTGAAAATTCTACGTCCGAAAAGATAGCCACGTGTAAAAAAAATTTTTAGTAGAACAACGTCGTTTTGACCATTCAAAACGACGTCGTTTTAATGTTCATGTAATTTCTTGAAATGTTCATGTAATCGTGTGAAATATTCATGTAATCATATGAATATATTCAAATGACTGCGCAAGTTGCATATTTGCGCGGCCCCAAATCCAAGGGAAAGGGCTGCAAGGGTGGCATGGAAATAGGGAGAAGGGGATCTGGGGAGGGGGGTCGCAGGTGAGGGGGTGGCAGCAGGAGGGGGAGGGGGCTGCGGGGGGCACAGGTGAGGGGCTACAGGGGTGGCGCGGGTTGGGGGCGGCTAGAAGGGGGAAGGGACGCGAGGAGTGGGGGTTGTTGGTAGTCGACAAGGGGGTGGGGGCAGGGGTCGCCTGCAGGGGGGAGGGGGGTGTGTAGCATGAAGAAGAAAGAAATTTGTGAGGAAGAAGAAGGAAAAAAAAAAAAAGAAAGGCAATTGGAAATTTTCTAAGAAATGTGTTTTTTTTTTTTTGATAAATTCCTAGCTATTTTGTTGTAATTTGCGACGAAAAATTAAACCCTCGCTAATTTCTCACAAATTGAGGCAAATAACATTACAAACTGATCTTTACATTACAATTTTCACCATTTTTTTTTAGTGATCTGAACAATAATGATAGTATTTAAATTAATTTTTTATATATTCTACTTTATACACCAATTAATCAAAGTGATGGATCAAAAAATTAGATATATATACATACCTATATGTTATAATATTTATATTAAACCAAAGAGATATTTATATAGATTGTATACTACATGAACATATACATTTACTTATATATTACAATAGGTATATAATATAACCGAATTAACTATATATATTTAGTTATGTAAGATATTAGGTGTACAATATAACATAATTACATATACACATTTATAAGAAAATGCACCATTTGAGACACGTTATTAAAAATATTTCAGTAAATTTGTCAAAATACACCACAACACAAACACATAAGTAAAAATTAAAAAATTAAAGAAAAATATAAGATGAAAACCCTATTTTGTCTCAAAACTCTCGCAAATTGTAACGGTTTTGCAAGGGAAGAAGCAAACCCGTCACAATTATTGACGGATTTGCGACGAATTAGGATATTCAAATTTTCACTGTGCAAAAATTTAAAAAAATAGTGGAAATGAATATTCAATTCATTCCGTGCAAAAATTCAAAATTTGAATCTGAAATTTTTACCTAGAAAAAGGCGGGTAATTTAAAATTTAAAATTTCGTCGCAAATTTGCAAGGGTTTTGCGACGGTCTAGAATTTTCTTTTTTTTTTAAATATAAAAAGTCCATTGCAAAATCCTCGCAAATTGTGAGGATTTTCCGACGAATACTCAAAAAAAAATTTCATCTAAACATTTTTTTCGTTAAAAATAATCAACTGTCGCAAAACTCTCGCAATTTGCGAGGGTTTTGCAACAGTTATTGAGCTATCTATCGTAAAACCCTCACAAAACCTTCCCAAATTTGGGAGGGTTTTGCGACAGTGAACCGACTAGACTTTTCTTTTTTTATTTTTAAATATTAAAATTTCCATCACAAAATCCTCGCAAAATTGTGAGGATTTTGTGACAGACATTCCAAAAAAAAATTCTTTTGCACAATTTATCATTAAAAATAATCAAGTGTTGCAAAACTCTCACAAATCTGCTAGGATTTGGCGAGGGCTAGTAGCTATCCGTCGCAAAACCCTCGCAAATTCAACCAAAAAGAATTCTTTTTTTATTTTTAAATATGAAAAATTTCGTCGCAAAATTCTTGCAAATGATGAGGATTTTGTGATGCACATTCAAAAAAAAAATACACATTTTATCATTAAAAATAATCAGTCGTCGCAAAACCCTCGCAAATTGTGAGGGTTTTGCGAGAGCCAAGTTTTGAGAACAAAAAATCCGTCACAAAACCCTTGCAATTTGCAACTATTTTGCGATGGCCAACTTTTGGGACAAAAAAACTCTCGCAAAACCCTCGCAAATTGTGAGGATTTTGCAACGGATAGCCATGAACCCTCGCAAATTGTGAGGATTTTGCGAGGGCCACGGCTTTTGGGTGAAAAATTTCCTTGCAAAACCTTTGCAATTTGTGAGGATTTTGCAACGGATAGCCATGAATCCTCGCAAAACCCTTTCTAATTTGTGAGGGTTTTGCAACAGTCCACCAATTAAACTTTTCTTTTTTATTTTTTAAAATATAAAATGTCTATCGCAAAATCGTTGCTAATTGCAAAGATTTTGTGATGGTTGTAACAATTTTCTTTATTGTTTAAATATTTTATTCTTAAAAGAAATTAACCGTCGCAAAACTCTTACTAATTTGCGAGGGCATTCTAGCCGTCGCAAAACTCTTGTAATTGGCGACGGTTTTGCTATGAATTGCGATGGCCATTTTGGCCGTTGCAAAACGGTTGCAAATTGCGAGGATTTTGCAACGGTTTTGGTCAATTTGCGATTTCATCAGTTGTAGTTGCAAAATTGTCATTAATTAGCGACGATAGTGTAGCCGATGCAAAAAATTCATCGCAGATGAAGATTTTTCCTGTAGTGTTTATGAATCATGTGAAACGCTTTGGATATTGTGTAACAATTTTTTAGTCTTCTATCTGAAATACAGATCTCAGGAAATAATATATTTACCAATATTGCCATTTTCATCTTACACAGATATACCCGTCTTTTAACCAATACCTCCATTTTAGACAAGCAGTGCTGACTCAGTCTGACAAAACAGCTTCTGAACTCTACAAAGTCAGTCCACCCGGGAACTAATCCAACAGAGCCTCGAGTAGTACTTCCGTCTTACATAATAAATCCTTTTAAACATATACAAAAATTAACAACTATACAAATAATATATTTTATGAGTCAAGCTACCTGCAATGAAAAATTGATAAGTTTAGGATTTAGGATGAAACTGAGAAAGACATGTATCATTAATTAACTGAAAAGCATGAATTTTGTTTTGCCTGATAAACTAGAGGACTGCGGCCAACAACAGCCGTGGAGAAAACTAGTAGAACATTGAAATGTCGAAGCAAAAAAAAAAAAAAAAGATATTTAGTCACATCTTATCAACATAATCATGAGTTATATTACAGATGACAACTGATAATGGCAATGTAATTTTCCTTTTCTAATTCTCCTTTTTGCTTGTATATAATTTCGAATGATTTAATAATTCATTAATTTATACAAAAAATCATTATCTCCCTCCCCATGGAAACAATTACGTGCAATCAACTGCCTTGACTTCTTCATTTGAGGGCATTATCAGCAAATAATCGTGTATCTTTAAAGAAAAGTAACACTAGGATTTTTTAAATTAAAAAAAAAAAAACTCACTAGGATAAAATCATGCACAGCCCTTTTCAAATCCTTATTATTATGCAAGGAATTTTAATATTATCAAATTCTTATTAGATAACTTTTTAATTAATCAGCATCATCGTCATTATCTTCATCATCATTATTATTAGTTTTTTTACTCCTTCCAGATAAAGAAAATTAATTTTACTTTTTATATTAAGTTATCTTAAAAGAATTGACACTTTTTATAAAAAAAACTATAATCTATTATATATTATACAATAATTAATATAACTCTCACATATTATTTTTGTATATTTAGATTTGATAGAAAATATTTTAAGATTTATATATTTTTTATTTTTATTATATTATATTATTATGTTATAATTTTTAATTTTATATAAAATCTCATACAAAGTCAAATGCTGTAAATGTCTGTAGAATCCAAATTGTATTACACAAGGAATAAAATCATTGGTCCAAATTTGCTAATAATCGCAAACAATAGACGGAGATGCAAAAACAGTCGACATGAATCATGTGAGTTGGGAAACACTCCTAACTTGCGAAAATACATATATTTAAAATTGTGTTTCAAACTCTATAAATTGTGCACATTTTAGGCAATTGAAATTCAGTTGCCTCACAAGATTCAAGAGTTCCTCTAGAGACAAACGTTATGGCCAAGCTCGCTATCTTCGTTCTTCTTTTGATCGCTGCCTCTGCAGGTTAGTTCCTCTCCCTTTTCTTTTGTCATATGGGGTTAGAATGTTAAACGTGATTTTTACCCACCTTATTGTTTGCTGCAATTTTTGAAGCTCCGGGTAAAGCTGCAGCTGAGGAAGGATTGCCCGAAATCGAAATGTTGGGGGAAACACTTCCAAATGCAGAAATTATAACAACTATAATACAATCATCTGAAGACGCGGAAAACCGTTGTGTTCCTTGCGGTTTCCCCTGTTTTCTTGGCCTAAGGTGTTGTGCACCGTGTAGGTGCATAAGGGGTAGATGCCGTCGCTGAAGCTTATTTGCAAAATGAGACGCCTAAATAAATGCAGTGCGGACTGCTTCTACAGAGTACTGCGTGTTGTTTGAATAAATAAATGCACTGCGGACTGCTTCTACGGAGTACTGTGTGTTGTCTCTGTTGTTTGAATAAATAAATGCACTGCGGACTGCTTCTACGGAGTACTGCGTGTTGTCTCTGTTGTTTGAATAAATAAATGCACTGCGGACTGCGGACTGCTTCTACGGAGTACTGCGTGTTGTCTCTGTTGTTTGAATAAATAAATGCAGTGCGGATTGATTCTACGGAGTACCGTGTTCAATGGAATCCTTTCATTTCTTTTCATTCTTTTTCATTTCTTTGCATTGAACTTAATGAATTTGATGAACAATTGATAGCTAAATACCTAAAAGATGGATATCGTGCATCTAAGTAACCAAAAAGCTGCCTTTCCATACGAGTTGAAAGAAATTTATTATACATATAATTATTATTTAATTTTTAACTCCATATTTTAAAATAATATTTCTAAACTAAAATAAATATAGAAAAACTTACACTTTAGTAAAAGTAGGCATTCTAAACTGTATTCTTTCGCTTTTTTTTTTTAAATAATCAAATTTATCTATAATTAAATTACTATCAAAGTTTCTAGTAATATCTTTATCAGTATATATGAGTAAAGAACTTGTATAAAAATTATATCCCATTTTATTCCTTAATATACTCTTGATAATTTGTTAAGATAACATGTACAATTTCTAAAATTACAAGAAAGATAAAAAATTATTCTTTAATAAATAAAAATTCATAAAATATTTTACCTTATCTAATTTATGACCAAAAAAAAAAATTGAATTCTTAAACTTTAAATTAGAAATGGATCTCTAAATAAAAGGATCTTCATTAAAAAGGTATTTGTACGCATTCAAATATTGAAAAATAAAGAACACAAAAAAAGTTAAGTACAATTCTAATTTTATTTTTTATATTTAATATGAAAGCAACTCAAATTTTAATAAGAAGCCTAAAAAGTATAGAATATAATATAATTACTCCTTATAATTAGGATACTTTTCAATCTCAACTTTAAATAAGAATCAATCGATAATGTAAATAAAAATAATATAAACAAATTATATTACAAAAGCATTCATGTAAAATAAGAAAAAAATAAAAAATTAATACTAAAAGAGAGAAAAATAATATATAAAATAAAATTTAAAAAATGCATTAACATACTTATGAGTACCTAACCGTAATTGGTGTCCTCTTTAATAAAGAATTGAGGGAGATAAATTTTAAATTAAAAAAAGTAAACTAAGAAAATGGAAGAGAAAAAAAAATGGTAATTGATAAAAGTGTAGATAAAAGAAATTTCTGTAAGAGAAATGTAATTATTAAAAGTATAGATAATATGTAGTAATCAAATCTTGAATTTGATTTTTTTTTTTTCCTTATAAAGAAAGGTTTTTTTTTTTTTTTAACAAACCTTTATTGTTAGAATATTTTTGGAGGGGAACTAAAAGATATACGGACAAAAAAAATGGTAATATAATATCAGAAAATTTTAAAAATTTTGGTGGGGCGCCCACCCCGCCCCCTCCCCCCTCCCCCTGGTTCCGTCTATGGTTAGAAGAACAGCGTGTAAGATGAGCAAAACCAAAAATTCAAACCTGGAAACAAATGAAATTAAGACTAAGGAGGCAATTTCTGCTAACAGATTACTAATGACCTTGTATGAGAAGTTTTATAAATTTTGACAACGCGATATGAGTGTAATTAAGATACACTATAGAATGCATCCATTCGCATTGAACTTTAATTAATGATTTTGATGAACAATTGATAGCTACATAGGTATCAGGTTTGAAATTTCACGTACAAGAATAGATGGTTATCGTTGTTCTCAGTAACGGTTAGGGATAGGTACTAGAAACAAACCAAAACTCTAAGCTAAAATGATAACAAAGAAAGACTAATAACAAAAATAACACGGAGAAAAATAAATAATGAGAAAAAAAAAATAAAAGAAAGAGAGATGAAAACTTACATGGTTCGGTTAAATGACTTACGTCTAAGGGCAGAGGCAAAAAAAAAAAAACTTCACTATAAAAATGACAATTTTATAAGGTTTTAGGAAAGTGTTCATAAGTCATTAAATACCACTAATACATACCACTAAGTTACAAAAGAACAAATGTCTGAAAGGCTACAAAACTCACTTGTAGTTGGTGTGGTGATAATCAAGAACTTAACCAAGCCTTAATTTATAGGCAACTTGAGGTGGTTAAAATCATTAGAAATCGATGTGGGCCTAGGAAATAAACAAAACCTTAACAACGGTGGTGGATGTCTTGGTAATCTGATGTGGGATGGAAGGCACCCCAATAAATCTCCGTCTTGACTTGCATTCCGAACTCAAACATAGCAGTTTTACTTCTCATTCTCCACAAAAATCCAAAGAACGTAAATCACAAACAATGAACACTAATCAAGTCCTATCACTCTTTGAATGGCTCACGAACTCTAACTATATCTTCTATAACTGACAATGCATATGCCACTAAATTTGCATATATTTGAGGTGGTCGAATCTCTCTTCTTGGTCTATTCTTGGCTATGGAACATTCCTCTTCTTGTCAAACTTCTTCGTTAGAAACCACAACTTGATCAAAGGCAACAGGTACTGGTACTGCACTTTGTTGAATAGAAGAAGTCAACTTTGAAGGACCAGAACTGGTTATTCCAAGCTCCACTTGCTTCTACGGACCATCTTCATCTGCACGAAAAGAACTCGAAGGCTCCCTTTTGGAATTTAACAGAGACAATTCATCAAATATAACATCTCTGTTAATTACAAATTTAGGTGAATTGGGATCTTAATACCACAATCTGTATCCTTTCACTCTAGAAGCATACCTAAGGAAATGACATCTCTTAGCTCTAGGCTCCAATTTCCCATCATTTACATGCATGTATGTCAGACACCCAAAAACTTTCAAATCAGAGTAATTAGTAGGTGTACCTGACCAACTTCATCAAGAGTTTTAAAATCAAGAGTCGAAGAAGGAGTATGGTTGACAATGTAACATGCTATAGAAACTATCTCTACCTAGAAATTCTTTGTCAACACTGCATTTGATATCATACCTCGTGCTTTTTCCAAAAGAGTTATATTCATACATTCTGCAATACTGTTTTTTTGAGGCGTCATCCTCACTCTATGATGTCGAATAATTCCTTCATTCTTACAAAATTCATCAAATTCCTTTTCATAGAATTCCATGCCATTATCTGTCCTCAGCCACTTGATATGTTTACCTGTCTGTTTCTCAATTAAAATTTTCTACCATTTGAAAGTTAAGTAAACATCGCTTTTATTCTTCAGAAAATAAACCCAAACTTTCCTTAAATTATTATCAATGAAAGTTAACAAATACCTGGCACCACCCTTAGACGAGACACGAGATAGATTGAATGAATGTAATCTAAAGTACTTTTATTTCGGTGAATAACTGGTGAATCGAAGCTGACCCTTTTCTGCTTCCCAAAAATACAGTACTCACAAAAGTCCAATGCACCAATATTTTGTCCATCTAGAAGCCATCTTTTGCTTAACATGCGTAGACCTTTCTCACTCATGTGCCATAATTTGGTGATGTCAGAATCAGACAAAGCTGATGTAAAAGCTATATTATAACTTGTGACAGTAGTTCTGTTAAGGATATGCCCTAGAGTCAATTTGTACTTATACTATTGTCATTATGTATTATGTAATAATACGAGGCATTTCTTTCTATGAATAGTGCATTTAGTTTTATGGTCATCAAGTATGTGACTTGATAGTAAACCCCTACAATCAATACAATGACTATTCTTAAACTGTCTTTGATCGATTATTATTAGGGGAACAATAACAAATTAAGATTAGTATGTTTGTGACTTGATGGTTATGTTTTACTGGTCATGGATATATGTGATAACAAATCAAAACATAAATAAATGTTAGAAAATATTTATTAGACATGACCCAATGTGAGAGTATTTCATGAGACATGTTATAAGTATATTCTAGCCATAATGATACTAGAAGTCCTTCAACATAAATTCATCTAATTTTTTACTTGATAAATTCTATATTTTGACGTTGCCCAAAGTTGTCTTTAACCGGATAATAAATTAGACCACTATTGGATACAGAATAAACTAGGGAGAGGAAAATGATGGATAGTGAAGGAATTTATTCCTTTCAATTTTGGGATAGATATCCACGAGTCCCTTGGTAAGTTAGACTATTAAATGCTTGTTAAAATGCATGGTCGTGCTCAAATATATCAATTTGAGATACTGATATCATTTGTTTAAATAGTCTACTATGAGATCAAGAAATAGTTGATTAGATTTAATAAAGATGACATGCTCCGTGCTTTATACTTAATCTGGATATCATGTGACAAAATGACTAAATATAGAGCTATAGTTTTGTTCACATAGATCACTGTTCTTCATTTAACTTGGATAGTTATAATGTTTTGTTAGAAATCTCTTATAACTTGTGGGCTATTTAAATGTAATTTGGGTACACTGCCAGTGTTAAATGAACTTATAAAGTCACACATTAAGCGAATACGTTAGGTTATTTTTCTAATAACCAGATTCAATGTATCTAGAAATATGTCTAGGTTAATTTTACCTAGAAAAATGACCAAATACAATGAATTTGGAAATATATCCACATTCGATGTATCTAAAGGATGTCCAAATTATAAGAATTTGACTCGATAAATTAATTAGTTAAATTATTAAAATAATGGAAAAATCTTATTATATCAGTTTTAATTTAACTTGAACTTAAAATAAGATATGATAAGATATTATGAGAGTTGGACTCCAAGAAGTTCGTGTGGTTTTTAAAAAGAAAACCTTGGTCGTCTTCTTGTAGCAAACTTCTCGTAAAAATATTTGTGCCTCCAAAAGCAGAAAAACTAAGCCTCTCAAAGCCCTAGGCGCTAGCACTCCCGGGTAACGAGCTGGTTTTGCCATGTGTATCCAATAGAAGACGTTCGCACATTGTAGCGTCTGGTGGTCATTCGAAGTGCACGTACGCCTGGAAATCTGAAAGCAGAAGTCTTGCTTACAGCGATACAGAGGTAATTCTGTAACCCCCTAAATCGACCTTAATCGTTTGGTTTGGGTCCTCGGAAGGGATTCGTAGATATTTTTCATGTTTAAGAGTCCACAAATTATAACAAGTTCCCTACAATGTATACAAGCTACTAGACCTGCAACCTTTCATGACAACAACAACTTTACAAACTTTCATAACTCTATGTTCAATTGCATATTTACACCCAAGAGCTTCAAGGGTGCCCAATGATATAAGATTCTTTTTCAAATAAAAAACATGTCTAACATCTGTAAAAGTCCTCACAATACTATCATGCATTTTAATTTGAACTATGCTCTTATCCACAACATTACAAATGATATTATTGCCCATTAAAATAACACCATCGTTTTAAGCTTCATAAGTGGAAAACAAATCCCTCTTATGACACAGATGGTAAGAACAACCTGAATCTAAAATCTATTCATTTTCAAACCTTGTCCTATTATCAGTCATAAAGAAAATATTTCCTTCACTCTTATTTGCTACAACACTAGCTTTAGCAGTATCAGTAGAGTTTTCTTTATGCTTATCCTTATTTTTCAACTTAAAGCATTCATACTTAATGTGCCCCTTTTTGTGACAATAATTGCAAATCAAATTTTTATGTATGGATTTTGATTTACTATAATTTTTATTTTCGAATCTACCCCTGGCCACCAAACCTTCAGCTTGAGCTTCATTAACCTCCTCAATTAAGTCTCTATCAATCATTTCTTTTGATTTCAAAGCAGATCTAATTTCTTGATATAAGATAGTTTTTTTTTCCATACATCATAGTATCTCAAAAATGCTTAAAGGATTAGGGAAGGGAACATAACAATAAAATGGTCTGATCCTCATTATCTATTTTGACAGCAATATTACTCAAATCCATAATAAGAGTGTTAAACGTATCAAGATGCGAGATAATAGATGCACATTCAATCATTCGAAGAGTAAACAAAGTTTGTTTCAAGTAGAGCCAATTCTCCACTGTTTTCTTCATATATAAAGCCTTCAGCTTTTCCTACATAACTTTGGCAGGGTTTTCAGTAATGACTTCCCTTAAAACCTCATTAGAGAGATTTGGAATGATACTTGATCTTGCTCTTTTATCCAGGTCTTCAAATGCCGCTGTTGTCATCTCTGCTGGCTTTTCAACTACTCATTTTAAAGCTAAGTCAACCCCTTCTTGAATTAAGATGGCCTCCATTTTGAGTTGCCACATGTCGAAATTGACACTACAATCAAATATTTCCATCTTCGTCTTTGTTATTGTCATTGCCATGGAACTAAAAACTAATTACTCTTATATCAATTTGTTAGGGATAGACCACAGGAACAAACCAAAACTCTAATGACAAAACCACACAAGACGATAATAAAGAAATAATAATGACAAAAATAACGCGAAGAAAAATAAATAATGAGAAAGGAAATAAAAGAGAGAGACACAAAGACTTGCGTGGTTCAGTCAAATGACCTACATTCACAGGCAGACGTAGAAGAAAACTTCATTACGAAAAAGACAATTTTACAAGACTTTAGAAAAGTGTTCCAAAACTATTAAATACTAATAATACAAAACAAGCGAGTCACAAAGAATAAATGCTTCAAAGGCTACAAAACTCACTTATAGTTGGTGTGTTAATGATCAAGAACTAAATCAAACCTTAATTTCTAGGCAACTTGAGGTGATTAGAATTCATAGAAATTCAATATGCGACTAAGAAATAAACAAAGCTTTAATGGCAGTGGAGGATGCCTTGGCAATCCGATGTGAGATGGAACGCACCCCAACAATTGCCCAAAGATGCTTTTCAATACGCTCTCAAGGTCGAAGAGCATATTTCACGTTACGGGCTAAGATGACTAATTTCTAGTCGATATAATGTTGCATCTAATCAATGAATTATGGCTAAAATTTCTGGTTTGCGGTCCAGCAACTCAAATGTTAGAGAAGGTAGAATTGCAGCATCCATAACAAAGAATATAGCAAGGATTGTTAAGGAGGCTCCTTGAGCAGGGAAAGGGAAAGCTATGAAAAATAGCCAAGGAAGGACAAACATTGCATCATACGATATTTTTATGGTGGTGAACCACGGTATGAGAACTATTTCTGTCCAATTAAGCAAGTTAATACAAGAAAGCCTGAGGATTAAGACAAGAAGAGTTAATGACCTAAAAAATTTACAAACTACAAACATGCCCCATATTTTTTGAAAGAAAAATAAACTTTTAATTATTAACTCTATACATGTATGTATATAATATCTTAGAATTTATTGGTTTGATTCAAACAAAATTTTCGAACCAAATTAATTTTATAATTTGAAAATTATTTATATAAAAATTAAATCAAATACAGTAATCTCGATTTAGTCTTGCCTAATTTAATTTGGTTTGGTTGAGTTAGGCTTTTGTTTTGGACACTTAATCCATTCTTATGCTTCTAAATATTGAATATAAATTCATAGCGCCGCTATATAAATATTTAAATCAATATTTTGAAATTCAAATTTGACTTGTAATTTGAATTCAATCTTATTTTTTAAGAACACCTTGACCATGCAATTGCATAGATAGGATGTCCGCCACAAAATTTTTTAAAATTCGAAATATGTCTTTTAAAATTTAATTTTTTTAGAAATAGTTTTTCAAATTTTATTTTTTGATTTTAAATTTTTTAAAATAATATTATCCTTTAATATTTTTCTTTTATAATTTACCTCTAACTTAAATTTTTTTTTTTTTTTTTGGGATCGTGAACAAAGAAATTTAGTAGGTGAGTAGTCTAGATCCTAAGGCTAGAAAACAGGCAGCAAAAAAGGGAAGAATTAAATGCAATGATGGAACAATGCCAAACCTCGCAAAGTGAAACCGAATTATGCTCGCAGAAGAATACCGAAACTTTTTGGTAGGTAAAAGCACAACCGATTTTTTTTTTTTTTTTTGGGGCAACACCTTATCTCCTCCATCGCCTTTCTTGCGCTGCCAATAGAGGTGCCGGATCGCCAAGAAAGAAGCTGTCTGATCTCCTACAGAGACATCTATCTTCCTTGTAGCTACCTGATCGATACTAAATCGCTGCAAAAGAGGCATCTATATATTTTCCCTCCACTCCATCTTCTTCAATCTTCTATAGTAGTCGCCAGTCGGTAAGTCTTTGTTTTTTGTTTTTTTTTTAATAAAATAATGTAGGACATGTTTTTGTTGATGGAGTGCTTTCTTTTTTGTTGGGGTGCTGTCAGAGTCGTGGCCGAATCACTGCTAGAGAAGCTGGACAAGCTAAGCTGCCTCGCTGCCCGATCCTGCATCTGTTATTGTAAGTGTACATTATTATTTTTTAAAAAAAGAAAACAGTGTATAATTTAATTTACTGATGATTTTTATGTTAGATTCTGGAATATTTGTTCAAAAGCAGAGACTGCATGAGATTGTATTGGACATTATTACTAGTTATTTGTTGAATTATTATTACTTTGTGGTGATTGTACAAAAACAGTGCGGACCATTTTTTTTGTTACTTTGGTTGAAAGCGTACCAGACTAGCAAAATCTTTATATGTCAATTTAATTAATTTTACGAATATGTGTATGAAGTTGATAGATAAAGTTCTAAATACATAGTATAGTGTTAAAGAAATTATGATAGAGATTATAATGTGAGATTTTTACTACACTATATAACACCCGTGCTTAATCCATCTCTAATCATAGTATTAATGAGATGAGATATCATTAATGCGCTAAGACTAGCATGTATTATAATTTTAATTTGATCAAGTAATTGTTTTCACATTCATGAGTATTGTGATACTCAAAATTAACACGTGGATGTTTGTTCCTTGAACAAGTATATTGGATGGCCTAGTTTTGAGATAATCACATGGATAACTATTTAATACTATTGATTCAATCTTATTATAGCGAATTTACAAGTATTTTTAGATTTGAGATCTGCAAAGTACTTTATTTATTGAGCGTTATACTTTAATTCCAATCTTTGGAGTCCTTACACAATCGCCTATGAGATAGATATTTGATACAACGTAAAGTAAATGACACTAATTAAGAGGGTCAATAAATGATTCATCACTCATAATAGTTGTGGCGTATATCTCACGACCGCTTGTATACAATCATTACCCAAGAAGTTCTTGGTTAGGGCGATTTTGTGTTAGAAATAATTTCAATTGATACACATGTTGAGTAATGGATTGTGGAACAAGTACTAATAAATTTTGAAGTAGAGTTAATTATATTCTACTAAGAGTTGGCCTTAATTTCTTACTCTAAAACCAAATGAGATATAGTATGATGAAAAAAGTTTATTACACTGATATTTTACTATTAAAAGGTTCATATCAAACTACTTGACTTTTTAGACTTTTGAGTGGTTATAATACATTACTAGATGCCACTCTTAATATGCTAAATATAAATTTATTAATTAATAAATTAATAAATTAATCTTAATTTGAATTAATAAGCTAATTTTAATTATAAAAGAATTATCAATTTTATAGTGATGATATTAATTCATATTAACTGTCAATTGATTAGAAAATCTAAAAACTTACACACAATAAAGAAATTAATACTCAAGACATTATGTGATAATAATATATGGTTAATTTGTGAGAAGAAATAATTTTATAGATTAATTATAAGATAATTATAATTGTTAGGATCAATATGTAATTAATGAGACCTTATTCATGGGTCTCTTTGCAAAGTTGAAAGCCCAAGCCACTGATAATAAGGAAAAGATGGGCTGCCTGTGTGTGTACAAAAAGTATATGTATATATGGATATGTTGTGCGCGGTAGATTGAGTACATACATAAGCTATTTTCCTTTGGTTCCAAGAAGAAAATCCATCGTCTTCTGGAGAACAAAATAGAAAAGCCTTTTTCGGTTTCGTTTGCTTCTCAAAATAATTATTCCCTAACCTCGCCAAACAAAAACCCGCTAGCAGCTAGCATCGGTTCTTGTCGTCAAGAGCGTACACTTCTTCATGTAAATATTATTAAAGAAATTCTTACACTTAGAATTTTCGTGATTCGTGCTTAAATAAGTTTACGAAAGAGTTTCACACGTGAAGAAAATTTTAAAAACCGAGTCTTTTTAGTAATGAATTTTTCTTCCATCTACTAACCAGTTTAATTACATTTAAAAGATCTTATTGCTTAGATTTCATTTTAATTTTCGTAACGCATAAATTGTTTTTGCATGACCGAAATTCAACAGCGGTATCATAACCATTTTGTATGTGTTTTATGGGTTTTGTTTTTGTCATGAAATTATTTCATAAATTATTCTAAAATTTGAAATTATTTCAAAGATTATATTTGGATTTGTGAAATTGTTTCATGAATATTTTGATATTGAAAAAAAATTATTTTTAGTGGGTTAATAATAATAATAATAATAATAATAATAATAATAATAATAATAATAATAATAATAATAATAATAATAATATATCTGTTACTTGTTTCAAATGTGGTAAGCCAGGCCATATAGCCAGATATTGCAGAGTTTCTAAAAGGATCCATGAACTTTCCTAGGACCAAGAATTACTTGATAAGATTCAGAACCTCTTTCTCTCTGAATTAGAGTCTGATCTTGCTGATGATGAATATGATCAGCAATTCAATCAAATCCAAGAAGATGATGTTCTTTCAACCTCATCCTCCTCCCATTTGAATCAGAAAACATATGTTATCTAGTTCGGTCCCAATTCCATACATATGCCCTTCAGCCACCGATCCCTTCCACCAACATATGTTATCCAGTTCATTCCCAATTCCATACTTATGCCCTTCAGCCACTGATCCCTTCCACCACTCAGAACGGCATACCCACCGTCTAGTATTACGGGCCCACTACTGGGTCCTACCTGCATTTCCTTCCACTTGGCACAAGCTGCACAAACCTACACGGGCGGCCTCGTACTTTGTAGGAAACGGGAATTGAACCTGTGACCTCCAAGCACTCGTATGGCTCTGATACCATTTGAACCAGAAAACATATGTTATCCAGTTCAGTCCCAATTCCATACTTATGCCTTTCAGCCATCGATCCCAATTCTGGAATTCAAATCCACAATTAGCAGCTAGGCAACTTTTTGGCTCAAATGTTAATTTTGTTCAAAAATCGCCAAATTCACCTAAAAATACTACGAATTCATATTGGTAGATACTGAGAGTGCATCATTTCATCCTCACAAAGACAAAAAGACTGAATCTTTCATTACAAATACTTCAGTCCAAATCCATTCAATCCATACTCCTTCAGTATGGAAAGCCCCACCAAACACATTTAAACAATTTTCCCAACCATTTCATCCTATGGTTTATAATTATTGGGATTATCAAGTAGCCTGGATGAATAACTTGATATAAAATGACTAATAACTTGAGTGAATTCCATCTTATGGAATCTGATGGTGATGATCACCAAGCTAAGGGAAGTATTTACAACCTGATTAAATACTTGTTATAATTTACTACTTTCTGAACATTTCCTGCATATTCATTATTGCATCATGTCTTTTTCCAAACTCTTCAGGCCATATAGCAAGATATTGTAGAGTTTCCAAAAGGATCCATGAACTCTCATTGGACTAAGAATTACTTGATAAGATTCAGAACCTCTTTCTCTCTGAATCAGAGTCTGATCTTGCTGATGATGAATATGATCAACAATTCAACCAAATCCAAGAAGATGAAGTTCTTTCAACCTCATCCTTCTCCGAATCTGACAAAGATCAGCCTTTTATTAATGTCCTCTCTAAAGAGCAAGATCTACTCTTAGAGATTATAGGCAATCTTCCAGATGATGCTACCAGAAAAGAATATCTAGATAAATTCAAACAAACCTTGCATCAGCCCTCATCTTCAAAACCCAATCCTTTCGATAATCATCCTAGGATTGTAAACACCTACAACATCACAGATATTCTCAATAGGTTTCCTACCAAACCTCAAAAATCAGTCACTATCCAAGACTTACAATCTGAAATTGCCATTCTCAAACAAGAAATCAGAGAAATCAAAGCCTCCCAAGAAATAGACAGATTAATTCTTCAACAACTCTGTTCAAAAGATGAAATACCAATTGAGCCTGAAACCACTAAACCTCAGGAATCAAACCAATTTCTGAATTATATATCAAAGGTGTCCATCCAAAAATGGCATATAAGAATTACTTTGGTAATTAACAATTCTTTTACTCTTGAAATCCCAGCTATTTTAGATACAGGTGCTGACCTCAATTGCATTCAAGAAGGACTTATTCCAACCAAGTTCTTTGAGAAGACTAAAAAGAGCCTTCGATCTGCCAATGGCAAGAAACTAGGTATTAGTTTCAAACTCTCAAATGTGGAGGTAAAACACTCTTCTCTATCTATCTCCACTTCCTTCTTATTAGTCAAAGATATCACTAATGCTGTTATCTTAGGCACCCCTTTTATCCAACAGATCATTCCGTTTATAGTCCTCAAAGAAGGTATTTAAGTTATCCACTTGAATCAACAAATTCTTATTCCTTTTGATAGGCCTCCTATTGAAAAAGAACTCCAACTTCTGGAAAATAAACAATCTCAAATCAACTTCTTGAAAGCAAATTTGGCCTTCCAAAGACTCCAGCTACAATTGCAGAATCCAACTACCAAATAAAAAATCTAAGCGTTAGGAGATCATATCCAACAACATCTTTGTTCTGATCTTCCTACTTCCTTCTGGCATAGGAAATAGCACATAGCACGTCTCCCCTATGAGCCTGATTTTGATGAAAAATCTATCCTGACCAAGGCTAGACCAATCCAGATGAACCATGAGTTAACCACACTCTGTCAAAAAGAAATTCAAGATCTCCTGCAAAAGAAAATTATCACTCCAAGTACATATCCATGGAGTTGTGCTGCATTCTATATTTACAAAAATGCTGAAATTGAACGCGGAGCTCCAAGGTTAGTCATCAATTACAAACCGCTCAATACAGCACTTAGATGGATAAGATATCCTATCCCCAACAAAAAAGAATTGCTCAACCGGCTGCATGCAGCAGTAATATTTTCAAAATTTGATTTAAAATCTGGATATTGGAAAATCCAAATCGATCCCAGAGATCGATAAAAAACTGCATTTACAGTCCCTTTTGGTCGATATGAGTGGAATGTAATGCCTTTTGGTTTGAAAAATGCTCCTTCTGAATTCCAAAGAATTATGAATGAGATTTTCAATCCATACTCCCAATTTATCATTGTTTACATTAATGATGTTTTAGTTTTCTCAAATAGTTTGGAACAACATTTCAAACATCTCAATATCCTACTCTCTACCATTAAACAAATTGGTTTAGTTCTTTCTAAAACAAAATTTAGCATTTTTCAGACTAATGTTCGATTTCTTGGACATAATATTCAACAGGGAACTATTACCCCTATTTCCCGATCAATTCAATTTGCTGAAAAATTCCCTGACCAGATTCTTGACAGGACTCAACTCCAAAGATTCCTTGGCTGTTTAAATTATGTCTCTGAATTCATTCCAGGAATCAAAAATATAATCAAGCCATTACATGATAGGCTCAAACAGCCTCCCCCTCCATGGACCAATGTCCATACATCAATTGTCAGGCAGGTCAAAGATCAGGTCAAAAATTTACCCTGCCTATCCTTGCCAGATCCTCAAGCTCCAAAAATTGTTGAAACCGATGCCTCTGACATTGGTTACGGTGGCATCCTGAAGCAAAACAAAAATGGAAAAGAGCATATTGTGGCATTTGCATCCAAGCATTGGAATAGTTCCCAGCAGAACTATCCCACCATTAAAAAAGAAATTTTAGCAATTGTTTTATGCATTTTGCTAAACCAAGCAGATTTGCTAAACCAAAAATTTTTATTACGCATAGATTGCAAAGCTGCAAAATATGTTTTGCAAAAAGATGTTAAAAACCTTGCCTCGAAACAAATCTTTGCTAGATGGCAAGCTATTTTATCCATAGTTGATTTTGATATAGAATACATCAAAGGATCTTCAATTTCAATTCCTGATTTCCTAACCCGGGAATTTCTGCAGGGAAGATAAAGTCTATGAAGCTCAAAGAGCTTCCTGCCATTCCTATTCCTGATTCATAGGAACCAAAGAAAGAATCCTCTGGATCATCTACTGGCAAAACCCAGTTTACAAGGCCAAAAGACTGTGCAATGGTCATAGCCCAAACTCCATAACCTCCAAAAATCCAGGAACCACTTTCCTTGGAAAACCTGACTTCTAAAAGTTGGGCCGATATTGTTGAATCTGAAGATTCACAAGAAGCCCAAATCCAATCTGCATGGACAGTAGCAGATATCCATGAATGGTGCCGAAAAATGGGATTTCCACTTCCCACAGCAAGCCAACAGATGGGCTTTCCATCCAATGATCCAAGTCAGCCCACACAAGCTGATCCAAAATAGGCAATTCAGGTAAAAACTTCTGAACTCAAAACTGTGGCGGCATCTAACCCCACAAAAAGTGGAAAAATAATTTCCAAAAACACTAACACAAGCACGATGCAATCGGCATCCTCCAAGGTTCTTTCTTCTGAACTGCAATCTGATACCAAGTGGACGGGAAGCTTTGCCCAGAAAGGAAAGGGGAATACGGGGAAGTAAATATAAGAAAGTAAGGTTGCATACGGAATGCACAAATAAATTAACGCATGAACCAAGTAATAATAAACTGAAAGTAAATGAGGCAGCTTAGCCGACCATATGCATATGAAACTGCAAATATTATTATTGAAATGAAAGTACAAGATTTGAAAGTTATAAGTAGATTCTAACCGGAGGGAGTCTTATAGGAAAGTAAGATACAAGTGCTATAGTGTGGCAAGTGTGTCTTACAATGAAATTGAACTGGCTATTTATAGACAAAATAGCCTTCATGCTACAGTGTTAAAACAGTAACATTAAAAAGCCGCTACAGTGTACAGTGAAACAGTAACACTCGAAAAGTGCTACAGTGATCTGCTGATGTCACTAGTTACGTCTTTGGTTGGTCTAATGTCGTCATGCATGACATCATTCACAAAAATAATCTTCATCTTCATCTTCTTTGTAAAACATTAAGTTCTCCAATCATAGCAGAATGGGTAGAAGATGTAGGATTGTCATCAGATCCGAGTTGTGGAACATACCTGGCTTGAGGGATTCTCAGATCTTGATCTATATCCTGTAGATGTGTTGCTACTGAGGATGTAGAGTGTCTCGGTTGTTGAAATCTAGATGATGATCCTAATCTAGATGTCGTACTTGAAGGAGGATACGAGATCCGTTGACTGAGAGATCTCTGGAATGTGATTTCAACGTTTCCTGAAGGAGATAGGTGTATTTCGGAGACAGTTGTATTTTCTGGTTTTTCTGAAGGAGTAACTCTAGTTAGAAGCCAATTTGAAGGAAGACTTACCTCTTTCCTGGAGATGGGTTTTGGGATTGACAAAAAACAATTGCGAAAAGAATTTTACTCAGTAAACATTCTCAAGAGAAACTAGTTTTTTGAACATTATCAAGGGTCTGAGAGACAACAGATCCAAGAAAAATATTATGAATTTTTAAACCAGGTTCAAAAGCAAATTGACTTCTTTTTATGGTTTGAAGCTTATACTTCACTCAACAAAATTGATTATCCATTTGCGAAATCTGTCAATGTTTCAAAACTTTGGCAAACATCTCAAGGAACGTATGTTTCTTCAGATTTACCTTTGGGTCAAAATTTCAAAATTCCTTTTGGTATGGAAACTATTATTGCTGCCCCTTTTAAAAGAAGACTGGAAACTGAATTTGAGGAACCAGTCAGGGCAAAAGATATTCAAAGTCTTTTTGAACAAAATAATTATACTAATAAATATCTGTAAACTATTTGTGAATATTTGATTTCCAAACCAAGTATCTCCAATATAGCAAAACTTGAAACAATAAATAGCCCCAGCACTTCTTCCACCACTGAAAACGGCGTAACCACCGTCTAGCATTACGGGCCCACTATTGGGTCCTACCTACATTTCCTTCCACTTGGCACAGGCTGCACAAACCCACACAGGGCAGCCTCGTACTTTGCAGGAAACGGGAATCGAACCCGTGACCTCCAAGCACTCGTATGGCTCTGATACCATTTGAGCCATTTTTATATGGAAGGGATATAGGTATTCTTTGCATACCATTTGAACTAGAAAACATATGTTATTTAGTTCGGTCCCAGTTCCATACTTATGCCCTTCAGCCATTGATCCCTTCCACCACTCAGAACGGCGTACCCACCGTCTAGCATTACGGGCGTACTACTGGGTCCTACCTGCATTTCCTTCCACTTGGCACAGGCTGCACAAACCCACATAGGGTGGCTCGTACATTGCAGGAAATGGGAATCGAACCCGTGACCTCCAAGCACTCGTATGGCTCTGATACCATTTGAACCATTTTTCTATGGAAGGGATATAGGTATTCTTTGCATCCCAATCCTTCCACCATTTGCAGTGTCCATGGAGAGTAAGGTATGGCAGGCCATGTTGAGTTGCTTCTTTGTGATAAGCAAATTTTTGGGAGTATATCTAGGCGAGCTTAAATATACTTAAAAATTGAAGCAGGAGAGGAACTGCTGGTTGGGGATTTGAATATCTGGACTAGAAATAATCAAATCCTTGTTTAACTGGTTGAGGGAGTATCTCCTCAGTTAGTCCATAAACTGGCCACCACTGATTAACAAACCAATGGGGGAACACAATTTGTGCTGGTTTCTTTTTATTAAAATAGAAAAACCACGAATGGCTTTGTTGTTTGTTTTGAAAGGTGAACGTATTCATCTTGGCTGCTTGATAATCCCAATAATTATAAACCATAGGATCAAATGGTTGGGAAACTGGTTTAAATGTGTTTGGTGGGGCTTTCCATACTGAAGGAGTATGGATTGAATGGATTTGGACTGAAGTATTTGTAATGAAAGATTCAGTCTTTTTATCTTTGTGAGGGTGAAATGATGCACTCTCAGTATCTACCAATATGAATTCGTAGTATTTTTGGGTGAATTTTAGCGATTTTTGAACAAAATTAACATCTGGGCCAAAAAGTTACCTAGCTGCTAATTGTGGATTTGAATTCCAGAATTCTGGTTCTATTTGCAGGAGTTTATAGACTCCGGGGGTTTTAGAGTACGCAGGCTCAGGGGAAGAAGAGAGCCTGGAAGAAATAGGTTGCGGTTCAGAAGAAAGAACCTTGGAGGATGCCGATTGCATCGTGCTTGTGATTGTGTTTTTGGAAATTATTTTTCCACTTTTTGTGGGGTTAAATGCAGCCACGGTTTTGAGTTCAGAAGTTTTTACCTGAATTACCTATTTTGGATCAGCTTGTGTGGGCTAACTTGGATCATTGGATGGAAAGCCCATATGTTGGCTTGCTGTGGGAAGTGGAAATCCCATTTTTCGGCACCATTCATGGATGTCTGCTACTGTCCATGCAGATTGGATTTGGGCTTCTTGTGAATCTTTAGATTCAACAATATCGGCCCAACTTTTAGAAGTCAGGTTTTCCAAGGAAAGTGGTTCCTGGATTTTTGGAGGTTGTGGAGTTTGGGCTATGACTATTGCATAGTCTTTTGGGCTTGTAAACTGGGTTTTGCCAGTAGATGATCCAGAGGATTCTTTCTTTGGTTCCTATGAATCAGGAATAGGAATGGTAGGAAGCTCTTTGAGCTTCAAATTTTTGTGTTTAGGAGCCATAGACTTTGTCTTCCCTGTAGAAATTCCCGGGTTAGGAAATCAGGAATTGAATTTGAAGATCCTTTGATGTATTCTATATCAAAATCAACTATGGATAAAATAGCTTGCCATTTAGCAAAGATTTATTTCGAGGCAAGGTTTTTAACATCTTTTTGCAAAACATATTTTGCAGCTTTTCAATCTATGCGTAATAAAAATTTTTGGTTTAGCAAATCTGCTTGGTTTAGCAAAATGCATAAAACAATTGCTAAAATTTCTTTTTTAATGGTGGGATAGTTCTGCTGGGAACTATTCCAATGCTTGGATGCAAATGCCACAATATGCTCTTTTCCATTTTTGTTTTGCTTCAGGATGCCACCGTAACCAATGTCAGAGGCATCGGTTTCAACAATTTTTGGAGCTTGAGGATCTGGCAAGGATAGGCAGGGTAAATTTTTGACCTGATCTTTGACCTGCCTGATAATTGATGAATGGACATTGGTCCATGGAGGGGGAGGCTGTTTGAGCCTATCATGTAATGGCTTGATTATATTTTTGATTCCTGGAATGAATTCAGAGACATAATTTAAACAGCCAAGGAATCTTTGGAGTTGAGTCCTGTCAAGAATCTGGTCAGGGAATTTTTCAGCAAATTGAATTGATCGGGAAATAGGGGTAATAGTTCCCTGTTGAATATTATGTCCAAGAAATTGAACATTAGTCTGAAAAAGGCTAAATTTTGTTGTAGAAAGAACTAAACCATTTTGTTTAATGGTAAAGAGTAGGATATTGAGATGTTTGAAATGTTGTTCCAAACTATTTGAGAAAAATAAAACATCATCAATGTAAACAATGATAAATTGGGAGTATGGATTGAAAATCGCATTCATAATTCTTTGGAATTCAGAAGGAGCATTTTTCAAACCAAAAGGCATTACATTCCACTCATATCGACCAAAAGGGACTGTAAATGCAGTTTTATATCGATCTCTGGGATCGATTTAGATTTTCTAATATCCAGATTTTAAATCAAATTTTGAAAATATTACAGCTGCATGCAGCCGGTTAAGCAAATCTTTTTTGTTGCGGATAGGATATCTTATCCATCTAAGTGCTGTATTGAGCGGTTTGTAATTGATGACTAACCTTGGAGCTCCGCGTTCAATTTCAGCATTTTTGTAAACATAGAATGCAACACAACTCCATGGAGATGTACTTGGAGTGATAATTTTCTTTTGCAGGAGATCTTGGATTTCTTTTTGACAGAGTGTGGTTAACTCATGGTTCATCTGGATTGGTCTAGCCTTGGTCGGGATAGATTTTTCATCAAAATCAGGCTCATAGGGGAGACGTACTATGTGTTGTTTCCTATGCCAGAAGGCAGTAGGAAGATCAGAACAAAGTTGTTGTTGGATATGATCTCCTAAAGCTTGGATTTTTGATTTGGTAGTTAGATTCTGCAATTGTAGCTGGAGTCTTTTGAAGGCCAAATCTACTTTCAAGAAGTTGATTTGAGATTATTTATTTTCCAGAAGTTGGAGTTCGTTTTCAATAGGAGGCCTATCAAAAGGAATAAGAATTTGTTGATTCAAGTGGGTAACTTAAATACCTTCTTTGAGGATCATAAACGGAATGACCTGTTGGATAAAAGGGGTGCCTAAGATAACAGGATTAGTGATATCTTTGACTAATAAGAAGGAAGTGGAGATGGATAGAGAAGAGTGTTTTACCTCTACATTTGAGAGTTTGAAACTAATACCTAGTTTCTTACCATTGGTAGATTGAAGACTCTCTTTAGTCTTTTCAAAGAACTTGGTTGGAATAAGTCCTTCTTGAATACAATTGAGGTCAGCACCTGTATCTAAAAGAGTTGGGATTTCAAGAGTGAAAGAATTGTTAATTACCAAAGTAATTCTTATATGCCATTTTTGGATGGACACCTTCGATATATAATTCAGAAATTGGTTTGTCTCCTGAGGTTTAGCGGTTTCAGGTTCAATTGGTATTTCATCTTTTGAACAGTGTTGTTGAAGAACTAATCGGTCTATTTCTTGGGAGGCTTTGATTTCTCTGATTTCTTGTTTGAGAATGGCAATTTCAGATTGTAAGTCTTGGATAGTGACTGATTTTTGAGGTTTGGTAGGAAACCTATTGAGAATATCTGTGATGTTATAGGTGTTGACAATCCTAGGATGATTATCGAAAGGATTGGATTTTGAAAATGAAGGCTGGTGCAAGGTTTGTTTGAATTTGTCTAGATATTCTTTTCTGGTAGTATCATCTGGAAGATTGCCTATAATCTCTAAGAGTAGATCTTGTTCTTTAGAGAGGACATTAATGAAAGGCTGATCTTTGTCAGATTCGGAGGAGGATGAGGTTGAAAGAACATCATCTTCTTGGATTTGGTTGAATTGCTGATCATATTCATCATCAGCAAGATCAGACTCTGATTCAAAGAGAAAGAGGTTCTGAATCTTATCAAGTAATTCTTGGTCCAAGGAAAGTTCATGGATCCTTTTAGAAACTCTGCAATATCTGGCTATATGGCATGGCTTACCACATTTGAAACAAGTAACAGATTTGGATTTTTCTTTTGAGAGTTGAGTTCTTTTGGTTTTATGAGGCTTGGGCTGAGGAGCAGGAAGGGCTGGATATTTGGATGATTTTCTAAATTTGGGCTTACTTCTATAGTAAGTGGGCTTGGACTGCAAATGTTTGTGCCTATGTTTCTTGTAGGGCTTTGAACTACAGGAAGGCAACCCAAACTGTTCACAGAAAGAACCTAAATCTCTACTCCCTTGAGCTCTATCTTTGGCTAATTGCCTCAACATTTTATCTTGCCGATAAATCTTGAGGGCTACTTGCTGAATCTGGCTGGTTAATTGACCAAAGGTGATTCTATCATAAGGTACATTACCATTATGCTGGGTTTGTAATTCTTCACGAACAAGGTCACGAAGGGATTTAGGGAGGCCATCTAGGAGTTTTTCTTTTCAATATTAGCTGTTTCCATCAGGTCTGGCATAAATGCGAGTAAGGAAGGTATCCTTATACCATCTAAAATCAGAAAATGTTTTGCACTTAAGATTATTAAGAATCTCAGTGGATTTTTCACGAAAAATACCTGGGTTTCCTATGAAGGTTTTGACCAGTGTAAAAATAAAAAAGCTTGTATCTTTTGCTTGCCCATGCGTATAAGAGCATGAAGGTATGATTTTTATTTCATTCCTTCGGTTAAATTGATGGAGATGATTTTTTCTAATTTTAGGGACAGTTTTGGCCGAAAATTGGGAATTATGTATGCCATGATGGAATTGTGCATTCCTCATTGAGCTTCTTGAATTGGATTACATTAGGAGTTACTGAGCATTCACTACTTGATTCATGCTTATAATCATTCGAGAATTCATATAGCTCAGGCTAGAATTGTGGTTATTGGTGATACTTGAATATATGGAACATGCATTGTTAATCACATAATACCATGATATTGCCTTCATTCACATGATCATGTTTATTAGTATGCTTTGAGGATATCAGCACAGTTATGCTTTACGGTGAACCTTACATGCATTGTGCAGGTTGTGTTGAATTGATTGAAGGTGATTGATTGAATTGGTTGTTGGAGTTGATATATATTGAAGGAGTTTGGGTTTTGTGGACCGTAAGCTTGGTTGAGGGTTGTGTGCGATTTGAGGAATATCTGTGCAGGGGTAGCTATACTATATTCAGTCATTGAGCTTACATGTTCTCTCTTCTTATTACACCCATTCCTTACGTGACCATGTCTAGAGTAAGGAGTCGGTCTTCTAAAAGGGCGAGAACTTCCTTGTCCTCAGTCCCATCATCCGTTGATCCCTTATCTTTTAGACCTACTGCGTTTGTTGATACCTCTTGTGAGGAATGGTATAATAGGAGAGCTTCTAATAAGATTATTGTTTAGTGTACTTTCTCACCCACCTTAGACCGGGCACTCAAATTAGGAATGATGTTTAGGTGGCTAGGGTGGGGGTCGATAGTACAATTGAAAGGAACGTATTATCCCGTGCTTGTTAAGGAGTTCTATGGTAATTGATGGATAAGGGCAATAAACATCTTCCGCATATTGAAACAAGAGTGAAAGGAGTTCCTATTGTCATCACTCAAAACCAATTAGCTAACCTCCTCCAGGTTTTTGACGATGATACTTGGCAAGAGATTAATGTGAATAATCAAAAGATTCTTTTGGATCCAAATTGGGATGTTAGAGTTATGAGAGCGAACCTAGGCTTATATAAGCATAATGCCTTCCAAGCTAATAGCTTCTATTCCAACAATGATTTGGCAACCAACTCTCGCGCTCTAGTTTACATGTTTGGGTTTAATGTTGTCCCCGGTGCTAGTGGTTTCAATGAGACTAGGCTTATTGACACTTATATTTTGCATCGGATGATGACCACATTACCTATCCCTCTTGCCCCATTGATTATCCAATCTATTAGGGAGGTTGTTCATCACCGTCTTTCCACAAAAGCCTTTGTTTTTCCCTTAGTTATAATGAAGATTCTAAACGACTTTGGGGTGAGTCTTGAGAGAGAACTCATGGAGGCTACCACTAAGCACGATATGGTCACTGAGTAAACTCTTATGAGTTGTGGGTACAAATATAGCAAGGAGTTGAAGAAGTGGCTCACTCCCTTCGAAGTCCAACATCCCGGTCAAGTAAAACCACCTACAGCGGAGGAGGAGCAGCCACCACCACCGGCACGTGCTAGAGCTGGCAGTTCTTAGTCCCACTCTCGGATTGACTTTGAGACCACCGTACTGGGTCACCTCGACCAACAAATGGCGGTGCTCCTATGCTTGCAGGGTACTATAGAAGATATGGCTAGATGGCAAACTACCATGGAGCAACAGTTGACCGAGTTGAGGCAACATTCTTCTAGGACACATGGTGGTGCGGGCACTTCTACACTTGATGATGATGCGGAGGATGAGGATGATAATGATGCGGAGGACTGATGATGCTTGTCTATATTTGCTCGCTCACTTTTGTTTTTGTTTACTTTCTCTTTTCATGTTTTTGTTTTAGTTAGTTTGTCTTTCCTTTCTTTTTTTTTAAATTTTTTTTCCTTTCTTTTGTTTTTGCTTTATTTTCTCTTCTAGTCGTTATGCTTTGGTATTTTCTTTTGTATTTTTAGGTACTTTGTTGATGCCTCACTCTTCAAGCATTCAGCTCTTGTACGACACGATGAATGGAAGTTTATTTTTCCTATCTCTTCTCCTTTATATTTTTGGTCCCATGGTATTGTTTGTTTTTGTTATATTTATGTGGCCATTGAGGACAATATCCAGTTTAAGTGTGGGGGAGTGATATGATTGACAAGTCTTCTATACATATTCTTTAGCCTTCTTGGGAATAACAATTTTTGTGCGAAAATATTTCAAAATTTTCTGATTTTCTACACAACTTCAAGCGATACTTTTTAATGCATGTCTTTATGATGGATTGTAGAGCATAAGTTCTAGATAATTTATGGCTTATGTATGACTTTTTACACTCACTTGGACAAAGTAGTTCTTGATCTAATGCTTTACATTATTCTTAAACCTGTTTTTTTTTTTTCTAAAATTCATGGAGCATTCTAGAACTTACTTGAATACCTCTCGAGGCGAAATAAGAAAGGCAATCATGATTTAACTTAGGGATAACAGTAATAGGCCTTCTTTTAATAGTTTGAGCTTTTGAAGCCTACCAATTTTTATATTATTCCTATTGCCTATTTTGAGCCTAAATTGTTGATTTCTTTCTTTAAAACCTGTCACAATATTTTGTCCATTACTTGTGCTGAGAGTTTGAATAATTTTCCAAATCTTTATGCTCTTGAAGGATGAAAGTATATGTATGTTGAGAAAGAATGCAGGGATAAAGATCATGACTTGTTACTTTTAGTCATGGATCAATTACGAGTGGAGCTGGGAAAAGAAGGGAAGTAGAATGGAAGAAAGAAGTTAAAAAAATCGAGGAAGAAAGAAAATTTTTTGAGCTGAAAAATGAGAAAGAAGAAACGAAATGAGAGGAATTGGAAAAGAGAAAACAACAAGCTGCTAGAAAAGTGAGTGAAAAAAATTTTGAAAAGAAAAAAACAGAAGAAAAAAAAAGAGAAAAAATCACAAAAGGAATGGTGATTGAACTGTGAAAGTTAAGTGCATATAAAACACTTGACACCATTGCTGGAAAATTGAGTGATCTAAAAAAAAAGAGTTAATGACAAGAAGAGTGGAAAGAAAAGGAGAACAATGCAGGATTTGCTTGAAGTGCATAAGGTTTGTTATATTAGGTGATGGTTTGATTGATTCTTGGAGTAGGAGAGCAAGAAGAATTGGAAATTATAGATTTATTTTGGCTACCCTTTTCTTGCTAACTCAGTTTTTCTTTGACTTTTGATTTTCCTATATCCTTCGTTTGCTAAGCCACATTACAAGCCTTCAGCCTTACATTACAAGCTTAAAAGTCCTACTTGATCTAAGTAGAATCATGATATGTCTCGGATTAGTGGAGAGAGTGTATGAAAAGTAAGTATATGGAATGCATATTCTTTTTGAACTGACTTCTTTCCAATGGTTTAAGAATATTGTGAAGTATTGAGATGGTTCTACTAAGCCATTTATCACTACACAAGTCTTGCATTGGTTGTGAAAGATTTAGTATCATATGTTTTATGTTCATGAATGAAGAAAGTATTGAAGATATGGTTTTGGAATTGATTGAGTGACTTGATTAAAACCTTGTGTTTTTCCTACTTGTTCTTGATACTTTGCTTGAGGACAAGCAAAGAGCTAAGTGTGGGGGAATATGATAGGGGCTACATTAATCATACTTTGCTTAGTTATTTGAGGCTCTTTTGTAAGATATTTTGTACAATAACTAGTCATATTCTTTCATATTTGAGATTTTACCCTTGAAAGGTATTTTGTTAATTATTTCAGATTTTTGGGTAAAACGAAGCAAAACCGTCACGAAGCAGAATAGAGGCGGCGCCGGCTGTGAGGCTGGAACCGGCGCCAGCTCAGTCTAGAACTTATGTGCGTAATTCGGAGAAAAATCGACGAGCGAGTGGAGAAGCAGAACACAAGTGGTGCCAGATCCGAAGGACCAAGGCGGTGCCAGCTGTGTTCTATCCTTAAGGTGGTGCTTTGATCTTTCTATGCGTTTTAGAAAACCTGAGGAGCTTTAGTATCTTCCAACTTCTACTCGGCCAAGAACTTTGTACCTACGAGTTTAGGCACGTCTTAAGCCTATAAATAGATGAAAAACACAAGGGAAAAAGAGAGAATTCATTGATCATCATAGAGAATCACTCAATCCAAGGAGGAATTCTTCAATTCAAGGAGGGTTGTACAAGAAAGTCTTCAAAGGAAGAAGAAGGAGGCTTATCTATGAGTACTTTCTTTTACTTTGTTTTCTTTTTCTTGACAATGATGTTTTAATTGTTTTATTGTAATTGAACATTGGTTTAGATATTCATGGTATTTAGAGTTATTTGATCTTTTGATTAATTGATTGTTATTCTTGGTATTTAATTACTTGGGTTGATGGCAAGATTACTTGATTGTGCCATTAACTTACTTGAGAATAGGGTTGATGGTTTAAATTAATTGGTTTCATATTTGTTGCCTTTTAACTTGCTTGAAAATGGGGTTAATTGCAAGAACAGAGTAATTAAAGGTTAATTGATGTTTGCCAGAATATGGATTCAATTGATTAATTTCATGGGTTAAGTTTGCCTGAGAATGTGACTTGATCAAAGAATTGTGTTTAATGCATCTTTTGGGTAAGACTGGTTGAGACAGAGTATGTGATACTAAGTTACCTAGAAGATAGGGATTCATGGATTGAGAAAAAAGTGAGTCTACTTTAATTCTTCATGATGCCAAGGGAATAATTAGTTATGATAGAGGTTGGGTACTTTAAGATCATGGTTGTCTAATCAATGGTTTGAATTACATAAATCTACATTTTTGACATGTATATATTTTCATTTTTATTGTATTTTATTTTATTTCAGTTTTGTTTTATCAAGTCGGATAAATAATGAAAGAAAGGTAATTAATATCTACTTGTTCCTTGAGGATTGACTCTCGTTTTAACCCTATGCTCGGTTAATGATGAATATGCTTGCTTATATGTGTGATTTGGATTTAACGTTTTAATTTAAACTTGATTGAGAATGTGATTAGTTTTTGTATGAGTTTTATACCTAAGTCCAGACACATCAGTAATCATAAACCATAATTAAACTCAAGCCAAAATTCACTTTCACAAGTAAAATTAGCTTAACTTACTACAACCATGACCCTAGTGTCCCAAGCTTTAAGGCCAGCTAATAAATAAAAGGGTTTATAAAATAAATCTAACTTCATATTAAAATAACTAGAGTTTGGGAAAATAGGTACATTAAGTTGAAAGTTTAAATCTTGCTAAAAGTAAATTAGAGTTTATTTGATGAAGGGGTCCTAGGTGGTATTACGTAAAATAATAATCTATTAATAATTAATTGTTAGAAAATAATTGGTAACTAAAATTAGTTGTAAGTAAATTTTAATAGATTTTGATTAAAAGACAATAAATAAAATTTAATAGTATTTATGAATATAAGACTTACGAAATTAATATTTTACCTATTATGATTATTTATGGAAAAAGCTTTATTTGATATCCTTATTTTATATAATATCTATATATTTTATTTCTTAAATAAAGGCTATTATTTATTTGACTAAAATATCATTATTTTATATAAGAGACTAAATCCACATCTTCCTAGGGTTTTCGAATTTCACTAGAAGAAATTATAGTAGTAATCATTTTATTGATGGAATAAAATTAGCTTAGGGACAACAAGGTCATGATCATATTTTTATTGCTAACCATAATCGTGAACATACACTCCACACCAATTCATCAAGTCATGAATAAAAGCATAGATCTAAATTTACCAAGGCATGATTCAAACTCTACTAACATAAACATATTCATGGCTTTAACAAAAATACATGAACATAGCCCTATTCACCAAAGGTCACATAATCTCTAACATGCTTGATCACATAAACCACTCACGACATGAAGACATGCAACAATCCCTAAAAACGCCATACAATCAACCAAGACAAATCATCTCATGCATCAATCCCAACTCCATCATACAAACACATTTATTCATGCTTCAATCTCAACTTATCACAACAACACATGCTCGAACCCTAATCATAACCCATCTCCTTCCAATATCATCCTAGAGACATGAGTCTATAATTTAAAGAGAAGGTTGAAGAGGCTTACTTGATTGATGACTACCTTGGAGTAGTTTCGAAGGGATCCTTACTCTTAGGAGACTTGATCCGACAAGAGAGAAGAATAAAATATGGCTATGGTTGAAGTAACCATTCGGTCAAGAGAGAGAGAGAGAGAGAGAGAGAGAGAGAGAGAGAGAGAGAGAGAGAGAGAGAGAGAGAGAGAGAGAAAAGATAAAAGGAGAGTTCATTAGTATGTTTATATATACATATATTCATTAGGAGTTGAAGATGAGTGAAGATGGAAGAGATTGATCATGCTTACCTTGAAGGTGTTCTTGGCCTTCTCGAAAATACTGGTTTTTTTTTTATCCAAAGGAGAGACTTAGATTTCGGTATTTGATGTTAAAAATTGCAGAAGTGGCTTCAAGGGGTTGAGTAGGTGTGTTCTGGAGTTTTTTTTGAAGAAAATTAAGGTGGTATTAGCGGCCTTAGGCGTGAGGAGGGTAGTAGGTGTTCTTGGTGTTCTTGAAGGTTGAAGAGAATGGAGAGGATTGAGGGAGAGCTGGCTGAAATTCTGTGGGATTAGGGTGGAAAAATTGTTTGAGGGGATTTGGCAATTGAATTTTCTGGTTTGAGAGGAAAAGGAAAGCTGGTTGTTTGAAATCTAAAAAGAATATTTTAGGGAATCAATTTTAGAAATAAAATATGGTAAGAAGATCTTGGCCAATGGAGAGCTTTTGGAAGCTCCAATGGCCGGTTGTTTGTCTATGATTTTTGCTGGAATGAAAGCTGTGTGAAGGGGCTTAATGGTGGCCGAAAATATGGTGCACAATAGTGAAGGGATTTTTGGTTGTTTGAGGGATGATTGGAGCAATTGATGGAGATATTTTAGGAGTAGTCATGGACTGGTTTTTGAGCAGAATGTAGGGGAAGATGATGAAGCTCAGTTCATGGCTGTTTAAGGGGAGTTTGTACAAAAAAATGATGGAGGTTTCGGACATGGCTGAATAAGGAACAAAGCTGGAAAATTCTATTAAGCTTTTTCGCAGGTTTGCTGGAATTCCTAGGCAGATTTTTCTGCCATTTTTCAGTCAGCTTGCAGAAGATTTGAAGGGGTATTCAGAGGTCTTTCAAGGCTAGTTTCTAGCCTTCTTTATGGATGAAAAACGTGGCTAAGATGCTGGATGAAACACTTGAAGAAACAGCTTAGTTTAGGCTCACCAAAGCTGCGAAAGTTGCCCAGAAAATTTTCTAGTTTGCATAGTTTTTGTGTAGCTCGATTTTGGCTGTGATTTTCAGTCCTTAAGCTGAGTGGATTGATAATTGTTCTAGCAGAATTTGAGAGATAGAGGTGGCTGAAAATTTTGACACTTGGACTAGACAAGAAGCTATAAAATTTTCAGTTTACAATATGAAGAAAATGAACACAGCTAGGTTGGAGTTTTGAAGGTTCAACTATGGAGATTAATTCTCTTGGGAACCTTCCAAAACTCCTCCCCATTTTCAGCCAACAAGATGACTCATATGGACATTTTCGAAACCTTCAAAGCCACAGCACTTTGCTGGAATTTTTCTAGAATAAAATTGGCTTGAATAAATCAAACAACTTAATTATCTAAGAATTAAGGAAAACTAGAGATTAAAAGGGTATGAATCCCTTAGAAGCTTTTGGTAGGGCACAAGAGTAGGATTAGGACATTCCTATCATGTCTCCCCTAGGACAACACTCCTACTCTTCCCTAAAGCATGAAAAGGCCGAAACCTAGCCTTCCCAAACAAAAATAAAATTTAATCATGCTAAAACTCCAATGATGGAATTTGAACTCAAGACCTCAAGAATTAATTCCAAGGCTCTAACCACTAAACCACAACAACTCTTGTTCTTATTTTCTCTTCCAAATATTTCTCCTATTTAATGCTTAAGCTATCTCCCTATTTTCACCTCAAGCAAAAATTACCATTTTGCCCTTCTTACTAAGAAAAACTCATTTAAGCCTTCTAGACTATAAATCACATATCTAAAGCACATAAAATCATATAAAAATTATATTTATGCATGCAATAAAATATGATATGCATCCCAACTCCCTTACTCTAATGCTGGTTTCAACTGGGGTTTCACAAATGCTTTCCACAGCTTTGATCCCGTGGATTTTCCTCCGTGTTTCCTGGCAATGTCCCAACTTGATGATCTCCCAGTAGTTTAGCTAACTGACCAATTTGGTTCTCCAAATTGCGCATGGAGGCCTCTAGGTTCCTTGTTGTCACATCGACCTCTTAGAACTTAGTCTCTGTGATACTTACCAATTGGCCAATCAACTTTTCCAATAGTGGCTTTGAAGGTGCTGCAGTATTGTTTATGGGGTTTTGACCCCTTTGATTGCCTCCAAAATTGAAAGAACCCTGCCTAGGTTGATTTCTATTGATCCAAGAGAAATTAGGGTAATTTCTCCAACCAGAATTATAGGTAGAGCTATAAGGGTTGTTACCTGGCCGGATATTACCCGCAAAAGTCGCTTGCTCCGAAGTTTCTTGGAGTGAACCCATATTTTGACATTCAAGATTAGGGTGTCCCTCTTCACAGAAATCACAACTTACGTTTAAAACCTGGCCTTGAGGCATCACCATCTGTTCCATCTTTTAAGTTAAGGCGCCCATCTTAACTTCCAATGCTGCCACAACATCCACTTTATGTACTCCATGCACACGAGCTCTAGACCTTGTACTCTCCTAAGAATAGTTATTAGAAGCCAAATTTTCAATAAGCTCAAATACCTGTTTTGGGGTCTTATGATTGATAGAACCCCCTGCAGAAGAGTCCACCACTTGACGTGTCGTAAATGTGATGCCATTTAAAAAGATAAGCATCTTCATTCTTAGCTCAAATCCGTGGTGTGGGCTTTTTCTTAACATCTCCTTGAATCTCTCCTAACTTTCATATAAGGGCTTAGAGTTTAATTGTTGGAAGGCAAATACTTGTTCCTAAGTTTGGCTGTCCTAGCTGGAGAAAAATATTTGGTCAAAAATTTTTCAGCCAGGGCATTCCAAGTAGTGATAGAACCGGTAGGTAAAGACTTTAACCAAGACTTAGCTTTATCCCTCAAAGAAAAAGGAAAAGTCTTAACTTTATGGCATCCTCCGAAACACCATTCATCTTAAAATTATCACAAATCTCAAGGAAACTAGCTAAATGAGCATTGGGATCTTCTTTAGATAGCCCATCGAATTGAACTATATTTTGAACCATTTGGATAATGTTGGGCTTTATTTCAAAATTATTCGCGTTCACCCTAGACCTAGTAATACTTGATCCTGTGCTCGAGATTGCAAGTTTCACAAAGTCATCCATAACCCTCCTATTTCTAACATTGTTGTTTTGAGCATCATCTATTTCGACGATTAAGTTCCTTTGGATTGTCCGGCAGATCTTTGATAATGTCCTTTCGATTTCGGGTCAAAATCGACTATCTCGCCTTTAGATTTTTGGGTTATGTACCAAAGATAACACCTAGAAACACAAGAAGCAAGTTAGATACAAAATTAATGATTAAAACAAAATTAAAAGAATACAACATTAGTTAGTAGAATATAGTCAAAGTTTGTAGGTTAGGTTATAAGGGTGTACACATATACACAAAATACAAAAGATAGCACATTTTTGCAAAAAGAACAAGTATACATATTTATATATTTGCATATTTATGTATTTACATGGTTAAATCAACAAAATTCAAACTTTCATGATATTGTTCCCTGGCAACGGCGCAAAAAACTTGATGCGTATAGATTTGGGTATAAAAATCATGCAAAAATAAGTACATTCCTAATCAAGTTTAAATTAAAACGTTAACCCCAAATTACACATATGAGCAAGCGTACTCATCATTGACATACCATAGGGTTCAAACGAGTGTCGATCCTCCAGGAACAAGTATGCATTAATCACTTTTCTTTCATTGTTTAACCAACTGAATAAAGTGAAAGACAAATGAAAAGGAAAATAAAATAAAATAAAATAAAATAAAAATAAAAATAAAAATATATACATGTCAAGGATGGAGAATTATGTAACTCAAGCCATTGTTTAGACAAACATGATCTTAAAGTACCTAATATTTATCATAATTAATTATTCTCTTGGCATCATGTAGGATTAAAGTAGATTCACTTTGATGGTCAATCCATAAAATCACTATCCTCTAGATAAATCAGCATCACTTAGTCCGTCTCAACCAATTTACCCATAAGACTCATTAAACACAATCCTTAATTAAATTCCTTTGGTCTCGACAAATTTAAAACATGAAATTAATCAATGAACCCTTGGTCTCGGAAGACATCAATTAACCCTCAATTACCAGTTCTAAGCAATCAACTCCCTTGGTCCAGTAAGTTAATAGCCAAAAGAATATAAAATTAATAAATTGAAAATACCATCAACCCCCTTGGTCTAGTAAGTTAATGGAGAGAACCAACCAACTAATCTCGTAATGAGCACAAGTGATTGAATACTAAGAATAATAACCAATTAATCAAAAGATCAAACAACTCTAAAAATCATGAATATCTGAAACAATGTTGAATTACAATAAAATAATTAACATATCATTGTTCAAGAAAAAGAAAACAAAGTAAAAGAAAGCACTAATAAACAAGCCTCCTTCTTCTTCCTTTGAAAACCTTCTTGCACAACCCTTCGTGTATTGAAGAATTTCTCTTTTGATTTGAGTGATTTTATGTGATGATCAATGAATTCTCCCCTTTTCCTTTGTGTTTTTCCATCTATTTATAGGCCTAGGAAGTGCCTAAACTCGTTGGTATAATGTTCTTGGCCGAGTAGAAGTAGGAAAGTACTAAAACTCCACAGATTACCAAAAACCGCATAGAAAAATCAAGTCTCCGCCTTTCCTTCAGAGCACAGCCGGTTCCACCTTGGCTATTGGAGCCGGTGTCGGTTGTGTTCTGATTCTCCACTCGTTCGCCAATTTTTTTCAAATTTTGCACAATGTATTCCAAAAAGCAGCCAGCGCCATCTTAGCTATTGGAGCCGATGCCAGTTCTACTTTGTTCCGATCTATTTCACCAATTTTTAGTCTTCTCGAAGTTCGTGTCAATAGTGCATGGCCGGCGCTTTATTTTATTTTGTGACTTTTTTTCTTTGTTTTACCCCAAAAATCTGTAATAATAAACAAAATACATTTCCAAGGATAAAATCTCAAATATGAAGGAATATGACTAATTATCGAATAAAACGTATCACAAAAGAGCCTCAAATAACTAGGAAAAATATGACTAATTTAGCCCCTATCAAAACAATTAGGCTTGGGGTATGAGAAGATAGATGCATGTTTTAATGATTGCATATCGTACTGGGGGGCTAAATTGGGATGGAAATATTATTTTACATGCAAAGAGTCTAGGTGGGCAACTTTGGAAAATGATCCTACAGGGGAGCAGAGATAGATTGCAAAAAAAGTTACTTAGCATTTTCCGTCGAAGCCTCGATTACAACATTTGTGCATGTCCTTAAAGATTGCTAAATCAAAGAGATGGCATGGGGAAGATAGAATAGATGATGGTCTTCTGAGATATCCTGCTGACACACCTACTTGAAAAAAATTTAATTATCTTCATCCTAATTTTTCTGAAGATGTAAAGAATGTGAGATTAGGCTTAGCTTTTGACAGGTTTAATCCTTTAAAAAATATGAATGTTGCTCATAGTACGTGGCTTGTCATGTTGATGCCTTACAATTTACACCATTAGATATGTATGAAGTAACCATACTTCTTCTTGTCTTTGCTAATACCTGGTCTGACTGCTCCGGGGAATAATCTTGATGTCTATTTAGAACCTCTCATTGCAGAATTAAAGGAATTGTGGGATGTGGGTGTATATACATATGATGTATATTCCAAGCAAAATTTTCAAATGCGGTCTGCTCCATTATAGACTATTAGTAATTTTCCTGGATATGCTAATTTGTCGGGATGGAGTACTAAAGGGGAGTTTGATTGTTCTATTTGTCATAAGGGGACAGCTTCACAATGGCTGAAAAATAGTGACAAGCATTGTTATATAAAACATCATGGGTTCCTAGAACCCGATCACTCTTTTAGAAAGGATGCTCGGTCCTTTAATGGTAAACAGGAGCAGCGAGGGAGACCTACTTTTTTATCTAGTGATATGATTTTAAATGAATTAGATGGTATCAATTTTAAGTTTGGGAAGCTAGTGAATGATAACAAAAAATTACCCTTTAATTGGAAGAAAAAAAGTGCCTTGTTAAATTACCTTATTGGAAGGATAACTTGATGCGACATAATCTTGATGTCATGTATATCGAGACAAATATTAGTGAAATGATTTATGCTATATTACTTGAGATGGATAAGAAAATGGATCATAAGTCACGGCTTAACTTGAAATACATGGGAACTAGTGCAGAACTACATCCTCTTGAGATGGAGAATAGTGCATCTTCTTTGCCCTGAGCTTTATTCACTTTGAGTAAGAGTGAAAATTAATTTTTGCGAGCTGTTATAAAGGGTCAAGGTTCCAAATAGATATTCTGCTAGCTTATCTAGGTGTCTACAACTAAATCCACCAAAGATTTCAGGGCTTAAGAGCCATGATCATCATGTATTAATACAACAATTACTGCTTATAGCCCTAAGAAAATCATTGTCCAAAATCTATTCTATTTCATTTGCTTAGGCTAAGTAGGTATTTTAGACTACTCCACTCCAAAGAATTGTTACCTCCTGATCTGATACAACTAGAGATGAGCATTATTTTCAATCTTTGTGAGCTGTAATGGGTTTTTCCACAATCAATATCATGATGCATCTATGTGTTCACCTAGCCTATGAAGCAAGAAAAGCTGGTCCAGTGCAATTTCGATGGATGTATCCAATTGAGAGGTATGCATTATCTATTTTCATTTTTATCAAATTTTCTTTTATTTTTAAATGTTGCAATTATAGTTATGGTATTTTCATAACTTTATTACTTTAGGTACTTGGGCACTTTGAAATCCTATGTACGAAATCGGAATCGCCCAGAAGGTTCTATTGTAGAAGGTTATTTGGCTGAAGAATGCCTAACATTGTGCTCATTATATATAGCTAATTATGTCCAATCAAGGTTCAATCGAACATCTAGAAATGAAGAAGATGAGGTTGACTCTCGAGTAGGTATTGATGTGTTTACAATTTTGCAGTGCTCATTAGGTAAAGGCATACCAACAAAGTTTGATAGAGATTCTTTGAATAAAGCACATTAATATGTACTATTCAATTGATGCTGTCAAGCCATATATTGAGTAAGTCTCTTGGAATTTTCAAAGAGGGATTGCAGTATTATAGATTTGATGATAGCTACTGATTAGATTGACTTCTAATTTGTCTAGTCAACACTATACAATGGTAGTCCAAAATCATCCAAGTGTTGGAAGACATTAAATTAAGCGTATTCATAGTGAGACGTTCATCCAATGGTTTTCCCATCACGTAAGTTAAAATTCTGCAGTAGTATTTTCTTAGGTGCTAAATTAAATTCTATTTTACCATATATATATATATATATATATATATATATTTATTTATTTATTTATTTTTTTGGTGAACTAGGTTACTTCTTTGCAAATATCTGAAGATAGCCCTATTATAAAAGATTTGGTTTATCTTTCTAAGGGCCCTAAAGAAGTTGGATTACAGTATCAGAGATTCATGATAAACGGTTTTAGGTTTCACATAAAAGAAGTTGAGGGTAAAAGAAAAACCCAAAATAGTTGAGTTTCTGTGAATGCAATTACTTCAAGTTTTTCAAGTATAAAGGATGAAAATCCTATTTTATGTGATGTGGCATATTTTGGAGCTTTGAAGAATGTAATTGAGTTAGATTACGGAGGTGATTGAAGAGTTGTATTGTTTGAATGTGATTGGGTGTCAAATGGGAAGAGACTAAAATAAGATGTTGATGGATTCTGATTGGCAAATTTTAGCAATGTGCCTCCCCACAAAGAACCATTCATTCTTGCCTCCCAAGCAACATAAGTATTTTATGTAGAAAAAATAATGGAAAGTGATTGGCATGTTGTTGTTGTTGTTACAAATGCAAGATCAGTCTATAAAATGGGAGATATCGTGGATGTTATGACATATTTGCAAGCTGAAATCTGCAAGCCTGTAGTTGATGAAGGGGACGAGAATTTTTGTTGGGTTCATGAAGGGGATGATGAGGCATGCGTGTAATCTTATAACTATATGAAGATTGTACTACTTATTAATATGTTGTTTAATGCAGCATTTATTATATAGAATGCTTTTACTTTTTTACTTTGATATGTATTTTTTGAATTACGTGTTGGACTGAAGATTGCTAAACATGTAGGGCAATATTGCATTATTTTTCTGTGTATTCCTGTATTAATTTTCCTGTATTAATTGCATTTTGCTAATATCTAGTCTATTGTAGCATTCTATTTTTCTCTTTGTTCTCTTATACTTGTTTATAGTAATTTTTGGCAGAGAACATCTAGAAATAAAATTTATTTCACAGGTTGGGCCGCTTCACTAGGTTTTATAGTGTTACTAACTTGATTATGAGGCTGGCAATTTCAGGTGAATTTAAAAATAAGTTCTGAGTTTTTTTTAAAGAATTGCCTTGGTTTTAGGTGAATTTAAAATTTTAATTCATTGATGGTTTATTTATTTATTTATTTATTTATTTTGGGTTGGTTCTGATCAGATGGCCAGAACACGTGGGTTGAAAAGGAAAAAAAGTGTGTAGGAATGCAGAGACAATTCTCTAGATGATTAGCTGAATATGTTGGCTCAACGATTTGGTATGCCTCCGTCTAACACACAACCAAGTGATCCAAATTGTAAGCATATAAAAACTATTTTCTTGTGATGACTTTGCTGAATCCATTACTAACTAAACTTATTTTGGTTATTTTATTTTAGTCATTGTGCAGTTGAATGGCCAATCTAAAAATCCTTTAGATGAACCACAAACCGTGCAAGCTGGAGAAAATCCTTTGAATGCAGCCCAAACCATGCAAGTCGTTGAATGATATAGCATGCCTCTGTCTAACACACAACCAAGTCTTCCAACTCGTAAGTATATAAAAATCATTTTTCCTCAAACAAAACCCAATACTAATCAAAGTTACTCTGGTTATTTTATTTTTAGTCATTGTGTAGTTGAATGACTGGCCTAAAAATCCTTTAGATGAACCCCAAATGGTGCAAGTTGGAGAAATAATGTCTACCCGTCACACCAACGCAAATGCTCAGTTAAACATTTTAAGTGACTGGCAAATATCATCCCAGCCTACCATGCAAACTTCTAGTGGAGTTGGTATGAGTACATTATGATTACTAGCTGTTGTTTGCTCTATTATGAGAAATCGTATTTTTCAACATTCTAATTCTAATGCTTGATGCAGCAAATTTGGAGAGAAGTAGTAGATCTAGAGGGCCAGCCTATTGTATTGATACATGGGGATGTTCTAAGAACAAGGGTCTAATTAAGGTTGAATTTAACCATAAAGGATAGCCCATTGGAAAAAAGCAAAAAAAGTTGTCTAGTGTCTCAAGTAATATAGCTAGAAATGGTAAGCATGCCCCTACTAAATTATATATCATCGACAAAAATGCCAAAAAACTATAAGAAAGACATGATCGATATTGTAACGGTAATAATGCCATGATCAATACCTCCTTTAGTTTTCTACTGCTATAGATTTTTTTTTTATTGTAAATTTTAGTGTACATAATGATTCTTGATAAATTTATTTCATAATAGGAAAGGTGTGATTTGCCACCAGGCATTGAACCAAAACTTATCTCATCAATAGGGAAATTATGGAGAGCTTGGAAAAACGCTTTAAGAAAGGAATGGTTCATTGCAAATCAAAGTGTTAATATGCTGCCTTCTTGTGGAGAAGATCGGGTGCTTAAAGACTAATGGTTATGGTTGGTTTCGTTTTGGAATTCAGAGGCTGGCAAGGCAATGTTAAGGGTATTATACTGCACATTTCAAATTTTTACAGTAATAAGTTAGATGGCATACTTCAAATTTCCATTTGATTGTATTTTTTTTCAGCATATTAGCTGGAGGAATACTTATAGGAGGAAGAGCAGCAAATTGCATCATAGAATGGGGCAAAGACCCTTTGCACAAGTTGCTGAAGATTTGGTAAATGTTACTGCACTTGAAGTTTTTTTGGCCATGAATGAAAAAAGTTATATACAAAACATTATCAATTTGATTAAATTCTTTTTTATGTAGGCTAAAAAATTAGGGCATCAGCCATCCCGAGCTGAAATATTTGAGGAGTCCTTACGGACTCTAGTGGGAAACCAAGAAATTGTTAGGATTCGTGGACTCCTAAACGCGGAAAACATCCACGAATCCCTTCTGAGGATGCAAGTAAACGATTAAGAAGATCTAAGGATTACAGAATTACCTCTATTCGGCATAATCAAGATCTTTCGATTCTGATTGTGCTGTCGTATATGCAATTGAACGATCACCAGACGCTGCAGTGTGCAAACGCCCTCTATCGGATACACACGGCAAACTAACTCGTTACCCCGAGAGTGTTAGAGCTTAGGATTTGAGAGGCTTATTTTTCTAGTGAAAGGAGGCACAAATATTTTAACAGAACGACTCCATTGAGAAGACGACTAGGGTTTTCTTAAAACACATCCGAACGTCTTAGAGTCTAACTCTGATAATATCTTATCATATTTTATTTTAAATTCAAATTAAATTAAAACTGATATGATAAGATTCTGCCATTATCTCGATAATTTAACTAATTAATTTACCGAGTTAGATTCTTACAATCTGGACATCATCCAGTAACATCGAATATAGACATATTTCTAGATTCATTATATCTAGTAAATTTTTTAGGTTTGATTAACTTAGACATATTTTCAGATTCATTGAACCTGGTTACCAGAAAAATAATCTAACAAGTTTGCTTACTGTGTGACTCTATAGGTTTATTTAACACTGCCAGTGTGCCCAAATCATATTTAAATGGCCCCATAAGTTATAAGCAATTTCTAGTAAAATATTATAACTATCCAGGTTAAATGAAGATCAGTGATCTTTTTGAACTAAACCATAATTTTATATTTAGTCATTTTGTCACACGATATCCAGATTAAGCATAAGGCACGGAGCATGTCATCCTTATTAAGCTTAATCAATCATTTCTTGATCTCATAATAGACTTTTCAAACAAAATGATATCAATATCTTAGATTGATATATTTGAGCATGACCATGCATTTTAACAGTCTAACTTATCAAGGGACCAATGGATATCTCTCTTATAATTGAGAGGGACAAATTCCTTCACTATCAATCATATTCCTCTCATTGATTTATTCTATATCCAATAGTGGTCTAATTTATTATCTGGTTAAAGATAACTTTAGACAACATCAAAATATAGAATTTATCAAGCAGGAAATTCTGATGAATTCAGATTGAAGGACTTTTAATATCATTATGGCTAGAAAGTACTTATGACATGTTCCATGAAGTACTCTCGTAGTAGGTCATGTACAATACAATGTTTTTTAACATTTATTTATGTTTTGACTTGATATCACATATATCTATGACCAATAAAACATAGCCATCAAGTTACAAATATACTAATCTTAATTTATTATTGTTCCACTAATAATAATAATAATAATAATAATAATAATAATAATAATAATAATAATAATAATAATAATAATAATAATAATCGATTAGGGACAGTTTAAGAATAGTCATTGTATTGATTGTTGGGTTTTACTATCAAGTTACATACTTGATGACCACAAAACTAAATGCATTATTCATGGAAAGAAATGCCTCATATTATTACATTATACATAATGACAATAGTATAAGTACAAATTGACTCTAGGGCATATCCCTAACAATCTCCCACTTGCACTAAGACCAATTTGACATAAATCGTAATCCCATTGATCTAGTATGACTATCATGTTAGACAATGGGAGAGGCTTTGTTAGTGGGTCTGCAACATTATCATCAGTTGATACCTTGCATACTTTGACATCTCCTCTATCAATAATATCTCGAATGAGATGAAAACGTCTAAGTATATGTTTGGATCGCTGATGTGATCTTGGTTCCTTAACTTGTGCAATAGCTCTATTGTTGTCACAATAAAGATCTACTGGGTTCACAATACTAGGTACTACATCTAGTTCTGTAATGAACTTTTTAATCCAAACTACTTCTTTAGCTGCAGTAGAGGCGGCTACATACTCAGCTTCTGTAGTAGAATTGGCCACGGTATCTTGCTTTGAACTTTTCCAACTTACATCACCTTCTTTCAAACAAAATAGAAAACCTGATTGCGATTTGTAATCATCTATGTCGGACTGAAAACTAGCATCAGTGTAACTATTTACAGCTAGCTCACCTTTTTGTCCTCCATAAACTAAGAACATATCTTTAGTTCTTCTGAAGTACTTTAGTATGTTCTTGACAGTAGTCCAGTATAGCTCTCCAGGATTTGACTGGAACCTACTTGTCATGCTCAATGCATATGACACATTGGGTCGAGTACATAACATGGCATACATGATAGACCCTATAGCGGAAGCACATGGTATCTTGTTCATGCGCTCTTCTTCATCCTTTGTGGAAGGGCTTTAAGTTTTGCTGAGCTTAATGCCATGTGACATTGGCAAGCATCCTCTCTTAGAGTCTTGCATACTGAACATTTTTAGTACCTTGTCAACACATGCACTTTGACTTAGTCCAATTAGCTTTCTAGATCTATTTCTATAGATCCTTACACCTAAAATATAGGTAGCTTCACCTAAGTCTTTCATTGAGAAAAAATTTGCCAACCATGTCTCTACACTTTGTAGAGTTAGGATGTCATTTCCAATGAGTAAGATGTCATCAACATAAATTACCAAAAAGACTATTGCATTCCCACTTATTTTCTTATAGACATAAGGCTTATCTTCATTTTTGATAAAGTTAAATTCTTTAATTACTTCATCAAAATGAAGATTCCAGCTTTGAGATGCTTGCTTCAATCCATAAATGGATTTTTGAAGCTTGCACACTTTATTAGAATTCAAAGGATCATCAAAATCCTCAGGTTGTGTTGTGTACACATCCTCGAGTAAGTTTCCATTAAGGAACACGATTTTGACATCCATTTGCCAAATCTCATAATCATAATATGCTGCTATGACAAGAAGAATTCTAATAGATTTAAGCATTACAACTGGTGAAAAGGTTTCATCATAGTCTATACCATGAGTTTGTCTATAACTTTTTGCTACCAGTCGTGCTTTGTAAGTATGCACATTTCCCTCCATATATGTTTTCTTTTTAAAAACCCATTTACATCCAATGGTTTTTGAACTTTCAGGTGGATTAACCAAAGTCTAGACTTGGTTATCATACATGGATTGCATCTCAGACTTCATGGCCTCTAACCATTTTCCAGAGTCAGAACTCTTAATAGCTTCTTGATAGGAAGTTGGCTAATCATTAACCATAAGCTCCACATTGTGATCGTGAGAAATGACAAATATGCATTTATCCGATTTGGGTGTAAGTTTATCAGATAATAAACACTTTACATAAACTTCACAACCCCAAATCTTGAGAAATGGCAAACTAGGTTGTTTTCCAGTCCATATCTCATATGGCGTTTTCTGAACTAATTTAGATGGAACTCGATTTAGTATGAATGCAGTAGTCTCTAGGGCATAACCCCAAAAGGAGATTGGAAGATCAGTTTGACTCATCATTGATCGAACCATGTCTAATAAAGTCCGATTTCTCCATTCAGATACACTATTCCATTAAGGTGTTCCAAATTGAGTTAATTGGGAGATAATTCCACAATTCTTAAGATGCTCGTCAAACTCGTGACTTAAGTATTCACCACCTCGATCTGATCGAAGTGTTTTGATACTTTTGCCAAGCTGATTTTGTACTTCATTTTGAAATTCTTTGAATTTCTGGAACGATTCAGATTTGTGTCTCATCAGATACAAATAGCCATATCTGTTGAAATCATTTGTAAATGTAATGAAGTACTGAAATCCTCTTCTAGCATATGTATTTATTGGTTCATATACATCAGTATGTATTAGCCCAATAAATCAGTTGCCCTTTCATTTTGTCTCTTAAAAGGTGTTTTAGTCATTTTGCCTAATAAACAAGAATTACATATTTCGTAAGATTCTAAATCAAACGAATTTAGAAACCCATCATTATGAAGCCTTGTTATGCGTTTCTCATTTATATGGCCCAAATAACATTGCCAGAAGTAAGTCTGATTTAAATTATTGGATTTCAATCTCTTAGTATTAATGTTATAGATAGACTTGTTCGAAGATCCACGAAGATTGAGAATATAGAGCCTATTTGATAATTAGGCATCTTTATAAAAAATGTCATTTTTATTAATGGAGCAAATGTTATTCCTAATAACAAATTCAAAACCTTCTAAATCTAAACAAGAAAATGAAATAATATTCCTACTCATAGCAGGAACATAAAAACAATCATTCAGTTCTAAAACAAGCCCACTGGGCAAAATTAATTCAAAAGTTCCTACAGCTACTGTAGCAACTTTTGCTCCATTCGCAGCTCATAAGTCCACCTCGCCTTTTGCCAAGGCTCTACTCATTTTTAGACCTTGCACATTTATACAAATGTGAGATCCACAACCGGTATCCAATACCTATGAATCAGAAGTATATAAATTAATTTCAATATCATAAACACCTAAAGCGGCAGTCTCACCGTCCTTCTTCTTCTTTGCTTCCAAATAGAGCTTGCAATTTCTTAACCAATGTCCTTGTTCTCCACAATGGTGGCAAGCTCCCTTATTTGGTGTCTTGGCCTTAGGTTTGGGTTCGAACTTGGACTTAGCCTTGTCTTTACCCTTACTGGCCATGACTTTGCCCTTTTGGTTGTTCTTTTTTCCTTTCCCTTTTTGAACCATTAGAACACTAGGAGTATTCTTCTTAATGTTCAGTTCATCTTATTTCAGCATCCCATGCAATTCAGTAATGGATTTTTCCATATTATGCATGTTAAAATTCATGACAAACTGATCATATTCAAGAGGTAATGAGCCTAAGATCAAATATGTGGTTGTGCCATGATTAACAGGAGCATTAAGCTTTTCAAGATGATCAAGATAGCCCTTCATTTTAAGGACATGAGCACTTACCAAGGTGCCAGAAACCATCTTGCGTGCATTTAACACCTTTTGAGTTTCAAATCTCTCTTGTTGTGCTTACTCTTGGAACATTTCCTTGAGATGCACAATCATGTCATATGCCTCTGCTTCTTCAAATTGTTTTTGAAGTTCAGAGTTCATGGTTGCTAGTATGAGGTAACTAACATCGTTTGAGTCATCTTTATACTTACTATAAGCATCTTTTTCAGCTTTTAGGGTGATATTTCCTGGAGTAGGAGGAATAAGATTTTCAAGAACATAGAGCTTTTTTTCTTGCTTAAGAACGATTCTTAAGTTGCGTGCCCAATCAAGAAAGTTAGTCCCACTAAGCTTGGCTTTCTCGAGCACAGATCACAATGAGTATTCCAACTATTTGTTACCATTATCTACATACAAAATATGCAAAGTAATTAATTTTGAGGCCTTAATGAAAAACTCCTACTAAAAGAATTGTAACTTTTGAAACTTCAACATTTTGATGTTTCTTAGTGGGTAAACTTTTTTTTATAAATATTTTATTTTAATTACAAGTAAGCTTTGGCTTTAATCTTATAATTAAATAAAACTCAAATTTTAAATGAGATAGGTATCAAATGTCCCGGCTAAAATCTCATATAATGCCCTAGGCCCAAAACCATTTTGATAGCCTAGTTAAGTTAAACCATATCAAACATATGGAAAACTATTTTCCATCTTGTCTCACTTAGGTAATCAAAAGCATCCTACTTTGGTAGGAATGACCATATGCTGATCCAAGCAATAACAAGTGTTTGATTTTGGAAGGCATTTAACACTATTTTTTAAAAAAATAAAAATTTGATTGTAGTAAGCATGAAATAAACATATCAAATATGCATGCAAAACATATAAAAGTGACATAGCATGACCTATAACCTATGTTGATCATCACGAGCAAAATGAAGATTAAGGTGGTCAATCTAGATATATGAACTCCTTGAGCATTCTCTAATGCCTTGAGCATACTCCTCCTTGGTTGTAAATGTAGGCCGTTGTCATCTTTTACATTGGACAGTAAAATTAAAATAATTCCTATTCTAGGAAAGCAATACAATTTTACAACAATAAAAAATGACACGCGGGCCGTATTTAAAAATTACAACTTAAAACAACCAGAATGTGACCTGCCAATCACATTGGGGTAAAATGGGCCATGCCATGCACTATTCAGAATAATCCACAAATACAATAAAAAAATCACTAACAAATAACACACAATGAACAGTTAGTCGGGGTTCTAAGGGGCAGCGTCCCTGGCGGAGGTCCCGCTGGCCAGTCAGCGGGTAGGGGTCAAGGGGGCAGTGCCCCTTGCGTGGGTTTTCAGGGGCAGCGCCCCCAGAAGGAAAAATGAACTTCTCTCTCATTGAATGAGATTTCGGCTTCCGATTTCTGAATATTAATTAGATTAATGTTCGGACCCCTTAGTAACCATCGCTATGGAATTTAAAGTTACAGACAATCTGCATTCCCTTTTAACCATATTGATACAGATAACAAATTATCATGGCAGATTAATACAAACAATTTTCAATATAGAACGACGGATAGCATGCTTACGATATCATATCATATTAAAACAGACCATTTTACAGATAATCTGTAAATCATCTTGTCTCTGTTCAAATAACTAAGACGCATAGATTAAACCTAATTCAGGTAATCCGCATGCTAAGCATTCTAAAATTTACAATCATGTGAACATGCTAATATACATCGGTTAAATTCACATATATCATACATATATTCAACAATATGATTAACACAAATGAATCAACCTAATCGTTTAGCAAGTTGCTCTGATACCACAGTTAGGATTCGTGGACTCCTAAATGTGAAAAACATCCATGAATGCCTTCCGAGGACCCAAATAAATGATTAAGAAAATCTAAGTATTATAAAATTACCTTTATTCGGCGTAATCAAGATCATTTGATTCTGATTGTGCTGTCGTATGTGCAACTCGAATGATCACCAGACGTTGCAGTGTGCGAATGCCCTCTATCGGATACACACGGTGAACTAACTCGTTACCCCGAGAGTACTAGCACCTAGGGTTTGAGAGGCTTGTTTTTTTGGTGAATGGAGGCACGAATATTTAACAGAACAGCTCCCTTGAGAAGATGGCTAGGGTTTTCTTAAAACACATCTGAACCTCTTAGAGTCCAACTCTGATAATATCTTATCATATTTTATTTTAAATTTAAATTAAATTAAAACTGATATGATAAGATTCTTCCATTATCTCGATAATTTAACTAATTAATTTACCGAGTTAGATTCTTATAATTTAGACATCATCCAGATACATCGAATGTGGATATATTTCTAGATTCATTGTATCTGGTAAATTTTCTAGGTTCGATTAACTTAGACATATTTTCAGATTCATCGAACCTGGTTACCAAAAAATTAACCTAACAAATTCGCTTATTTAACACCGACAGTGTGCCCAAATCACATTTAAATGGCCCACAAGTTATAAGCGGTTTCTAGCAAAACATTATAACTATCTAGGTTAAATGAAGATTAGTGATCTCTTTGAACCAAACCATAATTTTATATTTAGTCCTTTTGTCATATGATATCCAGATTAAGCATAAGGCACAGAACATGTCATCCTTATTAAGCTTAATCAATCATTTTTTTTATCTCTTAGTAGACTGTTCAAACAAATGATATCAATATCTTAGATTGATATATTTGAGCACAACCATGCATTTTAAAGACAACTTTGGACAACACCAAAATATGGAATTTATAAAGGGGTCCATGGATATCTCTCCTATAATTGAGAGGGACAAATTCCTTCACTATCAATCATATTTCTCTCCTTGATTTATTATATATCTAATAGTGGTCTAATTTATTATCTGGTTAAAGACAACTTTAGACAACGTTAAAATATAGAATTTATCAAGTAGGAAACTATGATGAATTCAGGTCGAATGACTTTTAATATCATTATGGGTAGAAAGTACTTATGACATATTCCATGAAGTACTCTCACAGTGGGTCATGTCCAATACAATGTTCTCTAACATTTATTTATGTTTTGACTTGATATCACATATATCCATGACCAGTAAAACATAGCCATCAAGTCACAAACATATTAATCTTAATTTATTATTGTTCCACTAATAATAATCGATCAGGGACATTTTAAGAATAGTCATTGTATTGATTATAGGGTTTTACTATCAAGTCACGTATTTTATGACCATAAAACTAAATGCACTATTCATGGAAAGAAATGCCCCATATTATTACATAATACATAATTATAATAGTATAAGTACAAATTGACTCTAGGGCATATCCCTAACAGAAATAGCAAGATTGCAAATAAATTGGTACATGTTTCGCCATTATTTATCCTTCATTTTTAAAAATTCTTTCATTATAATTAATGAGTATTTTTTTTTTTTTTTGGTTACAGAACTTGATGAATGAGAATAAAAGTGAACTTTCTCCTAACTCCACTGATGAAATTGGGCCTAATGACATTTTCTCACAAGTAATAGGACCAGACAGGAATGGTCGGGTTCGAATGTGCGGTGGAGGTGTTGCACCATTGGAATTTTGGGGCCGAAATTCGAACTCGCAGTACTCAACATATTATCATGGCTAAACAAAGGGATAAGATAGCGAGGCTTGAGGAACAAGCTAAAGAGCAAGCAGAACTTATTAGGGAATAAGGTAGACTGCTAGTTGAAGTTCCTGTAAATATGGCACAAAATAACAGTAATATGTCAAATTAGTCAAGAGCTAGATCGCTAGAGTCAAACCCGCAAACTACAACTAACAATACAAGTATATTTAGGATACTATTAACTGTTATCAATGGAATCATATCTTATGTGAAATAGCTATTTGATTTTCTTTTTCATATTCAGGCTTAATGGCTCTATACAATTTTAGATGTTTTACTCTAACTAATCTGAACATTTTTGCTACTGTTTGGTTGTTTGGCTATTTTTTTTAGGTACATCTACTATTTCAATATTGAGCATAAGGGATCATTCAAAAGTAGTTGCAACTGCACTTATTAGGAGTTTGGACCTTGAAAAGATGGTTGGCCCAAATCCCTTGGAACAATGATGCGTAAATTTTGGGTGTATAAAAATCATCAAATTTAAATCCATCCCTTAGTCAAGTTTTAATTAAACATTAATCCCAAAATATACATACAAGCAAGTATACTCTTTGCAAGCATAGCATAGGGAATTAACGAGTATCGATCCTCAAAGGAACAAGTACACACTAATCACTTTTCATTCATTGTTTAACTGACCCAAATAAAGTGAGAAAATAATAATAAAAGTAAAGAAATATATACAACTCAATGATGCAGGATTATACAATTTAAACAATAATCCAAGAAAACATGATAATGAACCAACTTGCAATTCTCTCAATTAATTATCATCTTGGCATCATGAAGGAATATAAAGTAAAATTCAATCGTTTTCCAAGTGATGAATCTACTCAGATAAATTCCACTTCGTTTGTTAATCCATGGAATTACTATCTTTTGATTAATGTTAACAGATTTGTAAATTAAGCTAACATAACCAAAAAACATGCACTAAGCTCAATTTCCTATAAATATAAAATTAGCTAATGACCATTTGGTTGAGATGAAATCAACTAATCTATGATCACTTAGTCCTATAATCTTAACTTCGTTGTTCAAGTCCATTAAGATTTAACAAATACGAAATCAATGTGTAACACCCCACTACCTATGCTGCCATTAGGGCTGGGGATGTCGCCCTATCTACAGGACAAGGGGTCTTTATAACTAGGACACATAAAATAAATGAAAAGAATAATTCAAAATTAAACTTATTATAACCCAAGAAATACATGAACAAGTCCAAAAAATAATAATAATAATAATAATAAATGTCTGCAATTGTCTCTCAAATGAAATACATAGGAAAAATAACAATAAATCTTCAAAACATAGGCAATTCTCTAGCTAATAACCTTCACAGTAGGATTGACCTAAAAACATGGTATAAAAGATGGTGAGATATAAATCTCAGTAAGCCCGCGTGTGAATTGAATGTTTCAGGTAAAACAGTTCATGTATGCAAGTTGTGAAAGTTTCATAAAAGAAAGTGCTAGCAAGCCTTAAATAAATTTCACAAATGAAGAGTGGTGTTTTGCTTTCCAAACTATACAGGTGTACAATAAATACAACCACTAAAAAGAGGTATGTGAAACCCCACCTAAAGCCAACCCTAGAGTAAGGGGGTCGGGATGCATATCATATCGTTTTGTATGAATATATATATTTTTGAATGATTTTATGTACTTTAGAATTATGATTTATGGATTAAAAGGCTTAGTTATGCCTATTGAGTAGGAAGGGTAAAATGGTAATTTTGCTTGAGGTCAAAATAAGAAGATAGCTTGTGGATTAAATAAGAAGAATATTTGGGTGAGAAAATAAGAGCAAGGGTTGTTGTGGTTTAGTGGTTAGAGTTTTGGAAATTACTCTCTAAGGTCATGAGTTCAAATCCCATCACTTAAGTTTTAATCATGATTATCTTAGTTAAGTTTTAATTTTTGTTTTCTTACATTCCATAAAGATAGGAATGTTGTCTTAGGAGAGACATGAAGATAATGTCCTAATTCTATTATCATGTCCTAAAAAGAATTCTAGAGGAATTATTGTCCTTTTATTACCTCTAGCTTGTCCTAACACCTTCACAAATTAAATTTGTTCAAAATTTATCAAAATCCATCTTTTTAATTCCAGAAAATTCAGCAAGGACCTCTTGTCTTTGAATTTTGAAAATGGATCTTGGAAGTTGGAGGATTGACTAAAAATAGGAGAGGAGTTAGGAAAGGTTCCCAAGGGAAATTAATCACCATGGTTGAACCTTCAAACTCATCTTCATAGTGATCATGTTTTTCATGGAAGAAACATGGGAATTTTCCAAATTCCTGAGCAGCCTAACCTTCGAAAAACACAGCCATCTTTCTTACTTATTTATTGCCAAAAATATGGCCAATTTATTTAGCTTGAAGACTGAAAATTTTGTGCAATTTGGACTGCACAAACCAGAAAAAAATTATGGGCAGTTTCGCTACCTTCAACTAGAAAATGAAGCTGTTTTCTTCTACCTACAATCCAGCAGAACTCCTCTGCTTTTCCTCCATAAAGAAGGCTGAAAACCAGACTTAAAGGACCCTCAAACACCTCTTAAGAACCTCTGCAAATCGGGCTGGAATATTGCAGAAAACTGCACAAAAAATTGCAGCAAACATTTGAACCTTAGGACACCATGAAACCAGAAATTTTCAGCTTTGTTCCCTTAGGCCTAGACCGAAGAAACCATTCTCAAACCTCTGTAAAATGACCCTTGTTCAGCCATGAACTGAACACCATTAACCTCTCCACTTACCTTGTACACTTGGACTCCATAACCACACCTCAAATATCTCCTAAGATCACTCCATTCAAACTACAATTTGAACTTCAAAAATTTTTAGCATTTGCTCCATGAAAACACCCTTGTACTAGGCTTCATAACCAGAAATTCCTCTGCCATTAAGCTCTAAATTTTGGCCAGCCTTAAAGCTCCATCAATCTCCATTCATTTTAGCAAAGCAAACCAGTCCAGTCGGCTCCATTTCAGCTCCAAGAAACCTCCATCAATCAAACACCATTAACATATCCTATATCTCAAACCACTCCTCAAATCTCTCCATTTGAATTTCAAACAATCAGAATTTTCTCTTCCTCTCTAAGCTGAAAACCGAAATCTCTGAACTCCCTAAACCATTTGGCCAGCATTCTCCAGAATTTGTGCACGCTTTTTTTTTTCTCTCAAACTCTCTCAATTTTCACCAAGAACACACACTACATTTCTTCAAGCCAAAATCCACTCTAAACACCTCCAATCCCTCTAAAAAAACTCTAGATTACTCCTACATACTCCCTAGAGTTCATTTCTAGAATTTATAACGCCAAATCTTGAAAATAAGAATTGGCATTCGGATCAAAATCAGTTTTTTTTTTGTTTTGAAGTCTTAAGAACATCATCAAGGTAACCAAGAACAACTCCTTTGTTCATCTTCTTCCGTTCAACTTACAACATATCATGCTAATGCTCTCTCTCTCTCTCTCTTGGCCGAAATGGTGGATTACAACCATGGCTGTTTTTCTCCACTTATAGACAATTCAACATTCTCAATCGCATGGACCTTCTTAAATATCTTCATCGAAGTACACATTAATCAAGTATTTCTCCTTAATTCTTCTTTTAATTCTGAATTCATATCTCTTAGATGTTGATAGGGAGAATAGAATATGAATGGGGGATTGAGTATATGCATATGAATGAAGTGATTGAGATTAGGACATGGGAATGATTGTTCAAGTTTAAGCTATATGAATGATTGTTCGTCATGTCTTAAGGAAATTGTGGATGTTTAAAGCATGTTAGATATTATGACACCTTTGGTGAATAGGATGTTTATGTTCTTATCTCCTTTGAAGCCATGATTATGATTATGCCTAGTAGGGATTTGGCCATGTGATAGCATGTGTTGATTTAAGCCTATGCTTATGAATGGATTGGTTTAATGTTTGATATTGGAGAATGTGTTCATGATCTTGTTTAGCAATAGGAACTATGATTATGTTCTTGTTGATCCTAGGTTATTTTAATTAGCAAATTTTATTACCTTAATTAAAATTATTACTATATTTTTCTCTAAAGATGTCAAAATTCCTAGGAAGTTTTGGAAATGGAATATTAAATGAAATATTGATATTTTACTAGTCAAATAAATAATATATTTTATTAATAATATATATATATATGTATAATAGTAAATAAGATCTTTTATATAAATAATAATAATAAACAAAATATTAATGACCTTGTAGACCATAGTTCAAACTTTTACCTATATTCATAAATATTATTTCTATTAAAATTTGTTTGTTATTTATTAAACAAAAATTTAATATAATTCATTTATTATTTATTTTATTTATTATCTATTAAAAATTAATTGTAATTTATTATTTATTAATAATAAAACTATTTTTAAATTACCATTTGCTAATATTAATTAGGATTATTCAACCCTAGTTTATTTATTAACAACAGTACTCAAGATTTATTATTTGAACCTATAACTTATTAATAATTATTTTAGAACCCCTAGTTATTTTAACTTATCCAGCTAGACTTATTTTATAAAATCCTTTATCATCTAGCCTTAAAGCTTAGAACATTAAGGTCATAGTTGTAATTAGTTGAACTAGGAATTATTTGTGTAAGGCAAGTATAGCTCGAGTATAACCTTATGTCTTATGTTTATCCCATGAGGGGTTAGGTCAGCCTTGGAGGATTTTTGTTCAGTTTGAGCAAGCAAAGGATCAAGTAAGCTCCTGCGTGGAATTAGTTGAAGACAAAAAATTACTCTGGCAAGCCAAATGTGATGTGTATGGACATTCATTTTGTAAAGGCAATTAAGGATTGTTTCCCTTTTTATTTCAGTCAAGCAAATCATTTGAAAATTAAACAAGCAGTTTTACACAAAATACTAAACTCTTTCTAAAACCCAAGTTTGACAAGAATTTTGGAACCCCTTAATTGCTATTTCCAAGTAAATCATTGCATGATCAATTTTTTCTCAAGTGGGATGATCAACGTTGAGTACTCAATAAGGGTAGGCTAGTAGTACTAGTTTTGAAAAGTAAGAGCGAGTCTTCTGGCAGGAGGCTACCTCCAGAAGACGAACTCAACTTGGAGAAGCAATAGTCTACTTAGTCATGCTGTCTGAGCTAGCAAGTTTCAATCAAGTGGACTGTGTGTTTTCGGAGTGGACAACCGGTAAGTTTAGGTGTAGAGATGTAGGAGTATCTCACCTAGTAAGCCGTACACCTACTTTTTGTCAGTATGCTCAATGTGTGGCAGTCTAACCGATAGTATGCTCAACGTGTGGCAAACTGACCATGTGGTCATGGGGCCCAACGTGTGGTAACCCATGGCTACCCCTTTAAGTGGTTGTATTTATTGTGCACATGTATTGTTCGAAAAGCAAAACACCACTCTCTATTTTCAACATTTATTTAATGCTTACCAGCATTTTCTCTTATGAAACTTTTACAACTTGCATACACGAACTGTTTTACCTAAAACACTCAAAGCACACACGGGCTTACTGAGATTTTTATCTCATCACCTTTTATGCCATGTTTTCAAGTCAATCCTGCTGTGGAGGTCAATAGCTAGATTTGTTGCCTATGCTTTGAAGACTTTATGTTATTTTTCATATGTGATGATTTGAGAGATGGTAGCAAGCAATTTATTTTGGATTTGTTCATATATTTTTGGGTTGTAATAAGATTAATTTTAAAGTATTGCTTTTATTTTATTTTATGTGACCTAGTTATAATGACCCCTTGTCCAATGGATGGGGTGACATCCCTGGCCCCATTGGGTCTAGGTAGTAGGGTGTTGGAAGTGGTATTAGAGTACCACACTTTGTGCACCATGATAATATAACGATCAGAATGACACACTTTGTGCATACTGACACAAGGTTGGTGTACGGCCTACCAGGTGAGATACTCCTCTATCTCTACACTTAAACTTATAGGTTGTCCAGTTTGAAAATACACAGTTCACTTGACTGAACTTGCTAGCTCTGGCCGGTATGACCTACAGGATTGGCATCCTATCTGGGAAGGACTCACCCCACAGAGGTGGCCACTTACTAAGAGACTTATCCTAACCCTTCAAAGACTAGTCCTAGTAGTCTACCATTATTGAGTACTCAACATTGTTTGTCCCACTTAGGAGAAGAAAGTTCATACAATGAATCACTTGGAAATAGCAATTATGGTTTCCAAAATTCTTGCTAAGGTTGGGTTTTTAGGAAAATTTTAGTGTTTTGTGTAAAATTATTTGCTTAATTTTAAATGATTTGCTTGATTGAAACGAAAAGGAAAATGGTCCATAATTGCCTTTACAGTACATATACTCATATATATTGAGTTTGACTTGCCACGATAACTTTTGTCTTCAAACGGTTTCATGCAGGAACTTACCTGATCTTTTGCTCTTCTTGAGTTCAAAAGTCTTCCAAGGTCAACCTAATTCCGCCTGGGGTAAACAAAAGGTATAAGATAATATTCAGACCATATTTTGCCTTAAATAAATAATTCTTAGTTCAACTAGCCACAACAATAACTAACCATGACCACAATGTCTTAAGCTTTAATACTAGTTGATAAAGTATTTTATAAAATAAAACTAGCTTGATAAGTTAAAATAAATGGGTGTTATAAAACAAATAATAATAAGTTATAGTTTTAAATATTAAATAATGAGTAATATTGCTAATAAATAAAACTAGTGTTAAATAATGGATAATAATAAGTCCTAAATAATATTGGTAAATAGTAATATCCAAATAGTATTATTATAAATAATAAATTATATCTAATTGTAAATAATAATTAATAGATAATAAATAACAAATAAAATTAATAATAAATGAATTATACTTAATTTTTAATTAATAAATAAATTTTAATATAATTAATATTTATGGGTATAGATAAAAGTTTTTGTAAGGCTAACTAATATTATTAATATGGTTTACAAAGTCATTTGATATTAATTAATTCTAATATTTTATTATTTATTTTAATTAAAAATATTTTATTTATTTAACTAATAAAATAATAATATTTTATATAATATACTTTTCCAAACCGACCTAATGTTTTTCGAATGTTATAGATTAAATTGAATAATAGTACTAATTAAATTAATAGTAATAATGTTAGTAGAAATAATTCTAGAATTAATAAAAAAAATAGTTCTTACCATAATTTTCTATTGTTAGAGAAGCTCCATGAACATATTCTTACATAATTCATGTTAATCTTGAAGGAAACGTGAAAACAGGGGAGCATGCTGTACGTTAAAAAATTTCACGGACAAAAATAAACCGAGCCATAAAGGCTATGCGGAAGCGTGAAGATCATACCTTTGCGTTCATTAACCCTCGTAGGTTGCATAGGAACAGATTGAACGGCTGGAATCACATCGCTTTGCACACTTGAAGAAGCTTCCGGTTGAACACCCGCTAGCCTTATACTTCGCCTTGTTTGCTTTAACGCTTAGCTCTCCAGCTCTCGGGATATTCTTCAATCTAACCTCTAGTTGGTGAACACTATGGTGAAGAGGAACGGTCTCAAGACCCCTTGGTTCTTTTGCTATTGATTAGCAAAGAACAAGAAGAAACCACAGAGGAGGGAGAGGGAAAAACGTGAGCTGCCAGAGAGAGAGTGACGTGAGTCTTGTGAGGCTAGGGAAAAATTAGGGTATTTTTTTCAAAGAGTTGTTTTTGAGTTAGCCTAAACTAGGTCTCTCAATATCTGATAAACATATCCCCGGGATTTCAAAACACCCGGATGTTATCCTGAGAATCAGTTTGGCCTAACCCTAAACTCCTCTTAACCGTATTTGGAAAAAACCATAAGGTCTAAGCTATTGGGCCAGAAAAATATTTATTATTTTTCTTGGACCCAAAAGGCCCAAAATAATAAATATTAATTATTTATTTCCTGGGCTTACATAAGTAACCCAATAAATAATTAATGAGCCCAAATGAACCATAATATTTAATCTTTAATTATTTATTTCTTGGGCCTATATAAATAACCCAATAAATAATTAAACATTATTTATTTTCCCTAATTTAAGCCCAGGTTAATTTCTTAATTATTCATACTGGACCTAGGCCCTGAATAATTAATTAACCAATTAAACTAGATAATTAATTTCTCTCAACTCCTATTTTATTTATTTATTTATTTATTTTATTCCAGTCCAATAATAAATTAGACTTCCTGAATAAAATAAAATAAAATCCTCTTCAACTGAGACCAATTCCTCAACCCAAAAGTAGTTAGGACTTATGGGCTATCCCGAGGACCAAAAAGGCACATCGCTTTGGCTGCTGAAATGACCAAAATACCCCTGCTATATAAATAGCTGTATTTTGCATTTTAAATATTTCCTAATATCACCATAAGGAAATATTGACCCCAAGGACAATGCTGCATTCGTAAAGTCTCCGACCTACAGGTGAAATGACTAAAATATCCCTCTACACATCGCCGTACATTTAGAGAGGAAGAAGTGTACTAACACCCCTCTAAATGACATCTACCATCCTTAGGCTTCTAGTCCAATGATCAACGACTTCCTAGAGTGTTTCCGCTTTCCAAGGGAGCTACCCTAAAGCAAACATCCAAGTCATGTTTCCTAGGGCCCTGGATAATTTAGACCATTCGGACAACCACAAAGGGCGATATAGTGCAGAAACTATCTTGTATAAGTCTGTCTTAACTAACTAGTCACACATACCCAACATGCAAGTATATTGCCCTACGATAGAACTTCAACTACAGCAAATCAAAATATATGCTTCTAGCTTCGCCAGACCACCAACTCATACTCAAGTCATAGAGTACTTGTCCACGCTGTAGCGGTAGTAGTCTAGGTTTCTACCATATAGTACATTGAGAAACCACTACTACAGGTCCTGTTCTACGTATTCGAAATACGCTTATGTCATGAAGTGAGTGGACTACCCGCTGGCTAAAGATAAGCCATTCCCCATTTGGAATTCATAACATAATAACCTAAATATAATGAGGTTCCCAGTCTCATCAATAGGTTAAGAACAAATGTTTATGTGTTAAATAACCCGTGATCCATACCTTACTGTGAAAGACCACCATTCACATGGATTACTTATTTAAACACAATGGGTCTGTTCCAAACGAAAATCGTGCACAAACAAAAAGTAAATTCACAAACAATTTCTGAAAATAAATTCTTTCATTAAAATATTCGATTTTATATCAGAAACTTAGTCTAAGAGGGCATACAATCCAACAAATCTATCTATGAACTTAGACTTGAATTAATATACACTACAACATGGATGATCTTCTACTAGGCATAATATTATCTATGGCTTTGTTGAAAAATAATATCATGAAGGCCTAATCAACAATGGTGGCATAATATCTAACATGCATCAAAACATCCCTACCTCTCATTAATCATGATGAACATATAGTGCTTATAAAGCAAAATCTGTAAGGCATAACATTCATTCCCATTCTCATATCTAAACTCCATCCCTTTCACCCATATACACATACTTAACCCCTATTTTATTCAATCAACCTATCAACATCTAAGGGTCTTGAATCTGAAAATTAAAAAGGGAGATTAAGGGAGGTCTTTGATGAAGGATTCTCCCTGGTTAGTAAAGATCTTTGAGTGCTTGATGGACTTTAGTGGTATGAAAGTAGCCCATGGTTGATCATCACCATTTCGGCCAAGAGAGAGTGTGTGTGAGAAAGGAACGAATGAGAATAGAAAAGGATATTAGAAGTTCAATAGAAGAAGAAGAACAAGGAGATTGTTCTTATTTTACCTTTTTGTTATTATTCGATTCTTCAACAAAAAAGGTTGGTTTAATCCGTTTGGAAATTCAACTTTGTGTGTTTTGGTGTTATAAAGTGCAAAAATGAAGAATATAGGTTGAATATTGATGATTTAGAGAGTTTAGGAGTGATTGGAGGTGTTTAGGAGTGGTTTAGGTTTGAAGATGTGGAGTGTCTGTTCTTGGTGTTTTTTGAGAGAGTTTGAGAGAAGATGAATTTCGAGTGTGCTTGGAATTGTGATGGCCGAATGGCTTAGAGTAGAAGGAGCTTTTAGTTATCCAAGAATGAGAGAAAGAGTTTTAGATTTTTTAAAAATTCAAATAAAGAAAAAGGTGGAGTTGTTTGAGGTATAGGATTGGTTAATGGTGTTTACTCTTGAAAGGTTTCTTGTTCTTCAATGGTATATGGCTGAATTAGGTATGTTTCAACCAAATGATGGAGAGTTTTTTAGACTTAAGGCTGGCCAAAAATGATCAGGAAATGGCAGAGGATTTTCTAGTTTTATCAATTAGCTAAAGGAGTGTTTTAATGGAACAAAATCTAAAAATTAATTTGAAGTTTGAACAAGGTTTGGATAGAGTTATAATAGGAGCTTTTTGAGGCATGATAATGGAGTCCTATTACTCAAGGTTGGTGGGGAAGCCAAGATGTTCAGTTCATGGCTATACAAGGGCTGAAATTTAGTGAGGTTTGCTTAAGAATTTCGGCCATAGCCTTGAAGAGATAAAGCTGGAAAATTTTCTGGAATTGAAGCTCAAGAACACTTGGAATTGAAATAGTTTTGGTGCTGAATTTTTGTTCTTCATTGGCACGATTTTGCAGCTGGATTTTAAGGGTGTTTGAAGGTCTTTTAATGGTGGTTTTCCAGCATTCATCTTGAAGAAGAACAGAGGAAGTTCTAGCTGTTCATATGCTCTAATGAGTGGCTTCAAGTTCATGTTCTATGTTGCTAGTTTGCTGGGAAAAAAAATCTAGTTTGGGACTGTTTGTACAGCTCCGAAAATTCAAGAAATTTCCAGCCTTCATCCTCACATGAAATGATTAGTTTTCTTGCAAATATTAGGTAGGAAAACTTGGTGTAATTTTTGACAATAGTCTTGAAGGAAATCTGGAAATTTTTTCTAGATTTTTTTTACCAAAACATGAACAAGTTAAAGATGGAGTTTTGAAGAAATAGCTATGGTGTTTTTTTTTCTTGGAACCTCTACCTAATTTCCCTTCTTACTTTTGGCTATCTTTATCCCACAAGAGCTGGGATTTTCGAATTTTAAACTTAGGGAATTATCTCAGAATTTTTTTTGATTAAAAATGGATTAAAGAATTAAGAGTAGTTTAAATTTCAAAGATATTAGGACAAGGCTAGCAAAATTAAAGGGGACAAGAATTCTTTTTAGGACAAGACCACATGGTCAAGACATTACTATTATGTCTTCCTTAAGAAAACATTCCTATTTTTAAGGAATGTAAGGAAAATGAAAATTTAAACATGTCTAAGATAAATATGAATAAAATTTAAGTGATGGGATTTGAAGTTATGACCTTAGAGATTAAATCACAATACTCGAACTACTTAATCACAACAACTCTTGTTCTTATTTTCTCACCCAAATATTCTTCTTACCTAAACCTCAAGCCATCTTCCTATTTTGAGCTCAAGCAAAATTACGTTTTTACCCTTTCTACTCAACAAGCATAAAAAAACCATTTAACCGATAAACCACAATTCTAAGGCACGTAAAATCATTCAAAAGGTGTATTTTATGCATGATGACATGATATGCATCCCATCCCTCTTACTCTAGGGTTAGATTTAGGTGGGGTTTCACATCCTCCATTCCTTAGAAGAATTTCGTCCTGAAATTCAGGCGTACCTTTATCTCAGGTCAGGATGCTTGCGCTTTACCCACTCTTCCGTTTCCCTTGTGGCATCTTGAGTGCCATGATATTCCCATTGTACCTTCACCTTAGGAATTTTCTTATTCCAGAGAGTCTTGATACTTCGGTCCAAAATTTTCACGGGTTTCTCTACGTTGCTCAAGTCGGGTTGCAATACCAATGGTTCCTCATTCAAAACATGTCCAGGGTCGACATTGTACTTCTTCAACTGAGACACATGGAATACATCGTGTATTCCCATCAACCCATCCGGCAAATCCAGTAGATATGCCACCAGTCCAATTCTTTCTTTTATCGGAAACAGTCCCAAATATCTGGGATTCAGCTTCCCTCCTTTCGGATGCTTCAAAATTTCTCTATTCGGTGTCAATCTCAAGAACACACTATCTTCTACTTGAAATTCCAACTCCCTTCACCTATTGTCTGCATAACTCTTTTGTTGGCTTTGAGCCGCTTTCAACCTTTCTCTGATCAGCTTTACCTTATCTAACATTTTCTTCTTGGTGAAGATATATTTCAGGCTCTTGTGGTCGGTAAACACTTCATACTCAGCTCCATACAAGTAATGCCGCCATTTCTTTAAAGCAAATACAATGGCAGCCAGCTCCAAATCATGCGTTGGATAATTAACTTCATGAGTCTTCAATTTTCGAGAGGCATAAGCTATTACCTTCCTATCCTGCATCAATATTGCTTCCAAACCTTCCTTTGAAGCATCAGTATACAAAGCATAAGGTTTATCTCCCTCTAGCAAAGTCAACACAGGTGGTGTCATTAACCTTCGCTTCAGCTCTTGGAAACTCTTTTTGCATTTCTCATTCTAGACAAAAGGTACGTCCTTTCTTAGCAGCCAAGTTATAGGTGATGCTAGCGTTGAGAACCCTTTAATAAACTGCCTATAATAGTCGGCCAGTCCTAAGAAGCTTCGAATCTCCTTGATGTTCTCTGGTTGCTTCCAGTCTGAAACTGCTTCAACTTTTGTTGGGTCCACCTTGATTCCATCTTTGGTTACCACATGGCCAATGAATGACACATTATCTAGCCGAAATTCACACTTGCTAAATTTGGCATAAACCTTGTGCTATCTTAGCTTCTCCAATACCAACTTCAAATGTTCTGCATGATCCTCAGGACTCTTAGAGTAGATGAGTGTATCGTCGATGAATACCACCAGGAACTTGTCCAGGTAGGGTTGGAAAACTTGATGTATCAAATCTATAAACACTGCTGGAGCAAGTCACCCCAAAAGGCATCACTACAAACTCGTAGTGACCATATCTTGTATTGAAGGTCGTCTTAGGAATATCCTCATTGACTATCCTCACTTGATAATATCCTTGCCTCAAATTCAGTTTGGAATAACAACTGGAACCTCGCAACTAATCGAACAGCTCGTCAATTAATGGTAGAGGATAATTATTTTTCATGGTCAGATTGTTCAACCCCTGGTAGTCGATATATAACCTCAAGGTCCCACCCTTCTTCTTCACGAATAGCATTAGAGCACTGCAAGGTGATGTGCTAGGTCTTATGTAACCTTGCTTCACCAATTCCTCTAGCTGCTCCTTTAATTCCTTCGACTCCACTGGTGTCATCTGATATGGGGTTTGGGATACAGGTTCCGCTCCTGAAATCAGATCAATGGTGAACTCAACTTCTCGGTTGGGAGGTAGAGAAGTGAGTTCCACAGGAAACACATCGGGAAAATCTCTTACCACATCGGTATCTTTGAGGGTGCACTGATCCTTTGGCTTGTTTATTACATAGGCCAAATATCCTTGACATCCTTAGTTTAACAATTTTCGGGCTTTTGCTCTAGCTATAGAAAACTTCAACTCTTTTATCCGCTTGCTGTTGAATTCTAGCATATCATATCTTGGTCTAATGAACTGGATGGATTTATTCTTACAGTCTACTTTAGCCCCATGCTTAGCCAGCCAATCCATACCCAAAATCAAGTCGTAGTCGTCAATAGCAAAGACTACCAAATCTCTCTCTAAGCTTTCTTTCCCCACTTCAATCTTATAATTTTGCACATATCAATCCGCTTGCACCATTTTCCCTAAGGGCGTATTCACCAATAAGGTAAAAAGTAGTTCTACTCCATCCTAACCCAAATGATATGCACAATTCTTATTTAAATAGGAATGGGTAGATATAGGGTCTATCAATGCATTAACGATGACCTTAGATAGTAAACGTACCTTACACCACCGCTGCATCTGCTCCAACTTCCTCCCAGTTAAGAGCGAAAACCTTCGCTTTCACTTGCGGCTTCTGAGTTCCACTTCTGGAGGCTCCCGCAGTATTGGCTCAATTAGCTTCTGCAGTCTGGGTTGGGTTTCCTTGCTTGATTCGGAGAAATTTTGGACATGTGTTTCGCGGATGAGTTAGATCTTCGCAATTGTAGCATTTCTGCTCCGCTTCCTTGGACCAACAATTCTTCTCTACATGACCCTTCTTCCTGCAATGTCGATATGATGGAAGATTCTGTGCAGGACCAATTGGTGCCGATCGTACTTGCTTCCCTCAGTTTTGCCATTGCTGGATTGCAGGTCGCTTATTGGATTGCTGCCTCTGAAATGGTCTCAGTGGTTATGTTGGCGGCAAGAAAGGTCTTGGTACCATTCTGCTTCGATCCTCATTCTTAGTTCCAGTCGCTGTGTTCACTGCCCCTGAATAAATCGTCGGTGGAGAAGGTGCCAAAGCCCTTCCCAACTCCTTCCTCAATCATTTGACAAATTATCTTGTTCGGTTTTGCTCGGTATCTACTAACCTTTTGCAGTATTTTGACAATTGAGTAAACGAGTAGCATACTGAGCCACAGTCATGCTCTCTTACCTCAAATTTTAGAACTCGTCTTCCCTTTTCTCCACTATCCACTGAGGGATATATTTTGCTTTGAATGCCTCCATAAAGTTGGCCCACATCTAGTCTTGATTTATCACTTCCCAGTCATCTTGGACTCATTGCCACCATGCTCGAGCTGAGCCTCTCAGCCTAAATGCAGTAAATTTCACCATTCGCTTTTCAATGTACTGGAGCGTGGCAAAGATGTCCTCCATCTGCTCCACCCACTGCTCTGCGTTTTGGTCTTGCTCGATCTCTCCCAAGAAGCTGGGAGGTTAAAACTCCAGAAACCTCTCCAATGCTTCATCTTCCCTCTTCGGATTCCTTCACTCAGATAGGGTTTGTAGAATCTCTGTTATTTTGTGGAATGCTTACCCCATAGTCACATTGATAGGTTCTTCAGATCCCACTTCTTGCTCTGGTTCATTCTCATTTCCCCAATTTGGCGATGACAGTTAAGTTGCATCAAGCTCCGGAGTCACGGGTTCTGCCTCAGGAACCCTTCTGCTGGATGTTGTTACACACGCTTTAATGCCATTCTAAACCATACCCCAGATAATGAGTTTATGCATCGAAGTTTAAGATATTTAAATCGAGCATGCATTTATATTCAGACTTAAGAAAAGGTAAATTAGATGTAAGCGTTGCATAAAAAAAGTGCATTTTTCGAGATTAGAGTACACCAAGTACTCTTATTTGCATAAATTTTGAAATAAAACATTAAACATAAATGGACCCCTAGCACAGGAGTTTGTTGAAACTGTTAATAAACCTTTCTAAGCATAGCAGAACTTAACCCCTTTAATCCTCATCAGAATCTTCGGTGTCAGCATTATACAACCATTCTCCAATATTCCTAGAAAAATCTATCCCTGTCCCATCCACGAACTCATAGTCCATTGGCTCCTTCTCGGGTCTCCTAGAGCTCTCCCCAGTTTCAACATGGTTGGGTGGGGATATAAAAAAAGGTCTAGGTGGAGATTTACAGTCTATCTCCCCCGGGTCATCACTATTAGTAGTCAAGTCAATCACAGGGCTAGGTGGGTGTGGGACATACTCTATGTCAATTTCCTCATCCTTTAATCGGTAATTAAGTCTATTACAGGTATTGGAGATGGCTCAATAATCTAAATCTCATCATCACTGCTCTCATCCATGGGTATGACTGGTTAAGGTGCGAGTTGTGGTGCAGGTTGTGGCACTGGTAATTCTTCTGGGTTGATAGGGATTGGTGGATGCCTTTGCAGCCCCTTTCTCACAGTTCTAATCATTCTAACCATCCTATAGCATAAATTGTTGGGAAATATGCCCTCTTAGACTAGGTTTCTAATGTAAAAATCGAATGTTTTAATAAAAAAATTTATTTTCAAAAATTATTTGTGAATTTATATTTTATCTGTACACAATTACGTTTGAAAAAGATCTATTGTGTTTAAGTAAGTGGTCCATGTGAATGGAGGTCTTTCACAGTAAGGTATGGATCACAGGTTACTTAACACATAAACATTCGTTCTTAACTGATTGATGAGAATGAGAATCTCATCATGTTTAGTTTATTATATTATGAATTTTAAATGGGGAATGGCTTACCTTTAGCCAGTGATTTGTCTACTCACTTCATGACATAAGCTCATGACATAAGCATATTTTGAATACGTAGAACAGGACCTGTAGTAATAGTTTCTAAAAGTACTATATGATAGAAACCTAGACTACTACCGCTACAGCGTGGACCAGTACTCTACGACTTATGTATGAGTTGGTGGTCTGACAAAGCTGGAAGCATGTATTTTGATATGCTATAGTTGAGGTTCTATCGTAGGGCCAATATACTTGCATGTTAGGTATGTATGACTAGTTAGTTAAGATAGACTTATACAAGATAGGTTCTATACTATTTCGCCCCTTATAGTTGTCTAAATGATCTAAATATCCAGGGCCCTGGGAAACATAACTTGGATGTTTGCTTTAGGGTAGCTTCCTTGAAAAGCGAAAACAATCCAGGAAGTCGTGGATCATTGGACTAGAAGTCTAAGGATGGTAGATGTCATTTAGAGAGGTGTTAGTACACTTCTTCGTCTTTAAATATACAGCGATGTATAGAGGGGTATTTTAGTCATTAAACTTGTAGGTCGGAGACTTTGCTAACGCAGCATTGTCCTTGGGGTCAATATTTTCTTATGGTGATATTAGAAAATATTTAAAATACAAAATACAGCTATTTATATGGCAAGGGTATTTTTGTCATTTTAGTAGCCAATGCGGTGTGTCTTTTGGTCCCCAATATAGACCGCGAGTCCTAATTAAATACGGGCTAAGGAATTGATCTTAAATTAAATGGAATCTATTTTATTTAAGTAGCCTGATTTAATTATTGGGCTAGAATAAAATAAAGGTCCATGGAGAGAGAGAATTAATTAAATTAGTTTGGTGGGTTAACTAATTATTCAGGGCTTTGGCCTAGTTTGAATAATTAGGGATTAACCTGGGACTAAACTAATATAGGCTTGTTAATTGGACTAGTTTATTTGGGCTGAGAAAATTAATTTTTTATTGGGTCATTAAGTTGGTTCTTATTAGAATAATTAATTTAGTTCAAAAGGTTAAACTAAGAGTCCAATGGCCCAATCCAGTTTGACCTAGGGTTTTATTTAGGTTAAACAGAAGGATTGAAGATCATCATTGATTCTGGACGGCCTCTTCTCTGTGAAAAAGAAGCACACGTTTCTCTCTCTCTCTCTCTCTCTCTCTCTCTCTCCAGAAAATATTCCTTAGCTCTATAGTTTTTCACCAAACGGAATTAGGTAGGCCATATACTGGAAGATCGATAGTTTGGCATTCACCTACACGCAAAGATGGAGTAGGAAGCTTGTAGGCATCACACCAGATGTTTCGACCAGCGCACCTACCCCGGTTACACACATTTGGTCTAGCCAATTATTAGAATAAGGAAAAGATGTAAATTTTTTTTAACCTTGGAATTAGTATAGAGTGCAACCGGCGCCGGCTAGTGCTACCGAAGCCAGCGCCAGCTCTATTTGGTGCCCCTATTCTTCAATTTTTCCAGTTTTTTTGTATTTGCTTCCACTGCGTGCCTTGTGTTTTCCCCTTTCTATGCCTTCATAAACAAGCCATATTAGTCAAGAGAATTTAACCTTAATGAAACAAAGTATATACTATCAATAATTGCCTAAACCTAGGCTCTGATACCACTTGTAACACCCCAATACCTATGCCCCCATTAGGCTGGCGATGCCGCCCCATCCACAGGACAAGGGGTTTTTATAACTAGGACATACAAAATAAATGAAAGGAATAATTCAAAATTAAAATTATTACAACCCAAGCAATACATGAACAAGTCTAAAAAATAAACGTCTGTTGTTGTCTCTCAAATGAAATACATAGAAAAAATAACAATGAGTCTTCAAAACAAAGGCAATTCTCTAGCTAATAACCTTCATAGTAGGATCGACCTAAAAATATGGTATAAAAGGTAGTGAGACATAAATCTCAGTAAGCCCACGTATGCTTGGAGTGTTTTAGGAAAAACAGTTCATGTATGCAAGTTGTGAAAGTTTCATAAAAGAAAGTATGGGTAAGCCTCAAATAAATTTCATAAACGAAGAGTGGTGTTTTGCTTTCCAAACCATACATGTGTACACTCAATCCAATCACTCAAATGAGGTAGCCATGGCACCACACTTTGCGCACCATGACAATATAATGATTAGAATGCCACACTTTGCGCATATTGACACAAGGTAGGTGTACGGCCTACCGGGTGAGATACTCCTCCATCTCTACACTCAAACTTACCTCTGGAAATACATAGTCCACTTGACTGAACTTACTACCTCGGATTGGTATGACCTACAGGACTAGCATCCTATCCAGGAAGGACTAACCCCTCAGAGGTGGCCACCTACTGAGAGACCAACCCTAATCCTGTTGGGATTCGTGGACTCCTAAACGCGGAAAACATCTACGAATCCCTCCGAAGGACCCAAGTAAACGATTAAGAAGATCTAAGTTTTAAGAATTACCTCTGGTTGCTGTAATCGAAATCCTTCGATTCTGATTGCGCTGTTGTACGTTCAACCCGAACAATCACCAGACGCTGCAGTATGCAAACGTCCTCTATCGGATACACACCGCGAACTCACTCGATACCCGGGGAGTGCTAGCGCCTAGGGTTTGAGTGGTTTTTTTTCTTTCTGGTAGAGAATGGCACGAATGTTCTCAACCGAAAAATTGGACTATTGAAAAGACGGCTAGGGTTTTCTTAAAAACCCTCGAACCTCTTAGAGTCCAACCCTAATAATATCTTATCATATTCTAATTTAAATCCAAATTAAATTAAAACTGATATGATAAGATTCTGCCATTATCTCGGTAATTTAACTAATTATTTTACCGAGTCAGATTCTTATAATCTGGATATCATCCAGATTCATCGAACCTGGTCACCAGAAAAATAACCTAACAAGTTCGCTTATTGTGTGACCCTATAGGTTCATTTAACACTGGCAGTTTGCCTAAATCATATTTAAATGGCCCATAAGTTATAAGCGGTTTCTAGCAAAACATTATAACTATCCAGGTTAAATGAAGA